>JAUDYJ010000005.1:2023610-2478522 GCA_030761175.1 Masticophis lateralis | reverse complement strand
TCGCTTAACAACTATGGCAGAAAAAAAGGTTGCAAAATTGAACATATCAATTTCTCCCTGCGATCTAGCACAGATGATAATACCTTGTTGGGCAATGAAACAAGAAAACAACCAAGAATCCCAGAGTAATAGTCTTCTCCTTCTCCTTCTCCTTCTCCTTCTCCTTCTCCTTCTCCTCCTTTTCTTCCTCATCCTCTTCCTCTTCCTCTTCTTCTCCCTCTACCTCTCCTCCTCCTCCTCCTCCTCCTCTTCTCCTTCTCCTTCTCCTTCTCCTCCTCCTCCTCCTTCTCTTCTTCTTCTCCTTCTTCCTCCTCCTCCTCCTCCTCTTCCTCCTCCTCCTTCTCTTCTTCTTCTTCTTCTTCATCTTCTTCTTCTTCTTCTTCTTCTTCTTCTTCTTCTTCCTCCTCCTCCTCCTCCTCCTCCTCCTCCTCCTCCTCCTCTTCCTCTTCCTCTTCCTCTTCCTTTTCCTCTCCTTCTCCTTCTCCTTCTCCTTCTCCTCCTCCCTCTCCTCTCCCTCTCCCTCTCCTCTCCCCCCCTCCTCCTCCTCCTCCTCCTCCTCCTCCCTCTCCCTCTCCTTCTCCTTCTCCTTCTCCTTCTCCTTCTTGAAGCAACAGATGGAAACTAATCAAGGAGAGAATAACTCTGTTATTCAAGCCAAATGTATTCCAGAACAATTAATCAGTGGAACCGAAGTTGCCTTCAGACATTGTGGGATCTCTATCACTGGAGGTTTTAAATCAGAGACGAGACAACCATTTGTCTGAAATTGTATAGGGTCTTGAGTAGGGGGTTGGACAATCAACTCTATTTTGATTGCCGAAAAGTCCATCTTCTAGGGAGATGATTGGTTAAGAAATATGAAATACAAATAAATGAACAAGGCAACAAATAAATAAAATTAGGTGATTAAAAAATATGCAATAAATAAATGAAATCAGATGGTTAAGAAATATGAAATATAAGTAAATATCTATTTTTTTTGCTGAAAAACAGCCTCAGGATTGAATATGCACCGTTCTCTGGCTTTCTCCTGATTAATGGCCTCAATTATTTATTTGTTTGTTGTTTGTGTGTTTGTTTATTTATTGGTTCGATTTATATGCCGCCCTTCTCCGGAGACTCAGGCAGCTTACAATGCGTTAAGCAATAGCCTTCATACTTTTGTATATACCTACTTAGTAGGGCTTTTGCCCCCCCCCCACTCCTAAGCGGTGTTCTTTTTTATACAAAGTCAGCTTATTGCCCCCACAATCCGGGTCCTCATTTACCTCCCTCGGAAGGATGGAAGGCTGAGTCAACCTTGAGCCTGGTGAGATTCGAACTTGCAGTCATTGCAAGCAGCTGGTGTCACTTAACACCACTTTAATCTGCTGCGCCACCAAGTTATTGGATTGGATTTGTCACCGTCATTTAAATCAAAACCGTGGCCCGACTTTCTACTTGAGAAGCTATCAAAGCGGGATCTTGAACAAACCCCCAACCCCACCCCACCCCAAACAGATCACAGTTTATTTTACGGAGCCTCAGAAGCCTCTTCGGAGGGGGTTGGTGGAGGGGGGCGCCTGCCAGCCGGAGTCTTCCCTTTTTGACAATGGCCCCCAAAACTCGCAAACACAAACCTACGGGATTTGCCTTCTTCTTCTTCTCCTTCTTCCCAATTTGTGTTAGAAGTGTGCGTGGTTTTTTGGGGGGCAACGACATCATTAGAGAAACCCGAGCAGGACTCATTAGTGCACCGGAGTCGGGGTGTATGTGTGCCTGCGTGGAGGGGGGGGCACTGGAAGCCGAGGGGATTAATGATCCCCCTGCCTTGCCTCCTGCCCTCTGATCTCTGCCATGAAACATCTTCTAAAACTCGAGAAAGTCCTAATTGCTGTTTGCTTGAACTTTCCAGCAGGCCAAGAAAACGAGCATCATTCACGCACCCTGGGGCGCATCGAAAACCGCCTCTCATTAAGTCAACTCGGGGCAAGTCAGGTTGCCTTCTTGAAGTTCTCCAGCGAAAAGACGCAGGAGATCTCGCTCGGGCGTCTTTATTAGTGACACGATGGGTTGCAAAGAAGAAAGGCTGGATGTCAACTCTTCGCGCCTGGCGACACCCGGGAGACATCAGGGAGGCAACGGTTACAGAAGAGGGTTTTTCCCCCTCTTCTTCTCTTCCGACACCCCAAAAGTCTCCGAGATGTTTCGGGTGGCGGGGGGTGCATGAAGACAGCAGCAAGGATATATAAATAAATATATTGCCTGTGGAAATTTGAGTTGTACACCGATAGATCTGGAGGAAGAGAAGATCTGTAGGTCAGGGGTGAAGGGCGGGATCCTGGCTGGTAAAAATCCTGATGATGTTACCTTGTTGGGTAATGAAAGGTTTGCAAGAACATAACTCAGAGAGACTCCAAAGTTGTAATTGTCACAATTGTCCTCCTCCCCCTCCTCTTCCTCTTCCCCCTCCTCCTCCCCCTCCCCCTTATATAACCCCCCTCCCTTCTAGCATTGATGATGTTACCTAGTTGGATCAGAAAACATCTGCAAGAAAATAACCAATGTCAAAGGACCCATAATCCTTCTCCTCCTCCTCCTCCTCCTCCTCCTCCTCCTCCTCCTCCTCCTCCTCCACAACCCCATTTCCTTCTAGCGCTGATGAAGTTAGCTAGTTTGGTCATGAAACGTCCCGCAAGAAAACAACAAGCTCAGAGACCACCAAGGACCCAACTTCTTTTTAATCTCACCAACTGATCTTTCAGTTCTTCTTTATACCAAGGATGGTTTGGGGGCATCAAAATGGTCCAACTACCAACTCCGCCACCATGAAAAAAATATATAGGAGCCTGGATAGCTCAGCAGACTAATGAATTGTCATTAACTCCAGCTGTCTGCAATTACTGTAAGTTCAAATCTCCCCAGGCTCAAGGTTGACTCAGCCTTCCATCCTTTCTAAAGTAAGTAAATTGAGGACCCAGTTTCTGGGGCAATAAGCTGACTTTGTATAAATATACAGAAGTATGAAGGTTATTGCTTAACGCATTGTAAGCCGCCCTGAGTCTCCGGAGAAGGGCAGCATATAAATCAAATTTTTGTGTGTGTGTGTGTGTGTGTGTGTGTGTGTGTGTGTGTAGGTCTTTCCCGAGAAGTTGAACATACCACCTATCCAGATTTCTGAGAATTGGAGTCCAACCATTTTCAAAGGCAGCAGTTGAAGAAAAGCTGGAGAATTATCGTGCAGCTTTTTTTGTGTGTGTGTTTCATTCCTGATCTTTTCTGCTCAAGATGACGGAAGAAAATTCGCTTTTTTTCTGCCACCTTCAGAACTTCCTAAAAGGTTTTCAACGGGTTTCCTGGCCTTGTGGGGCTCCTGAGGCCTGAAAGAGCCACAGGGTGGGCGGCTCAAATTAGTCATACATCCCTCTTGAACCAAGCCTCACAACTAATAAACATTCGCACATACTTTTGTAACCCCCATCATTCCACCCGCAAATCGGTACATAACCGGAGGACGGCATCCAACACAGCTGCAAATCCGAAGTGACGGGTTGCTCATCTACTAGCAAAAGTGGCAGATTGGATGAATACATTCAGCCGCCTGACAGAAAGAAAAGCCTTTGATGCCTTCTGAGGCTGTCTCCTAATGTTAAGAGAACTCTTGAAGCGATGCAAAGAGCCAGGGAGAAAAGCTTAGAACACAGAATAAGAGAATTGGAAGGGACCTTGGGGTCTTTGAGTCCACCCCCCTGCTCAGGCAGGAAACCTTCTACCATTTCAGACAAACGGCGGTCCAATCTCTTCTTGAAAACCTCCAGGGATGGACCAAGCAGCCACAACTTCTTGTGGCAAGCTGTTCCACCGGTTAATTTGTCCTCACTGTCAGGAAATTTCTCCTTAATTCTTGGTTGGTTCTCTCCTTGGTTAGTTTCCATCCATTGTTGTTGTTTTTTTCCCCTTGCTTTCCCTTGCTCTTCTTCTTCTTCTTCTTCTTCTTCTTCTTCTTCTTCTTCTTCTTCTTCTTCTTCTTCTTCTTCTTCTTCTTCTTCTTCTTCTTCTTCTTCTCCTCCTCTTCCTCCTCCTCTTCTCCTTCTCCTTCTCCCTCTCTTCCTCCTCCTCCTCCTCCTCCTCCTCCTCCTCTTCTTCTTCTTCTTCTTCTTCTTCTTCTTCTTCTTCTTCTTCTTCTTCTTCTTCTTCCTCCCCCTCTTCCTCCTCCTCTTCCTCCTCCTCCTCCACCTCTTCTCCTTCTCCTTCTCCTTCTCCTTCTCCTTTTCCTTCTCCCTCTGTTCCTCCTCCTCCTCCTCCTCCTCCTCCTCCTCCTCTTCTTCTTCTTCTTCCTCCCCCTCTTCCTCCCCCTCTTCCTCCTCCTCTTCCTCCTCCTCCTCCTCCTCTTCTCCTTCTCCTTCTCCTTCTCCTCCTCCTCCTTCTCCTTCTCCTCTCTTCCTCTTCCTCCTCCTCTCCTCTTCTTCTCCTCTTCTCCTTCTCCTTCTCCCTCTCTTCCTCCTCCTCCTCCTCTTCCTCCTCTTCCTCCTTCTCCTCATCCTCCTCCTCTTCTTCTTCTCCTTCTCCTTCTCCTTCTCCTTCTCCTTCTCCTCCTTCTCCTCCTCCTCCTCCTCCTCCTCCTCTCCACAAACCCCACTTCTTTCTAGCACTGATAATATCACCTTGTTGGTTCATGAGATGCCTGCAAGAAAACCACCAAGTTCAGATAGCACCAGGGACCCCTCCTCCTCGTCCTCCTCCTCCTCCTCCTCGTCCTCCTCCTCGTCCCTCTCTTCCTCCTCCTCCTCTTCCTCCTCTTCCTCCTTCTCCTCCTCCTCCTCTTCTTCTTCTCCTTCTCCTTCTCCTTCTCCCTCTCTTCCTCCTCCTCCTCCTCTTCCTCCTCTTCCGCACCCCCCCTCACAATGATATTACCTAATTGGGTAATGAAAAAAAAACACCAAGCTCAGAGAGCACTAAGCACCCCAGAGTCCTCCCTCCCCCTCCCTCCCCCTTCCTCTTCCTCCTCCGAGAGCCCTCCAAAGAAAGAAGACGCTGCCATTATGCCAAGGAAATCTCATTACAGCCATTACCTGCTTCCAACCTCTTAAAAGGGAACAAGTGGCCATCACCGAACAGAGATCACCCATTCAGACCAGTTAAGTACAGGAGGTTGAGTTCCGTTCTCCCAGGACAGACACAAACTCAAGCTGGCTGAAGCTCAGGTCACACGTATTATACAGGTGCAATTTAAACAAAAGGTTTTTTTAAAAAACCAGACAAACAAGATTCGACCTTAGCATTATGCGTAAAAGTTTAGTTTTTAGTTTAGTTTATTTCGGATTTATATACCGCCCTTTCTCCCAAAAAGGGATTCAGGGCGGTGAACAGCCAGAAAATTAAAATACATAAAATACAAAAGTTATAAGGAACTAAAATGAATAAATTAAATCCTTGGCTTCTCAATTTAAAACCCCCAAATCCATAAAATTCCAATTTAAAACCCCGAATCCATATAATTTAAAAACCCTATTAAAAAACCCTTTGGGCTAGGCCGGCTTGTTGGAATAGGTAAGTCTTTAGGGCCTTATGAAAGGTGCGAAGGTCCAGGATCAAACGTATACTAGGAGGCACCTCATTCCACAGGGTGGGTGCCCCCACAGAGAAGGCTCTCCTCCTGGGGGCCATCAGCCGACATTGTTTGGCCGAAGGCACCCTGAGGAGGCCCTCCCTGTGTGAGTGTATTGGCCGGTGGGAGGTTATCGGTAGCAGCAGGCGGTCTCGCAAGTACCCTGGCCCTAAGCCATGGAGTGCTTTAAGGTGAGAACCAACACCTTGAAGCGCACCCGGAAGACCACCGGAAGCCAGTGCAGCTCGCGCAGGAGAAGTGTTACGTGGGAGCGCCAGGTTGCTCCCATAATCACCCACGCGGCCGCATTCTGGACCAGCTGAAGTCTCCGAGTGCACCCCAAGGGGAGCCCCATGTAGAGAGCATTACAGTAGTCCAGGCGAGACGTGACGAGGGCATGGGTGACTGTGCATAGGGAGTCCCGATCCAAAAGTAAGTTGTAAAGAGAAGGAACAGATTGAAGGGATCAGCAGGGCCCTAGAAGACTCTGAACTGGGATCCGGAAGATCATAAAAGCAGACTCATCAAGAATGCGAACAGCAAAGGATGCACAATTGATCTGCATGGTCATATTGAAAATAGCTGAAGAATGGAAGAAAAATCCAAAGAAAATACAGGTATTCCTCAACTTACAACTATTCAGTTGTGGCCATGCGAAGTGACAACACCACTGTCAGGGTTCCAAGTAACACCCCTAATGAAAGAAGACTCTGAGGCTAGAAGTTCCTCAAAATTCCATTTTATTCGAGACTAGCTGATAACTGGCGTTGCCCCGGTATTTCTTTATCCCAATCCTGAAATTGCTCGAGGAGATTCAGAGTTATGTTGGAACACACACACACACACACACACACTCCTAGGGGTGCTAGGGGTGTCTTACCCCACAGTATTTGTTTCCAGATAGTAAGTCATCTATGTACCAAGTTTTGTTGAAATTGCTCGAGGCGTTCCAGAGTTATGCTGGAACATACATACATACATACAGCCTTTTTAATATATATAGATAGAGGAGGAGGAGGAGGAGGGGGAGGATGAGGAAGAGGAGGGGGAGGAGGAGGAAGAGAAAGAAGAAGAAGAAGGGGGAGGAGGAGGAGGAGGAGGAGGAGGAGAAGGAGAAGAAGAAGAAGAAGAAGAAGAAGAAGAAGAAGAAGAAGAAGAAGAAGAAGAAGAAGAAGAAGAAGAAGAAGAAGAAGAAGAAGAAGAAGAGGGAGGAGGAGGAGAGGAGGAGGAGGAGGAGGAGGATGTCATATTGGCACATCTGGAAAAACCCGAATGTGAAAGCTTCCAGGTTTTCCCCACCCAAATGAAAATCCAAATCCCTGCCCAGCACCCACTCGTCCATCACCCCTCCAGGTACAGGGCAGGATGTCCTTGACTCCAAGAGAAAAGAACGTGATTATGGCTATATATCTCCACCACTCCATGCAATCCCCCCTCCCAGTTTCCCACAGCATTAAATGTGACAGGCCTGAAGGTCCAATGCAAAAGACGGCTTCCAGGCCAGACAACCACTGGGGAAAAAAATAAGAGAATTACAACCACATAACCATTGCAGCATTCCCCATGGTCATATGATCGAAATGCAGAAGCTTGGCAACTGGCATGCAGTGTCCCGGGGTCATGTGATCCCCCTTTTAGAAATAATAACCGCTTTTATTTGTGCAAAGAAGAGCTGGGTAGACCATACCACTACATACAGACAAAGAGCATGGAGTGAAAGCCGCACCTTGGGGAAGGTATCCAATTCTGGCCCCCTGGCCCATGCCTTCCTTGTAGCCCTGAATTGGTTGTGCAGCAAGGAACAGGGGCATGGAGTGCTTAGCCACACAGATATTTGCCTGATGTAACCCTTCCAGGCCATGACATAGCTCACACCAGGCACTGAGTTGTACAGAAAAACAAAACAACAGGAGTTAGATCACTGGTAGAAGCAAATGGCAGAGGCACTTCTAATTCCTACTCTTACAGAAGCGAAATAGCTAGTTATTATGATGTCCCAGTAATTCTACCTATTTTTTTTTTTAATTTGATTTATATGCCACCCTTCTCCGGAGACTCAGGGTGGCTTACAATGCGTTAAGCAATAGCCTTCATACTTTTGTATATTTATACAAAATCAGTTTATTGCCCCCACAAACTGGATCCTCATTTTACCTACCTTAGAAAGGATGGAAGGCTGAGTCAACCTTGAGCCTGGTGAGATTTGGACTTACAGTAATTGCAGACAGCTGGAGTTAATCACAATGCATTAGTCTGCTGAGCTATCCAGGCTTCCTGGGGGAAACAGGGTAGAACTGCAAAATAATAATAATAATAATAATGAACAGAAATAGAAACAATTGTAAATATAAATAAGGATATAATTTAAGATAGAGATATATAGAATTAGAAATTTTGTAAATATGTACGTTATGATAGAGATACCGATATAGAAAAGCTGTTATTAGTGGAAAAAATTTCTTACGTTGTTTTTCTATGTTTTTTCTTTTTTCTTCTTCTTGTGTTGTATTTTTGCACTGTGTTTTTAAATGTTGGAATTTAAATAAACATTATTTTTTAAAAAATAAAAATGAATAGAATCCCTTCAAATTGTTGATGTTTGATTACTAAATGAAGACAAGACCTCCTGGAAACGGAAAGACCCCTGGAAAATATTGCTAACCCCAAAGCCACAGGAGTTCGATAAAATACCACACGAATGATTTAAATTTTACAAAACAAGGATGTTAAAATATTACCGGGTCTTTGTAGGGCAGGTACACAACACGAAGCCGTGGCCACGAAACTGGAAAATATCAATCTATATTCCAACACCCACCAAAAACAATGCTTAAGATGATTCAGGCTTCTGAACAGTGACGCTAATCTCACATCTTGGCACGGCAACACCGAAGCATTTTGCAACAAAACACGACACCAGAAATGCCAGATGAAGACACCGGGAATCACTTTGGCAGCCTCTGACGGATGTCCAAAAAGGCGAAGTCCTTTCAACAAGACAGCGACTTCGACTTGATGGATTACACCAGGGTTTTGGGGAGTGTGAACGTCACAAAAAACAAAACAAAACAAAATTTGTGGCGCTCGATTATTTTTCAACTGACCTCTTCAATAATTGTTTTGGATGATCAGAAATGGTGAGAACGGAATACCAAATGATGATTAAATGTTCAGAAATGAGAAACAGGCGGGGTCCGAAAGCCCACCCATCTTAGTCAGCTTTTGGCCCTAAAGTGGGACTAGAACTCACCATCACCTGGTCAAAGTCACCCAGCTGGTGTTGTCCCCAATTCAGGTCTGAGCCTGGTGCCGAGGCCAATGAAGGACACTAAACACGAGGTACAGGTTTTGATTGCCTTTTATTGGGGGGGTGGGGGTATTCAGAGAGCTGGTAAGGATTGGTTTTGGCAAACAGGGCACAACACCTGGGCACAATCCCATCCTATATTGCTTTGTTTTTGACGTTGTATGTATGTGTGGATGGCGTATGTGAGCGAATTGCCGTGTTTTGTGACAGGGGTCCCCAACCTTTCGGACCTCAGGGAGCACTAAATTCATAATTTTAAATCCCGCGGACCACTAATATGATCTGCCTAATGATCGGCTGGGTGGGCGTGGCAAGGTGGTCATGTGACTGGGTGGGCGTGGTCAACTCAATGTCACTCGCGAGGGGCGCTTCACCGGCCTCTACTTGCCCCTCCCCTCCCCTCCCGGGCTCCTTAGGGCCCCAACAGGAAGCAGTTGTTAGAGCTAAGTAGCCGCCACGAGAAAGAGTTGGCGAAGCAGCTCAGTTCCAATTGGATCTGACCGAGAAGGAGGCTCAACAGAAGCACCTCACTGAGGACTAGGAGCATAGGCTTTCCAAGCAGAGGGAAGACCTGCGGGAGTGCAAGGCCAGGTACCGGTGCCTGGAGGTTCAGCAGGCTGAAATGGTCAACCAGTTCCAGGCCATGATGCTGTCCCACTGGAACGAGGCCCTCCGGCTCTTCGCCCAGCGGTGCTTCCCTCCAGCCTTCGCCCAAAGCCCCACACCAGGAGGCTGAAGCAGACCCCAAATCGGAATTTCTTCCCCCCTCAACCCGCACAAAAAGACCCCAAAGAGGGACACTCTCTGCAGCAACACAAATGTTCATTGCACGATCCGGCCGAGGGGCCGTAGAGTTTGAGGACCCCGGATTTAGTGCAATATAAAAAAATGCAAATAATTTTTCTGCGGACCACCAAAATTTTCTCACGGACCGCTAGTGGTCCACGGACCACCAGCTGTGACCTCTGTTTTGTGACACCGCCAAATGCCAAAACACCAAGAGAGCCAAGAACAAAGAATTAAGAAAGTTTTATACATTTTCACTAAAGAAGAAGGCAGGACAAGCCGGGAGAATAAGAAATATCATCTAATAAACATTTTAGTAAAAATTCTACAATTTGTTCTATTGGTCTCTAGCTGTCCCTATTCCTAAACCTTGGCTAATGAATGCCCCAGGAGTTATCTAATACACATTTTATTGACTGCAGGCAATCTCTATTCCTAACTTTTAGCTGAGGTCTGCAAGTTGCCTAACTCTTTCTTACTTTTACCAGCTTTCTAACTACCCAGAAATGTTACAAGCTTTACACGTGCATATTTCCTGTGGATAAGCGTTCTTTGTTCTTGTCGGACAGACGCCACAATGACAGGCTTCCTGATTTATTTTCAAGTGTGTGTCGTGGTCTGGCTTTGTTTTAGCAGACAGCCCATCACCGGCCTGTAGATCAATCAATCAGAAATGGAACTGGAAGGGACCTTGGAGATCTTCTAATCCAACCCCCTGGTCAAACACGAGATCCTATACCAGTGATGGCTAACCTTTTTGTTGTTGTGTGCCAAAAGTGGGGGAAACGGGGGGGGGGGTCACGTGCGCATGTGCCCACACCCATAATTCAATGTGCCTCATCCTCCCATGCATGACTGTGCGACCACCATCCCTTGCTCCGCACGACCCCTGCTTTTGGCACGCGATGGCACAGTAGCCCCGTTTTTCGCCCTCCCCGGGCTCCAGAGGCTTTCTTGGAGCCTGAGGAGGGTGAAAAAGGCATTCTGCACCCCCATGAAAGCCCTCTGGAGGCAGGAAACAGTCTGTTTCCCAACTTCCGGTGGGACCGGAAGGCCCATTTTTCACTCTTTCCCAGGGTCCAGAGGCTTTCTAGGAGTCTGGGAGGGTGAAAATGGCCTTCCCCCCTTCCCGGAGGCTCTCCGGAGACCATAAACAGCCTGTTTCCTGACTTCCGGTGGGCCTCAAAAGCTCAAAAATCAGCTGGCCGGCATGCGCATGCCCACTTGTGTGCCCACTGATAGGGCTCCGCGTGCCACTTGTGGCACCCATGCCATAGGTTCGCCATCACAGACAAATGGCTGTCCAGTCTCTTCTCCAGCGATGGAGCTCCCACAACTTCTAGTGACAAGCTGTTCCACTGGTTAATTGTCCTCATTGTTAGGAAGTTTCTCCTTATTTCTAAGTGGTTCTCTCCTTCATCAGTCCATCCATTGTTTCTTGTCTTGCCTTCTGGTGCTTTGGAGAATAATTTGACCCCTCTTCTTTGTGGTAGCCCCTCAAATACATGCTGTCATGTCCCCCGCTAGTCCTTCTTTTCTCTTGACTGGCCAAACTCAAATCTTACAACCATTCTTCATACGTTTTAGTCTCCGGGCCTTTAATTGTCTTAGTTGCTCTTCTTTGCACTTTTTCCAAAGTCTCAACATCTTTTTTGTAATGGGGTGACCAAAACCGGATACAGTACTCCAGGTGTGGCCTTACTAAAGGCTTTATAAAGGGCACTAATCCTTCACGTGATTTTGATTCTAGGCCTCTGTTTATGCAGCCAAGGATTGTATTAGGTTTTTGGGCTGCTGCTGCGCACAGCTGGCTCATCTCTAAGGGATCGTCTTGTTGGGTATGTTAATGTTGAACAAACATATCTAAACATTTGCAGGTTTTTAATAAGCTAAGTTGGGAATCAAGACCACATTGAATGGATAGGGAAAAAAATACTTAAATTAATTCCTAGGTGCTTAATCAGATCAGGCAGATATTGGCACACAACCTGCAAACTTGGATGAGTTTTAATCTTGCTTGGCTGACACCCCAATAAGTAGATAAATTACAAGGCATGGTGCTGTTTTCAACCCCATTGATCAGTGTGAATAAACCTGACATGCGTTGGTCACTTGTGTTTATGTCTGTCTCAGTGGGTACATTAGAGTTCAACTCTACACACTTGCACCTGTTTCTTAAGCTGGGAGATAGTAGGAAACAATATTTGCACGTTAATTCCTGCATCAGAAAAGCCAGCATGATTACACTGAAGTGAAACATGTTTGCAGAACATCAAACTTACAGAAAAGTGAATTTAAAGTTTTGGAGTTTGCTGTGATGTGTAAAACCAAACCCTTTCAGTTGGCTTGAAGTTCAGGACATAGAAAGAAGGAAGGAAGGAAGGAAGGAAGGAAGGAAGGAAGGAAGGAAGGAAGGAAGGAAGGAAGGAAGGAAGGAAGGAAGGAAAGGAAGGAAGGAAAGAAGGAAAGAAAGAAGGAAGGAAGGAAGGCGATAGGGAGGGAGAAGATAGAAAGAGAGAAAGGAAAAGAGAAAAAGAGAGAAGAGAGGAAGAGAGGAAGGAAGAGAGAGAAAGAAGGAAGGAAAGGAGAGAGGGAGGAAGAAAGAAAGAAAGAAAGAAAGAAAGAGTGTGAGAGAAAGGGAAAGAAAGAAAGAAAGAAAGAAAGAAAGAAAGAAAGAAAGAAAGAAAGAAAGAAAGAAAGGATGATGGAGGGTGGGAGGGAGGGAGAAGAGAGAAAGAGAGAAAGGAGAAGAGAAAAAGAGAGAAGAAAAGAAGAGAGGAAGGAAGAGAGAGAAAGGAGGAGGGAGGAAGGAAGGAAGGAAGGAAGGAAGGCGATAGGGAGGGAGAAGATAGAAAGAGAGAAAGGAAAAGAGAAAAAGAGAGAAGAGAGGAAGAGAGGAAGGAAGAGAAAGAAAGAAGGAAGGAAAGGAGGGAGGGAGGGAGGAAGAGAGAGGAAGGAAGGAGGGAGGGAGGAAGAAAGAAAGAAAGAGTGTGAGAAAGGGAAAGAAAGAAAGAAAGAAAGAAAGGATGATGGAGGGTGGGAGGGAGGGAGAAGAGAGAAAGAGAGAAAGGAGAAGAGAAAAAGAGAGAAGAAAAGAAGAGAGGAAGGAAGAGAGAGAAAGAAGGAGGGAGGGAGGGAAGGAGAGAGAGAGGGAGGGAGGGAGGAAGGAAGGAAGGACGATGGAGGTGGGAAGGAGAAGATAGAAAGAGAGAGGAGAAGAGAAAAAGATAGAGAAGAGAGGAAGGAAGAGAGGAAGAAAGAAAGAAGGAAGGAAGGAAGGAAAGGAAGGGAGAGAGGGAGGAAGGGAGGGAGGGAGGAAAGTAAATGCCCAGCCCTATCTTACCAATTGCTGGACATTTTCAAAAAGGGAGCATACAACCCTTTAATCAGGATGGTCTAAGGTCTCCCGCAGGGGGTTGGACTAGATGACCTCTGAGGTGCCTTCCAGCTCCAAGATCCCATGTTGTAATTATTAGGTGTCAGAGGGAAGAGGGGGCATCGAAAACATCCTCCTGGATGCTGGAAGTAAATTAAGACGGCCTTATCATGGCATCACCCTCCTGAGATGGACAGTCGGTGGACTTGCCTGCATTCAATACCGGTCGTGGACGATGGGAACTGTAGTCCAGATGAGGCACATGGGTAAAAACTGGAGCGTTTTTTGATTCAAACATCAGGCAGCCGAAATCGCCTATTTATTCTCGCACCGGCTTTTGTAGGACCGCGGGATTTTAACTCAGCGAATGAAAAGAATTATTGTGCATAAACGGAGCAGGAAGGAAAGAAGCCTCTCTCGGTTGCAAGTTTCAAAATGAAAGTTTTGAAACTTTCATTTTGTTCTGTTTCACGATGATTATTTTTCCTGTTCACTACTTTGGTCATTAATATAACCTACAGGTGACAGCTCAACAAGTTGCAAATAGATTTTGCAAAGTTTCAGTTTGTAAAGTTTAAAAATTTGGGGAGGCCCTGATTTGCAACGGATGAGAACTAGTGTTGTAAGTAATATTAACAGAATAACTGATGAATTGGAAGGGACCTTGGAGGTCATCTATTCCAACCCGCTGCCCAAGCAGACCCTACACCATTTCTGAAAGATGGAAAATATATTAATCAATATTCAGCTAGAGGGTTTAATATGTGGGGTTTTTTTAATGCACCAGTTTTTAATGCTTTGATTGTTTTGTGGGGGGGTTCTTTTCCCCTCTTCTCAGATTTTTTAAAAAAAGATTTTGTATTTTAACTTCGTTTGGAATAAAATAAAAATAGGCACTAAAAAAAGAAACAAGTATTCTCACTGTCCAAATAAATATCAACATTTTCTTGAATGTTTTTCAAAGAGGTAAAGCCACAAACTGTATAATATCTCCCTCTACAGTTTTTCCACCACCAGGGCTCCAATTATTGACTATACAGTAAAGAGAGTCCCAGGCTTATGACCATAATGGGAACCTGACCGCTACGGTCATTAAGTCGGGGCAATTATTATTTGACGTGACTCAATTTTATGACCGTCCAATTTCACAAACCTCCCAGAGCCCCTCTACGAGGGAGATGGGCCATCAAAAAGTTTGATATATGATATATGAATAAATAAATCTCTTTTTTTTGGCAGTGGTTGTCGAGCGATCAAGGAAGTTGTTGGGTTTTTTTAAACAAGTTTTATTGAGTTTTTTTTTTCTTTTCTCCTCTCCCACCTTCATCCACATCTTTCTTTCTTTTCTTTTTTTTTTTTGAACAGAGTGTTGGTCGTTTCTTATTTTATACAATTAGTCAAATTCAAATACATTTTACTCAATTACAATTTTTGTCAATATCGTCTTTCCCCCCTTCCTTTTTTTTTTTGAAAATACCTCAGTATTTCTATACTTGCATATATAAACACCTTCTTCATTTATCCCTAAATTCTAACTTTACTATTTATACATATTTATCCTCTTTTATTCTTAAACAATTCATTCTTTTTCTTAATATATTTATATTTGTTTGTTCGGAGCTGCCTTTCTTCCACTTCATCTTTTTCTTTTTATTGTACAGCCATTTTTCTCTTCAAACCTAGCCTCTCCCTCTTCTCCTTCCAACTCTCTTTCCCCACCTTCTTCTTCTCTTCTCTACTTCCCCTTCTCTTCTCCTTCTCCTCCTCTCTTCCTCCTGTCTTGCCTTCTCTCCTACTCTACTTTCCCTTCCCTTCCTTCATCCCTACTCTTCCATCCCTCTCTCTCCTTCCTCCTCCCTTCCAATTCGAGCGAACAAGGAAGTTGTTAAGTGAATCTATTGTTTGCTGTGTTGTGGTTTTTAACAGATGCCAGATTTTGGCAGAAATATCAGAAAACATGGTCAGATGATCACAGGATGCTACGAACAGGTGTAAACATGGGTCTGTTGCCGAGTGAATTGTGGGTTGTGTGATTGTGGGGGAGACGGCTGTCAGAATTTCATAACTAAGCACCTTTGGGGGTTTCTGTTGTAATCTCAAACTGGTCATAAATCGAGGACTGCCTGTTAGGCTTCAAGAGCAGTGGCTTGCTTCATCTTTGCAAAGCTCAAACCGGTCACAATTGAGGAGCAAATTTCAAGGCGTGTTAAAAAATAAAAATAAAAATCTACTACGATATTATGAGATGTTCTTCAGAAAAGGAAGATGTGAGTCTTTGGGCCCCACCTTTTTCAGGTAGTCCTTGATGTACGGCCACAATGGAGGCCAACATTTTCGTTGCTAAGCGAGACAGCCGTTAAAGTGAGCTTTGCCCCATTCGACCACCCTTCTGGCTACGGTTGTTAAGTGAATCACCCCAGGGGTTAAGTTAGTAACATGGTCATTAAGTGAATCCGGCTTCCTCATCGACTTTGCTTTTCAGAAGGTCGCAAAACGGGATCGCACAGCAACTGTCGTAAGTACACGCCAGTTGCCAACTTTCTGAATTTTGATCACGTGGCGATGCTCCAACATTCGTAAGTGTGAAAAATGGTCCTAAGTCATTTTTTCCGCTGCTGTTTTATTTATTTATTTATTTGTTTATTTATTCAATTTCTATACCGCCCTTCTCCCGAAGGACTCAGGGCGGTGAACAGTTAAAATGACATACATATAGAATGTGAATATAAATAATTAAGCCAGTTTGGCTCGACAGTTAAGAATCTTCAGCATAAAGATTTACAAAATTAGAAAAGATTTATGCCAGACCGGCTTGGTGAAAAAGAAAGGTCTTAAGTGCACGACGGAAAGTACGAAGATCTGGGATCATTCGTATCCCTGGGGGTAACCTGTTCCAAAGGGTAGGTGCCCCAACAGAAAAGGCTCTTTCTCTGGGAACCACTAGTCGGCATTGCTTTAGTGATGGCACCCTGAGAAGGCCTACCCTGTGGGAGCGTACTGGTTGGTGGGAGGTTATCGGTTGCAGAAGGTGGTCTCGTAGATACCCAGGTCCTAAGCCATGGAGGAGTTTGAAGGTAAGAACCAACACCTTGAAGCGCACCCGGAAGACCACTGGAAGCCAGTGCAGCTCGCGTAGGAGTGGTGTCACATGTGAGCGCCATGTCACTCCCAATATCACCCGCGCAGCTGCATTCTGGACCAGTTGGAGCTTCCGTGTGCACTTCAAGGGGAACCCCATGTAGACAGCATTACAATAGTCCAGACGGGAAGTGATGAGGGCATGAGTGACTGTGCGTAAGGAGTCCCGATCTAGAAAGGGTCGCAACTGGCGAATCAGGCGAACCCGATAAAAAGCACCCCTGGCCACGGCTGTCATATGCTCTTCTAAAGATAACCGTGTGTCCAGGAGGACACCTAAGTTGCGAGCCCTCTCTGTGGGGGCTAATGACTCGCCACCAATAGTCAGCGATGGTATCAGCTGGCTATATCGGGACGCCGGCATCCACAGCCATTCAGTCTTGGAAGGGTTGAGTCGGAGCCTGTTCTTCCCCATCCAGATCCGCACGGCTTCGAGGCACTGGGACATCACTGCAAGGGCATCATTGGGGTGGTCTGGGGTGGAGATGTAAAGCTGAGTATCATCAGCGTAAAGATGGCATTGCACTCCCAAACCACGGATGAGCTCACCCAGCGGCTTCACATAAATGTTGAACAAAAGAGGTGAGAGGACCGACCCCTGTGGCACCCCACAAATAAGGTGTCTTGAAGTCGACCTCTGTCCTCCTGCCAACACAGACTGTGACCGGTCAGAGAGATAGGAAGAGAACCACCGTAGAACAGTGCCTCCCACTCCTAGCCCTTCCAGCCGGCGCAGCAAGATACCATGGTCAATGGTGTCAAAAGCCGCTGAGAGATCTAATAAAACCAGGATAGAGGAACAACCCCTATCTCGAGCTCTCCAGAGATCATCAACCAATGCGACCAATGCCGTTTCAGTGCTGTAACCAGGCCTGAAGCCGGACTGGAACGGATCTAAATAGACAGTTTCATCCAAGTATTGCGGGAGTTGCTGCGCCACCACACTCTCAACAACCTTTGCCACAAAACGAAGGTTGGAGACAGGACGGTAGTTTGTTAGAACAGCCGGGTCCAGAGAGGGCTTCTTGAGGAGAGGCCTCACCACCGCCTCTTTCAAGGTGGAAGGCAAGAAACCCTCACATAGAGAAGCATTTATTATCTTCTGGAGCCAGCCTTGTGTAACCTCTCGGGAAGCCAGTACCAACCAGGAGGGACACGGGTCCAATAAACATGTGGTTTTAACTTTGGACGGTCACTGAATGAACCGTTGTTAAGTGGAGGACCGTCTGAATGCAGCTGCAGGCTATGTTGTCTCTTATCTGACCAGTCTCTAAGCATCTCTTGACTCTAACTCTCACTGTGGTCTTGTCTACATGCCCTTACAGCTGCTTGTCACAAAATGGTCTTGAATTGTTGAATCGGTGTTGAATTGTTGTGTTGAATTGTGTTACAGGCCCATCCTCTGGAGTTTTCTGTTTCTTTTAACTGTTAAAAGCATTCTCCTCTGTGAGCTGTTCAAATCTTAGCCTGCCCTCCCACCTTGTGGTGAGAACAGAAATTAACACAGCTAGTTACAGCTTTAGAGATGAGGAATACAGAATCACAGAGCTGGAAGGGACCTTGGAGGTCCTCTAGTCCAGGCCTCTGCCGAAGCAGGAGACCTTACACCACTCCAGACAAGTGGCTGTCCAGTCTCTTCTTAAAAACCTCCAGTGATGGAGCACCCACCACTTCTGGAGGCAAGCAGGTCCATTGTTAATTGGTTAACTGTCAAGAAATTTATCCTTCATCCCAGGTTTCTCTCTTCGATTAGTTTCCATCCATCTCCTTCCTTCCTTCCTTCCTTCCTTCCTTCCTTCCTTCCTTCCTTCCTTCCTTCCTTCCTTCCTTCCTTCCTTCCTTCCTTCCTTCCTTGAATCATAGAACGCAAGGATCATACGATCCTGGAAGTCTTCTAATCCAACCCCCTACTCAAGATGGAGACCTCATACCATCCCAGACCAATGGTTGTCCGATCTCTTCTTAAAAGCCTCCAGTGATGGAGCATCCACAACTTCTAGTGGCAAGTCGTTCCACTGGTTAATTGTCCTCACTGTCAGAAAGTATCTCCTTCTTTCCAGGTCGCTTCTCTCCTGGATGAGTTTCCACCCGTTGCTTCTTGTCCTGCCCTCAAGGTGCTTTGGAGAATAGCTTGACTCCCTCTTCTTTGGGGCATCCCCTGAGATATTGGAAGACTATTATCCTGTCTCCCCTGGTCTTTCCCTTCGCTAGACTATCCATGCTCAGTTCCTGCAACCGTTCTTCATATGTTTTACCCTCAAGTCTCCTCATCCTCTTTGTGGCTCTTCTCTGCACTCTTTCTAGAGTCTCCACATCTTTTTGACATCGTGGCGACCAAAACTGGATGCAGAATTCCAAGTGTGGCCTTACCAGGGCCTTATAATATTTCACATATCCCCTCATCTAAATTGTATACGAAGATGTTGAAGTGTACTGGCCCTACAGGCACGGAGGTGGAGAATCTAGCCCCATTTTAGGCATGAAAATCAGTTGAGTGACCTTGGGACAGTCACCAGTCTAGAAACCAGGAGACGGTGAATTCTAGTTCTCCTTTAGCCATGAATGCTGGCTGGGTGACTTTGGGCCAATCACCACCAGGAGACGGGGAGTTCTAGTCCCACTTTAGACATGAAAGCCGGCTGGGTGACTTTGAACCAATCACCAGGAGACAGTGAGTTCTAGTCCCACCTTAAACATGAAAGCCAGCTGGGTGACTGTGGGCCAATCACGAGGAGACGGTGAGTTCTAGTCCCGCCTCAGGAACAAAAGCTAGCTTGGTGAGTTTGGGCCAATCACCAGGAGACAGTGAGTTCTAGTCCCACTTTAAACATGAAAGCCAGCTGGGTGACTATGGGCCAATCACCAGGAGACGGTGAGTTCTAGTCTTGCCTTAGGCATGAAAGCCAGCTGGGTGACTTTGAGCCAATCACCACCAGGAGACAGGGAATTCTAGTCCCGCCTTAGGCACGAAAGCTGGCTGGGTGACTTTGGGCCAATCACCACCAGGAAACAGGGAGTTCTAGTCCTGCCTTAGGCATGAAAGCCGGCTGGGTGACTTTGAGCCAATCAACAGGAGATGGGGAATTCTAGTCTCACCTTAGCAATGAAATTCAGCTGGTTGATTTTGGACTAATCACTAGATGGTGAGTTCTAGTTTTAGGCATGAAAGCTGGCTGGGTGACTGTTTTAATAGTCCTTTTTGTGATTTCGCAGATAGTGGCTTCACTGATGGATCTTTTTCTAGTGAACCTTTAAAACCTGGGTGAAGTCTTTCACCAGGTGACACAAGTTGTGCAAATATGAGCTACAAATGGATTGGGTCTTCTTTGAATGGGAAATTAGAATTATTTGTATGAGAATCAGATTGGGGATATTGGACAAGTATTTTCCAGCTATTTAGGCCTCAGAAAGATACCTAGTTCAATCAGAAATTAAATCTTTCTCTTTTTCTCTTTTCTTCCTTCCTTCCTTCCTCCTTTTGCTTCCTTCCTTTCCTTTCCTTTCCTTTCCCTTTCTTTCTCCCTTCCCTTCCCTCTCTCCCTTCCTTTTTTCCCCCTTTCTGAACTACTATTATTAGTTTCAGTAAGGAAACTAATCCAGGAGAAAAGGAGATTAGTAAGGAAACTAATCTAGAACCAAGGAGAAATTTCCTGACAGTGAGAACCATTAATCAGTGGAACAACTTGCCACAAGAAATTGTGGGTGCTCCATCACTGGAGGTTTTCTAGAAGAGACTGGACAGCCTCTTGTCTGAAATTATATAGGGTCTCCTAATTGAGCAAAGGGGTGGACTAGACGACCTCCAAGGTCCCTTCCAGATATTCTTCTACTATCCTTCCTTCCTTCCTTCCTTCCTTTCCTTCCTTCCTTCCTCCCCCCCCCTCCTCCAATCCCTTTCCCTTCCTCTTCTCTGACTTCTGCTTGTTCCTTCTCCCTCCCTCTCTCCCTCCCTCCCTCCCTTTCCCTCTTTCCTTAAGATTTGTGGACTTCAACTCCCAGAATTCCCCAGTCAGCATGGTGGGAATTCTGGCTGAGGAATTCTGGGAGTTGAAGTCCACAAGCCTTAAAACATGCCAAGTTGGGAGACCAGAGCTCTAACAAGGAAGATTTCACTCCCCCCTCCCCCCTCGCCCATTGAGGAAGTCATTTGGGGGAATAAAGAATGAGTTTGCACACATTTTGAATCCTGGTTCTGCTGTTTTATTTTTTTGGATTTGTACAGCTATATTTTACAGAATGCATTAATGCAGTTTGATGTATCCCCAAACCCTGTCACCGAGATCGACCGATTGTAACACAAGTGTATAAACTGAGACCAAATTATTCTTATTATTTCCTTTTTTTTTTAAAAAAAAGAACAAAACGGACTTTTTTTCCCCATCCAGAGTTTGTCCTGATCTCCCCTCTTTCACAATTCTTAAACCGTACCGGATTTCAGTTTTGTCGAAAAGAAAGGCACTGTGAAAAAAACCAAAAAAATAATATCCCCAAACAAACATTATACATATATATTTATATTTATATATATATATATATATATATATCTATATACAGACTGGAAAAAAAAAATACACTTTTATATTATTTTAAATTCCTTCTGCAGCTTTAGTTTTAGTTTTTTAATACACGCTTTTTTTTTTGTAAATTGTAAACCTTCACTTGCAAAAAAATACAAATACACACTCAATGCTCTTAGACAAAATATTTTCTCACCAAGACCGATGCAGAATATTTTTATTTTATTTTTAAAATATCTTGTTAAGTGCTCCTTTTTTTTTGTGTGTGCAATGGAGGCTCCCTTCAGCCCTCTGCCTGCAGAGACTAAACAGAGACTTCAATGCATTTATACATATACATATATATGTATATATAATATCTTTTAAAGGCACACACATATATATATTTATATATATATGTATTTATATATGTGTCTGTGTGTAAATATATATACATATATACATATATATATATATATGTATGCAGTTTCTTTATATATATATACACACACACACATATGTATGTATATATTTCATATATTCATCTATTTACAATTCCGCCATAAATTCCTTCACCTTTGGTTAAAAAGTTTGAAAGCCCCCTCCCCTTTCGTATCCCTTATACAATCTCTTTCTCTGTTGTGAAAAACACACACACATTTTTGCATAAAAAGATATACACTTTGCTTGCTCCCGTAAAACGATATACATTCCTCAATTATTTTCCCCACAGGTTGATGGTGGTGGGGAACGAGATTTTTCGACATTCTCCCACAACGGACATTGTAAGAAAAAGTCGTTGACCTTCTCTTCTGTTTGCACACACACACATACGCACACTCGCACAAACACACAGGCACGCACGCACAAGTAGTCCGAACGGTGAAGTTTACACAACTTGGGGGAACAAAACCGACCAACGTAAACCGAACGTAAAACGTGCGTCTTGTCCTTCGCTCCGGGCTTCTAGAGGCACTCCGATGTGTAACGACAACGACAACACAAACAGCAAGAACGACAACGGGTTTTGTTTTTCCTAAAGTGATCGAAGCATCCTTTGCACATCCTGGCCCGCCCTTTTCCCTGGAAGGAGCTTCTTGGCTACGTCCGCCGTTTCATGCCGCTAGTCCTCAACACGCCTTGGAGAGTTCCGGGGGAGCGTCAACCGGTGACAGTCGATACTGCACCTTGGTGTTCGTGATGGCGCCGTGTTTCTGCCGGAGGTGCAGGCGGAGTTGGCTCTTGTGTCGGAAGTGCAGGTTGCACTTTTCACACTGCAGGGGATTGAAGTGGATTGCAAACATCAGTTGTGTCATTTTTAGGGAGCGATGGATATCGAGAAAGGAAAGGGGGACCCTTGAAATGAATTTTTTTTTAAAAAAAACAGATTTCTCCCCAGGAAAACTACAGCTAGACTTTGGCTAATATGTATTACATCTATTGATATTTATTGTGCTCGAAATTACAGGTAGTCCTGGATTTACAAGTATTCATTTAGTGACCATTCAAAGTTACAACGGAGAAATTTCCTGACAGTTAGAACAATTAATCAGTGGAATGATTTGCCTTCAGAGGTGCTGAATGCTCCAACACTGGAAGTTTTTAAGAAGATGTTGGATAACCATTTTGTCTGAAATGGCGAAGGTTTTCCTGCCTAAGCAGGGGGTTGGACTAGAAGACCTCAAGGTCCCTTACAACTCTGTTATTCTATTTCTTATTTTATTTTATTTTATTTTATTTATATTTATTTATTTATTTATTTATTTATTTATTTATTTATTTATTTATTATTTATTTATTTATTTTTATTTATTTATTTTTTATTTATTTATTTATTTTTATTTATTTATTTATTTATTTATTTATTATTTATTTTTATTTATTTATTTTTATTTATTTATTTATATGCTGCCCTTCTCCAGAGACTCAGGGCGGCTTACAATGCGTTAAGCAGTAGCCTTCATACTTTTGTATATTTATACAGTCAGCTTATTGCCCCCACAAACTGGGTCCTCAATTTACCCACCTTAGAAAGGATGGAAGGCTGAGTCGACCTTGAGCCTGGCTAGGATTGAACTTGCAGAAATTACAGGCAGCTGGTGTTAATTGCTGCCTTTAGTAGGAGGCATTAGCCCCCTACGCTACACAGGCTCCTTTCTATTTCTATTTCTTTTTATTTCTATTCTATTCTGAACAATGTGACTTATGACCGTTTTTCAAACTTAAGACCGTTGCAGCATGCTCGTGGCCACGCCATCAAAGTTCACGTTGGCAACTGACTCCTATTTATGACGGTCGCAGTATCCCCCTTTTGTGACCATCCGACGAGCAAAGTCACTAGGGAAGTCAGATTCACTTAACAACCATGTTCCTAACGTAACCACAGTGCTTCGCTTAATGACGTAAGGAGGTTCGTAAAATGGGGCAAAACTCACTTCGCAAAGGTCTCGCTTAGCAATGGAAATGTTGGGCTCCGTCGTTGTGTTCGTAAATCAAGGACTAACCTTACCTGGCGTGGCTCACAAAAAGCCAAAATGGCAGCCATGATGTCGCAGCTCCAGACGCCATCTTGACTTTGCGGTCTCTCCGGCAGACAGCCACAAAAGAGACCCCGCCCCCCGCCCCCAGGGGGAAGTTGTGGTCCCTTTTTGTCCCGTTTCCCCTCCCTCCCCCCGTTTTGTTGTCGTTGTGCGAACGGACACAGCACAGAAGGGAGTTTTTGCTTACATGATAGGGTTTTTCTCCGGTATGGATTCTCAAGTGACTCTTGAGGGTCTGGAGGTGTCGGAAACGGGTGCCGCAGATTTCGCACGGGTACGGCTTCTCCCCGGTGTGGATGAGCACGTGCGCTCGGAGGTGAGCCACCTGGGAAAGGCAGAGGAGAGTCAAGACGGGCATCCCGGGGACCATTTCTCCCCGCCCCTCCGAACCCTTGTGAAAAAAGGGGGCTCTTCTGACCCACGATTTTTCCGTCTGTCCATCCCACCCGTCTCCTCTTCGTTAAAAAATAAAAGAGAGAGCAGAGAGCAAACAGATCACTTGATCCACATTTTAAGCTTGATGGGAGAAAACGATCCCGGTGGTCCATTCAGTTGGCCTGTTGTGTTTTTTGTTTTTGTTTTCTTTTCAATCTGTTTACTTATTTTTATTATTATTATTTTATTTATTTTTTACTTTTCTTTTTTTTTACTTAATCCTTCTTTCCTTCTCTCTCTGTCTCTCTCTGCGTCTCTCTGCATAGATATTTATGTATCTATCCATCGTCGTTATCATTTATTCATCCATCCGTTTATCATCTATTATCTATCTATCAATTTTATCTATCATCTATTAACTATCATCAATCAACCATCTACCATATATCTACTGTCTGTACCTACAATATCATATCGTATCTATGTATCAATATCTATGAGCTATTAACCAATCAGTCTCTCTCTCTCTCCTGTCATCTAACTATCTATATATCTACATTTCTCTCTCTCATCTAGCTATCATCTATCTATCTATCTATCTATCTATCTATCTATCTATCTATCTATCTATCATCTATCAATCTATCTATCTAATATCTACATCTATCTACATCTATCTACATCTATCTATCTACATCTGTCTATCATATATCTACATCTATTTATCTCTCTATCTATCTCTATCTATCTATCTATATCTACATCTACCTATCTAATCTATCATATATATCTACATCTCTATCTATCTAATATCTACATCTATCTATCTATCTATCTATCTATCTATCTATCTATCTATCTATCTATCTATCATCTATCTATCTATCTATCTATCGTATATCTACATCTATCTATCTACATCTATCATCTATCTATCTATCTATCTATCTATCTTTCTATCTTTCTATCTTTCTATCTACATCTATCTTATATCTACATCCATCTATCTATCTACATCTATCTATCTATCTATCTATCTATCTATCTATCTATCTATCTATCTATCTATCTATATCATCTATCATATATATCTACATCTCTCTCTCTCTCTCTCTCTCTCTCTCTCTCTCTCTCTCTCTCTCTCTCTCTGTATCTACTGTATCTTTCTATCATCTAAATTTTTGAAATTTAGAAACAACTAATCTCCCTCATATTTCTCTAACTCATTCTCAAACATGACCATTTGGGAAGTTCTCCCTTCATTGGCTCTGCGGTGTTTGCTAGCCAGGGTTGGTCAAAAAAGTCAAAATGGCTACCAGGAAAGTGCAGTCCAAACCCCGCAGCACTCTACATTTTAAAAGGCCCAGCTTCCTCCGCACTATTGCACCCGCCATCTTGACTTCTTTGACCTGAGGAGGCCATGTCTCACGAGTGGGAGGTGTGTATTAAAGATTTCTTCAGAAGCTGGTCAAACATCTTTTGACAGTGATAGACACCAACCTGTACAAAGCGGGCTCCGCATGTTTCACATTTGTAAGGCTTCTCCCCGGAGTGGATCCGCGTATGAGTCTTGAGGTTGGCCGGACGGTTGAACTGCGCCCCGCAGATGCCGCAACGGTAGGGTTTCTCGCCTGTTTGACCCAACAAAAATGGCAGGTTTTTAGCGTCACAAAGCTATTTGTACACAAAAGAACAACAAAGCTTTGCATCACAATTCAACTCGCAGAATTCCCCATCCAGTATGGGTGAACTTCAAGGTAAATTATGTCCACTATGTTCCCTCCATCTACTAATCTCGCCTCTTGGTCCCAAAAACAGCAGTAAAACTGTTTCTTAACCCCTGCAACTTTAAGCGGGGTGGACTTCAACTCCCAGAATTCCCCAGCCAGCTGGCTGCGGAATTCTGGGAGTTGAAGTCCACCCCGCTTAAAGTTGTCCAGATTGAGAAAACCGGCTTTAACAAATCTCACAAATTTGGCATCCCCTTCTAATAACACTTTTTTCAAAGTTTAGGCCATCTAATCCTCACGGGATACCACAAACTTTGGATCTTTGTCTAGGATTAACTTTCCTCAAGACTTCAACTCCCAGGATTCCAAAGGTTTTCCTAGCTGAGGCTCCTGGGAATTGAAGTTCCACCTGTACAGATTTTTTTTCCCCCTAGCCGAGTTGGTCAATGTTTCAACAGGGCCAATTGTGACTCAGTTTTGTTCTTTTCAAGCCAACATTTACTTTACAAAACACAAGGCTCAACTCCCTTCCTCCCAATAAAGTCCTATACTCCCCAGAATCCCCTCCTGCCCGAGACCCATAATTGATTCTGGCTGCTAAAAGACCCCTCCCCAATTCCCAGGAGCAAACTATGTCTCTTTTCTGGCATGCGTGAGACCTCCCCCCACCATCACATGTACCAAAGGAGTGGATTTTGCAACCCACAATTGTGGCATACCGCTTTGTCTATTTTATAGGTAGTCCTCAACTTACAACGATCCGCTTAGTGACCATTTGAAGTTACAATGCCACTGAAAAAAAGTGACTTGCGACCTGTTTTTCACACTTATGACCGTTGCAGCATTCCTACAATCGCAGGGGCAAAATTCAGCCGTTCGGCAACGGACTCGTATTTATGACGGTCACAGTGTCCCCGGGGTCACATGATCCCCATTTTGTGACCTTTGGACTGGCAAAGTCAACGAGGAAGCCAGATTCACTTAACAACCATGTTGCTCATTTAAGAACTGCAGTGATTCACTCAATAACTGTGGCAAGAAAGGTCGTAAAATGAGGCAAATCTCCCTTTATCGACTGTCTCTCTTAACAACGGAAATTTGGGACTCAATTTTGGCGGTTAACTCAAGGACTACCTGCCCTCCATTTCATTTTGACACTGGAGTATCTGCCGCCGTGAGCTTTCTCACATTCGCCTGAAGCTTTCTGGTGGCAGCTACAGGAGTCCTCGACTTATGACCATAATTGGGGCCAGATTTTCCATCATAAATTGCAGTGCTTGTAAAGCAAATCATCATTTCGGCCTGATCCATTTTCATGACATTTTTACCATGGTCATTAACTGAATCATGTGGTCATTAAATGAATCCAGCTCCTTCCATTGACTGGGAAAGGAGGGTTGCACAATGAGGACCTTGTCACCCTGGGACGATGCACATGGGTTGCCAAGGGCCTGGATTTTGATCACAAACGCCCACAAGGATGCTGTGATGGTCGTAAGTGCGAGGACTGGTCCCAAATCACTTTTCTCAGTGCCGTCGTAACATTTAATGTTCGCTAAATGAATGGTAAGCACAAAGATTGGTTGTGAGTGCAAGGTTTGGTCGTAAATCACTTTTTTCAGCGCTGTTTTAACTTCGAACAGTCGCTAAATGAATGGGCGTAAGTGTGAGGACTGGTCCCAAGTCCCTTTTCTCGGTGCCGTCGTAGCTTTTAATGCTCGCTAAATGAATGGTCCTAAGTGCAAAGGTTGATCGTAAGCGCAAGGCTTGATCGCAAGTCACTTTTTTCAGCGCTTTTGTAGCTTTGGTCGCTAAATGAACGGACGTAAGTGTGAGGACTGGTCCTAACTCACTGTTTTTTGAGCGCCCTCACCACTTTGGTCACTCAGCAGATGTTTGCGAGCGGGAGGACGGGTCCTCGATTACTTTTTTCCAGCGCCGTCGTAACTTCAAACGGTCGCTAAGCGAATGGTCGTAAGTCGAGGATTTCTTACAACTGGCCTTTTTCTCTCCCCCCCCTCCATGGGGGTCTGCTGCCTGTGGATTGGGGCTCTTCAAACCCCACCCCACCCTCTACTACATTCAACGGCACTCTGGAGACCCACAGTTACGCGCCGGCCCCAGACCGTGGCAGCCCGTCTCCCGTGCCCCCCGGAGGGACGTTGTACCTGTGTGCACGGTTTTGTGACTGGCTAAATTCCCCTTGTAGCGAAACGAGGCCTGGCAACGGTCACACTTGTAGGGTTTGTCACTGTGCGTTTGCAGGGAATGTTTCTTGAATGCGGCCTCTTCCGAGAACGGGCACTGGCACTCTTTGCAGAAAAAAGACCGGGTTTCTGTCGGAGAGGAAGAGGAGGGGACGCGGGTGAGAATCGCGCTACGCCGGGCCACCCTCAAACCGGGCACGAAGTGGGCTCCCCCCTCTCGCCTCGCTGCCAAAAAGCAGGCCAGGATTAGCCCGCGTCCAGTTTTGCACTGCAGACGCGAAATCGATCTTAATTAATCCTGGTTTGTTTGGGGGGGCCCGAGCGTAAAGGGCGCCTCCGACCCGTATCTGGCCCATTCACAAAACCGAGTGAAGGTGCGTGGCGAGAATGCAGAAACTGTTTGTACTGCACCATGTGAGGGAACAGCCCCAAATAAAAGTTGGGATATAATATTATCTAATATAAAATGGAATATAATACAGGTAGTCCTCGACTTACGACCACAACAGAGCCCAAAATTTCTGTCGCTAAGCGAGACATTGGTGAAGTGGGTTTTGCTCCATTTTACGACCTTCCTTGACACTGTTATTAAGTGAATCGCTGTGGTTGTTAAGTTAGAAACCTGGTTGTTATGTGAATGTGGCTTCCCCATTGACTGTGCTCGTCAGACGGTCGCAAAAGGGGATCAGAGACCCCCGGACACTGCAACCGTCATAAGTATGAACCAGTTGCCAAGCATCTGAATTTTGATCACATGACCCTGGGGAATGCTTCAAATGCCATAAGTGTGAAAAATGGTCATAAGTCATTATTTTCAGTGCAACTGTACCTTTGAATGGTCACTAAATGAATTGCTGTAAATCAAGGACTACCACTATAATAATATTCTTCAAGCTACAGCAAAATCATACCGAAAGAGCAAGATTTCTGAATCTAATTTTACATACAGGTAGTCCTCGATTTACGACCACAATGGAGCCCAAAATTTCTGTCACTAAGCAAGACAGTTGCCAAGTGAGTTTTGTCCCCCTCTTATGCACTCTCTTGCCACCGTTCTTAAGTGAATCACTGCAGGAGTCAGAAGGTTGCAAAGGGGATCACAGGACCCCAGAATGCTGGAACCGTCATAAATATGAGTTGCGAGCCATTTTTTTTTTGCCAAGGTTGTTAAGCGAATCACTGCAGTTCTTAAGGGAATCAGAAAGTCATTAAGTGAAACTGGCTTCCCCCATTGCCTCGGACGGTCGGAAGCCAGGACACAGCAACTGTCAAAAATACATTAATAATGCCAAGCACTTGAATTTTGTTCATGTGACTGCTGCAATGGCCATAAGTGTGAGGCCCAGTCATATGTGCCCTGTCATAAGCACAAGATCCAGTCATAAACTGCTATTTTTCAGTGTGACTGGAACTTCAAATAGTCTTCTGAACAAATGGTTGTAATTCGAGGACTACCTGTATTAAACTGACCCCATCTGCAAAAGACGAGTGTCCCTTGCACAGCAGAGTCTACCTTTAAGCAGGAATAAGCTTCTGCCTGCTCGGTATATCGAGGCAAGGAGTCAAGCCACCCTTTAACCAACATGAAGAACGCCCCAAAAAGCATCAGAATTTTTTTTTTCTGGACTTACCACAACTTGAATCTGAATATTCTGATTGGGTTTCCCCCATTTCTTCTCCAAAATTGGATCCGGGAGTATGAAGGCACATTTCCGAATGCTGCGGGGATCGAGAACCGCACGAGCTGCACTTGGACGAATGCAGGTACAACGGCGACTGGTCCTCGCTGCTCCGAGGAGAACCATCAAGTGACCTAAGGAGGAAGAAACTGGGTTAAGAGTAACCTCCACGGGTGGGAAACTGTACTTTGATTCATCTGGGGCTGTGCTAAACCACAGTTGCTTACTCTGATATTGCTCAGCTCGACTATCGCATTTGGCCGGAGCTTCTTCAAGTGCGTTTGGCGACCACGAAGGGTCCCCAAGCCCAACATTTCTCCTGCCAAGTGAGACAGACGTTAACTGAACTTTGCCCCATTTTACGAACTTTCTTGCCACCGCTGTTAAATCACTGCAGTTTTTAAGTTGTAACACGGTCGTTAAGTGAATCCGGCTTCCCCATTGACTTTGCCTGTTACAAAGTCGCAAAAGGGGGATCACCCGGGACTCCTGCAACCGTCGTAAATGTGAGCCAGTTATCAAGGGTCTGAATTTTGATCACGTGACCACGGGAAGGCTGTGAAAAACCACCGTAAGTCATTTTTTTCAGCGCAATCGTTAACTTCAAACGGTCGCTAATCGAATGGTCATAAGTCAAGGACTTACACGTAATTTCTAGCACAGTAAATATCGATAGATGTAATGCACATCAGCCAAACTCTTTGGGTTCCTCAATCCCAAATTGAAATAAAATTATCTCAATTTTAAGATAAAGGAATCCTGAGAATGTTTGAAAATTGGTGGGTTATGCCATAAACCAAGATGTAGAAACCAATATTTGTCCTGTTACAACTCACTAAGGTTTGTTACCCCTGTTAATCAAACTGCCTGAAGTGTAGATTTAGCAACAGTTGCCAGTTTTAATATGCTGGCCAATGGCAAGCAGTCTGCTCAGCCTGTGGGCCCTCCAGACACCCCAAATTAACCCAGTTACTACAAACAACATTGTACACCGAACCCTAAACCCAGTAAGCAGAGCTGAGTTCACACTACTCCTGAGCCTAAATTCACACAATGCTAAAACTCATTTAGCATCTCTCACGATTACAGGCATTTGCTCTCCAACTGACCCTGGGACAGGGATGTTGTGTGAACACAAATATAGCATAATGGAGGAAGTTCTGGCCGGCTTCTCAACAGCCAGACAAAACAAAATTCATGGAGCTGTCAGAATGTGTAAGATTTCCACCCCCCCCGCCCCCTCGATTTACCCATAGCTAAAATGAATTTAACCACATTTATAAGGTTACAAGCAGGGGTGAAATCCAATTTTTTTTTTACTATTGGTTCTGTGGGTGTGGCTTGGTGGGCGTGGCAGGCGAAGGATACCGTAAAATCCCCATTCCCACCCCACTCCAGGGGAAGGATACTGCAAAATCTCCATTCCCTCCCCACTCCAGGGGAAGGATACTGCAATATCCCCATTCCCACCCCACTCCAAGGAAAGGATACTGCAAAATCCCAATTCCCACCCCACTCCAGGGGAAGGATACTGCAAATTTCCATTCCCACACCATTCCTGGGGATATTGCAAAATCTCCATTCCTACCCCACTCTAGGGGAAGGATACTGCAAAATCCCCATTCCCACCCCACTCCTGGGGAAGGATACTGCAAAATCTCCATTCCTACCCCACTCCAGGGGGAAGGATACTGCAAAATCTCCATTCCCACCCCACTCCAGGGGAAGGATACTGCAAAATCTCCATTCCCACACCACTCCTGGGGGAAGGATACTGCAAAATCTCCATCCCCTCTCTGCTCCAGGGGAAGGATACTGCAAAATCCCCATTCCCACCCCACTCCAGGAGAAGGATACTGCAAAATCTCCATTCCCACTCCACTCCAGAGGAAGGATACTGCAAAATCCCCATTCCCACACCATTCCTGGGGGAAAGATATTGCAAAATCTCCATTCCCTTCCCACTCTGGGGCCAGCCAGAGGTGGTATTTGCCGGTTCTCTTAACTGCTCAAAATTGCCGCTACCGGTTCTCCAGAACCTGTCAGAACCTGCTGGATTTCACTCCTGGTTACAAGTACATGAAAGTTAAGGTTGATTTAATAGGTACTAGATAACCTGTGTGTGCCCTCTTGGGTAAGTGTTTCAAAAATATTTCCTAACCTAAACAGAAAAACAAGAGTGGGCAAAAAAGCAGGAAGAGGAGTGACTTCCAACTTCCCACTGGCTTCCCCAGTGAGTTTCCTTGTGGGAATCCAGTAGTGCATAGAAAACCTCCCTCCCTCCCTCCCTCCCTCCCTCCTTCCTTCCTTCCTTCCTTCCTTCCTTCTTTCCCTCCCTCCCTCCCTCCCTCCCTTATCTTCCCTTCCCTGCTGGCAGGTAAGTGGTTTATGGTGGAAGACCTAGGACGGGATTACTAGAATGACTGGGAAACTGTCAGGAAATATCAAAGCTGAAAATCATACGATTGCGGCAACAACCCAGGAGGGCAGCGACTGCCAGTAGCACTAAAACAACCACAACTTCTCCAAATGTCATCCCCTCGGGAGTCATGGATCCCAGATTTTGAACGTATTCTGTAAGCTAGTCCGTTCAAGGTACCTTGGTTGAAAAACTGTTGCCTTGCGACTCACCGTTTCCCCCCTAATTAAAGGTCACAACAGGTTTAGCAGTGTATAGACTACATTGACACTCAAGAAAAGCACTTCTGGAGGATACAGGGTTGGGAAGAGACGGTTGGATTACATTAATTCAGCGTTTCTCAAACGCAGCAACTCAAAACGTGAAGACTTCACCTCCTAAAATGGTGGCTGGCTGGGGAATTCTGGGAGCTGAAGTCCACACATCTTCAAGCTGCTAAAGTTGTAAAACACGGCGCTAACTCATAATATATTTTAGCACTCAGTGGTCAGTAAAATCAGACCAGGTAAGAATCTGAATAAGATACCACTAGTAAAATCCAGATCTACACATACACCCACTACCGACACAAGAAGGAAGCGGTCCGTACCTGTTAAGAATATTGTTGAGGCGACTCGCTTGGGGGATAGTTGAGTCTTCCCCATTGATGTTGAGCTTTGTTGGGGACTGCACATCCATGTTCTCGGGCTCCAGGGACTGCTGACACGTCAACGAGGGAACGTACGGCCGCGGGGAGAGCGTCCCAGCCTCGGTGTGTTCGGGCACATCCTCCTTGGCATTCTGGTTGAGCGAATTGAGCACGATAAATTTGTACTTCTTCCAGTTGCACGCCTTGGGATCGGTGGGACTCTTCGCCGAAGTCACGCTCGGGCCGATACAGGCATTCTTACTGCTGCTGGACTCGGTTGGCGAGTTGGGTTGGCAGTCCGACTTTTGGGGACTCTGAGGGCTGGTCACCACTTTCCGGTTCATGGGCGCGTTGGTGGGCTCGAAGCGCTGGGCCCTCTTGGCTTCGGCAGCCGGCCTCTCTTCTTCCTTCCTTGTTTTGTTGCACCCAAAATAGGCGTTATTGTGAGTCAGAGAGGGTGCAGGGTCAGGGCCCGTAGCGGCGCTGTAGCGGACATCAGTTTTGTTCTCCTCGTCCGTCTCTTCCTTCGGAGAGTAGACAGCGGGGCGGCATAGGCTGGGCGAGAGATTAGCCGCCGCCCTGGTAAACTCGGAGGCGCTACTCCGAGACACGCTGCAGGGTGCCGCGCGTTCTCGTGAAAAGGGGTGCCCTCTTGACGCCTCTGAGATGGACATCCTTGCGTCTCGTAGTTCTTCGTCCGAGTAGAGATACCCGCCGATGGGCACAGTGTTGTAGCTACTGTAGGAAATGGGGGATCCCGACATGCTGTTGTACAAACCAGGCATGAAGGCTCTCCCGTCGCAAACGGGACCGTTCCGAAGAGGTAAGCTGCTTTCCGAGATATCTCGGCTCCTGTAAGCCATCATGTTAGGTTGGTTGAGCATCTGGTTGGCTAAAAAGTCTTCTCGGGAGGTCTTGGCCGCCGAGACCACTTCCGTTTCACTGAAGCCAGAGAAAAAGGGACGTTACAATGCAGGCAAGTTCCTCGTCTTACGACCGTCATTAAGCCCAAAATTTCCACTGCTAAGCAAAATCATTACTGAGTGAATGTTGCCCCCTTTTACGACCTTTTTCGGCGACAGCTGTTAAGTGAATCACTGCGCTAGTTAAATTAGGGACATGGTTGTTAAGTGAATCTGGATTCCACATTCACTCTACTGACCCCGGGACACTGCGACCGTCATAAATATGAGAAAATGGACAAGCATCCAAATTTTGACCATGCGATTGTGGGGATGCTGCAACGGTCATAAGTGTGAAAAATGGCCCTAAATCACTTTTTCAGTGCTGCTGTAACTTTGGTCACTAAACAAACAGTTGTTAAGTCAAGGACTACCTGTAACTTATTCCCTCCTGGTTGGTTGAAATATAAATAATCTTCAGTTTATGACCAGAGGTGGCCTTCATATTGTTACTACCGATTCACCCAGGACAGGAAATGTCAGTGCTCGCACACACGTGCAACGTCAGTGGTTGAGAAACACTGCCCATAATCCCTTGCTGGGTGGAGTCTGGGCAACTGAATGGAGCTGAGTGTTTACTGGCCAGATACCTTTCCTGTCGCCAATGCGGAGTTTTGTTCGTGTTGTGGCTCCGTTGCCTGAGCCTGTCTCATCGGCAGGAGAGGACTCCGAGAGTGAAGGAGAGGAGTTGGCAAGGCCTCCGTCTCCAGGACCCTCCTCTCTGGCAATGCCTCCGGAGGACACCGAAGGGCAAGAGATAGGCCCAGAGCCAAGTACGTCCACATAGCCACAGGTGGACAGTGATGAGGGTAATGAGTCTTGGCTGGATCCCCGGCAGCATCGCAGGGATAAGCGCACGCAACAGAAGAAAAGGCGTGCCAGAGATTAGGCTGAGTCACTGGACTATACCCCACAGGGTATAAAAGGGGGTGAGGTGGCCATTCAGACTCTGTGACGGACAAAACTAACTACTATCAAGTCACATTGCATCTTTGGAAACAACATTATCGGCCTTGGATTTATTTTACAAACTGGACAATTCTTGATTGTGGGTATTTTGTTTATTGAGTAAAAGTTCTTGGCAAGCAGCTACTGGGTAGCTGCCAAGCGTCTTATAGGAAGAATTGGTTGTCTGCCAGTTTATTTAACCCCCAGCTGCCTGTGTGTGTGTGTGTGTGTGTGTGTGTGTGATGGGGACAGAACAGTTCGGCAGATATATTCTCAACGTACTCACAGAGAGAAATATCTGCCTCTACTAGGACTGAACTTACAGCCTCCTGATTGTGAGGCGAGAGCTCCACCGCACCACTCATGAAACACGGCCTTAAGTTGCTAGGAATTAATCCTAGACGCTCTTTTTCTCGGAGATGGATGAAGAAGACAACCGAGTCTCTTCTTGGAAGAGAAATCCCCCCTCGTCAGAAAGATACGGGGTGCCACATTCGAATCCCACCTTGCGTCCACTCCTGCTACCGTCACGAGCCTCACCTGGAGTTCAGGAGCCTCCGGCAGGTGTCCACCACGTGTTCCATCTGCAGGTAGAGGGCCGTGGCCATCACCGCCAAGATGTTACTTTCCCGTAGGTTGAGACGAGAGGTGTACATAAAATCCAGGAGGATCCCGAATCCTTCAGGACTGATCTCCGGGTCTAAATTCAGGACAGATAGATTGCACTTGAGCTGGTCGGTGAAGATGCTGTAGAAAAGGCCACTGTGGAGAAGCAAAAGGGACAATTCTGGTCATCACGATGTTAAAAGAAAGATGTCGAGATTCCAAGAAAGGGTGCAGAGAAGAGCAACCAAGAGGATTGGGGGACTGGAGGATAAAACATACAATGAACAGTTGCAGGAATTGGGAATGTCTAGGTCTTAATAAAAAGAAGAAATAGTGGGGTCATGATAGCAGTCTTCCATTATTGGGAGGGCTGCCCCCAAGAAGAGGGGGTCCATCTATTTTCCAAAGCCCCTGAGGGCAGGACAAGAAGCAATGGATGGAAACTCATCAAGGAGAGAAGCAACCTGGAATTAAGGAGAAATTGCCTGACAGTGAGAATAATTAACCAGTGGAACTGCTTGCCACCAGAAGTTGTGGTTGCTGCATCACTGGAAGCTTTTACGAGGAGACTGGACAGCCATTTGTTTGAGATGGTACTGGGTCTCCTACTCGAACAGGGGGCTGGACTAGAGGATCTCTAAGGTCCCTTCCGACTCTGTTATTCTATAATTTCTAAACCTCAGATGTGTCAGCGGGAGGACTCAAACGCCACGCTCGAATCCAAAATGGCTTCAGTGTGCCTCCTGTACACTGGTGGAGTACGGGGAGTCCTTGACCTACGACCACAACTCAAAGCCCAAAATTTCCTTCGCGAAGTGAGACAGCTGCTAAATGAGTTTCTGCCTCCTTTTACGATTTTTTCCGGCCACCGTGGTCCAGCGAAATCACTGCGGTTGTTCAGGGAGTCACACGGTCGTTAAGTGAACCCGGCTTCCCCGTGGATTTGGCTTGCCAGACGGTCGCAAAAGGGGGATCATGTGACTCCCTGCAACCGTCGTAAGTACATGCCAGTTGCCAACCCTTTTTGAATTTTTGAACAGGCGCCCACGGGGATGCCCCCAACGGTCGTAAGTGTGAAAAAAAGGCCCCAAGTCCCCTTTTTCAGCACCTTTGAACTGTCCCTAAATGAACTGTTGCAAGTGGAGGACCCCCTGTATCCAATACCTATAAAATAGGGACAGCTCAGCCTTAGGGTCGCCCCCATTCGGCAAGGCTGTTCGGTTGGCTGCAACATCCCACGGTAAAGATGGGAGTGGGGTGGGGGGAAAAGTTATGGACCTCTTCTCACCTGCAGGCCATCAGGACCGTTTTGTGGGCCCGGAATTGCTCCTGGCTGACGATAATGACCACGTCGGTGAGGACGTCCCTGCTCCGGAGGCGGTTGAGATTCAGCAGAACGTCGCTGGCATGTCGGGTGAACTGGATACAGCTGTCCGCCGGGGAGGCCATCGTGGTCGTGTCCTATGGGGCAGGGAGGAGGAGGAGGAGGAGGAGGAGGAGGAGGAGGAGGAGGAGGAGGAGGAGGAGGAGGAGGAGGAGGAGAGGAGGAGACCTTGAGTATCCTTTTGAGCATCCAAGAAGAGACCGGATGGCCACCTGTTAGAAATGGTGTAGGGTTCTCCTGCTTGGGTGAGGGGTTGGACTACATGACCTCTAAGGTCCCTCCCAACTCTCTTATTCTATACCTATTCCTATTCCTATTCCTATTCTATTCCTATTCCTATTATTTTTATTCTATTCTATTCTATTCTATTCTATTCTATTCTATTCTATTCTATTCTATTCTATTCTATTCTATTCTATTCTATTCTATTCTAGTCTAGTCTAGTCTAGTCTAGTCTATTCCATTCCATTCCATTCCATTCCATTCCATTCTCTCTTCTCTTCTCTTTTCTATGCTACGCTATGTATATTCCATTCCATTCCATTCATTATTATTGTTCTCTTCTATATAATAACCATGACCAACAATGTTTTCCTTGCAAAATACAAATCACGGATATTATTTTGAGGGTAGAGCACGTAATGTATTGCTGTACATTTGGGGCTCTTGTTTTCTAAAGAATGGGGTTTGGTTCCAATCTCTCAGGGGCTGCCCCAAAGAAGAGGGAGTCAAGCTATTCTCCAAAGCACCTGAGGGCAGGACAAGAAGCAACGGGTGGAAACTCATCAAGGAGAGAAGCAACCGGGAATTAAGGAGAAATTTCTTGACAGTGAGGACAATTAATCAGTGGAACTTTAGAAGTTGTGAATGCTCCAACACCAGAAGTTTTTAAGGAGAGATTGGACAGGAATGTCTGAAATGGTACAGGGTTTCCTGAAAGAACAGGGGGCTGGACTAGAAGACCTCCAAGGTCCCTTCCAGCTCTGTTATTCTGTTAATTGGTTAAATCTACACCCAATTCCCGTGCCACTGTATGAGTATAATTAATCTGGAGAGGCAAGTATTCCTTCCACCTTCAGACAATTTAAGTAGCTTCCACAATATTAGAATTCCAGCCACTTTCCTCCAGCAAAGTGTTCAAACACTGAATTAGTCTTAACGTTGTGGCCCTTCTGTTGGAAGGGACCCCGGAGGTCTTCTAGTCCAACCCCATCTTCCAACGTGGTTAGAGAGGAGCTGGTTGCTCGTGTTGTGTTGTTGTGTGTGCAGAACACAACTGCTCGGGAATCCTTACTCAGCTATTAAGACCACACAACTGAGCCCAAAATTTCCACTGCTAATGAGACAGTGAAGTGAATTTTTACGATGTACGTGGTTTTACGTGTTAAGTTAGCAACACGGGTGCTATTAAGGGACTCCAGCTTCCCCCTTGACTTTGCTCGTCAGAAGGTTGCAAAAGGGGACACTCCCCCACCCACCCCAAGACACCCTACAATCGTCCTAAATAGGAGGCAGTTGCCAAATTTGGATCACGTGACCACAGGGATAATGGTGCAATGATTGTTAAGTGTGAAAAACAGTCGTAAGTCACTTCTTTCAGGCTCGTCGTAATTTCGAACTCTCCCTAAGTAACCATTGTAAGTCGAGGACTTCCTGTAAAGGGAGGGGGAGAGGGTTCGGTCCGGGCCCTCCTGTGCCCACCTGAATACGGTTCCCAGCTGCGTCTAATGAAATATTCCACGGATTGGCGACGTGGCTGGCAAAACATGGAATGGCAAGACCATCCCTCGACGGGCTTCGAATCACAGTCCCAACGGTATTTTCGGACCTGCGCAGATTAGAAAAAGCAGAGGGGGAAAAATGGTCAGAAATGAGCCACTTAAAATCTGCTCCAAACTTGAGATTCGCTTTGGAGAAAGCAGCTTCGTGGCCCAAGCATGTCGCTATCACGGGCACGGCGCAGTCGTTAAGCGAGTCCGACTCAGTTCATTGACTCTGCGTGTCACAGCCAGCTGGAAAAGTAGCTAACCGAGATTACATCACACACACACACACCGCCACTGTCATAACTACATGCCAGTTGCCAAGCCCTCAAATTTTGGTCATGCGATGGTGGGGAAAGCCGCGATGGCCGTAAGGGTGAGGATTGGTCGTAAGTCACTGTTTTTCAGTGTTTTCCCTTAAATGGTCAGTAAATGAAAAGTCGTAAAGCAAAGATTCCCTATAGACCGATGTTAGGCCCAAATCCCTGCATTAGAGTGGCTAAAGATTTGAGAGAAGTGGAGAGTTGAGAAATGTGAAGAAAGAAAGAAAGAAAGAAAGAAAGAAAGAAAGAAAGAAAGAAAGAAAGAAAGAAAGAAAGAAAGAAAGAAAGAAAGAAAGAAAGAAAAAAAAAGAGGGACAGAGAGAGAGAAAGAAAGAAGGAAGGAAGAAAGGAGGGAGGGAGGAAAAAGAAAGCAAGAAGAAAAAAGGGATGGAAGAAGAAAAGGAAGGAAGGAAAGAAGAAGAGAGAGAGAGGGAGGGAGGAATGAGGAAGGGAAGAAAGAAAAGAAAGAAAGAAAGAAAGAGAAGAAAAAGGGGATGGAAGAAGAGAAGGAAGGAAGAAGAGAGAGAGGGAGGAAGGAATGAGGAAGGGAAGAAAGAAAAAAGAGAAAGGAAGGAAGTAAAAAGGGAAGGAAAGAAGGAAGGAAGGAAAGAAAGAAAGAAAAAGGAAGGAAGGAAGGAAAAAGGGAAGGAAAGAAAGTAAGGAAGGATGGAAGAAGAGAAGGAAGGAAGGAAAAAGAGAGGGGGGGGAAGGAATGAGGAAGGGAAGAAAGAAAAAAGAGAAAGAAAGAAAAAAGAAAGAGGAAGGAAGAAAGGAAGGAAAAAGGGAGGGAAGGAAGGAAGGAAGGAAGGAAGGAAGGAAAGAAAGAAAGAAAGAAAGAAAGAAAGAAAGAAAGAAAGAAAGAAAGAAAGAAAGAAAGAAGGGATGGAAGGAGAGAAGGAAGGAAGGAGAGAGAGAGAGAGGGTGGAAGAATTGAGGAAGAAAGAAAGAAAGAAAGAGGGAGGAAGGGAGGGAGGGAGGGAAGAAAAGATAATAATGAAGAAAGAAAAAAAAAGGAAGGAATAGACTTCAACTCCCAGAATTCCCCAGAGTGGAGTTCTGAAGGGGGGGGGGGCTGGACAAGAAGACCTCCAAGGTCCTTCCCAACTCTTATTCTGCCTTTCCAAGGATTGTCAATTGCAGACAAAGACTTTCCTTTTTCTAGCCAACTTCCCGCCCCAAATAACTGTTGTTTTGCCCCAAGCGCTTTTCGCACTCAAAACCGACTTGTCCCTATTTGCTTTCAATTCTGTTGAAGAATTGAACTTTAAAAAAAAAAAAAACTCATCCGCAAAGCAAGAACCGCTTCCTGCTGGGCTGCAGTGGTGCTGCAGTGTCCACAAGAGGGCGCCCCTGTATAAACGATTATATAAAATTAAATGATCTGTGCCGCTTTATTCAAGGAACCGGTCATCAGATGCCCACCAGATGGAAATAAAAGACTTGTGGGTTGAACTCAGCACCTGAGGACTATATGGCACAGCAGAAGAACATGGAAATAGTATGTCTTAGCGTGGGGTCTCTGAGTCACATAACCCCCTTTTGCAACCCTCTGACGAGACAGGTCAACGGAGAAGCCGGATTCACTCAACAACCATGCGCCAAATTTAACGACTGCTGTGGTCTTCTTAAAAACCTCCAGGGATGAAGGACCCACAAATCTGGTGGCAAGCCGTTCCACCGGTTAATTGCTCTCACTGTTTAGGAGAACCACAAAACTGTCTCACTTAGCAACCGAATTTGGGGCTCAATTGTGGTCGTAAGTCGAGGACCAACCTGCAATGACCTGGATGAAAAGCTTGTTCATTCTACAAAAGCACCACTTTCACCAAACCCAAAGACAACATTTAATAAGACGAAACGTTTCCCATCAACGGCCAGCTCCAGCAGCGGAATCGATCCCAGGCCGAATATGAATCAGCAAATGGATGAGGTTGACCGCAACTGATTTTTCCAATCCCAGCAGAAATAACAATAATTTTCTTGCAGCTCACGAAGATGTGTGCTTTGGAATGAACTCTGTTGAGTCAGAAAAGGTGCTAAAAATCTTCCTTCTGTCGGGGGGGGAGAGGGGAGGAGATCCGTGGGCTTCGCTTTTGAAATATTATGGGGCACAAAAGATTTTCCTTCAAGTATCTGAAGGGGTGTCTTATAGGCTCATGTTTCTCAGGCATAGCAATTTTTAAGATGAGTGGACTTCAACTCCCACAATTCCCTAGCCAGGAAGAATAGACTTCAACTCCCAGAATCCTCCAGCTGGGAAGAATAGACTTCAATTCCCACAATTCCCCAGCCAACATGAGTGGAGTTTGTTTGTTTGTTTAATTAATTAATTAAATTTATATGCCGCCATTCTCCCATAGGACTCCCATAGAGCGGTTCACAGAATTAAAAACATATAACAATAAGAAATCCTAAAATCAGCCAATATAGGAGCCTGGTGGAGCAGCAGACTAAAGTGCTGTTAAAGTAGCACTTAGATGCCAGCTGCCTGCAATTACTGCAAGTTCAAATCTCACCAGGCTCAAGGTTGACTCAGCCTTCCATCCTTCCGAGGGAGGTAAAATGAGGACCCAGATTGTGGGGGCAATAAACTGACTTTGTATAAAAAAAGAACATCGCTGGGGGAGGGGGGGGCGAAAGCCCTACTAAGCAGGTATATACAAAAAGTATGAAGTCTATTGCTTAATGTATTGTAAGCCGCCCTGAGTCTCCGGAGAAGGGCAGTATATAAATCGAACCAATAAATAAATAAATAATAAATAAATAAAACCCCCAAACAAAATAAAATCTCATAGCAGATCAGGGAAATTGCTGGAAAAGCCATGTCTTCAGGTCAGTGCGGAAAGCGTGGAGGTCGGGGGCCGTCCGGAGCCCGATGGGTAACTCATTCCAGAGGGTCGGTGCGGCCATTGAGAACGCCCTCATCCTGGGGGCCACCAGCCGACTATCTGGCCGATGGCACCCGGAGGAGGACAGTTCTATGAGAACGCACAGAGCGGTGGGAGGCCGGTAGGAGGTGGTCCTGCAAATACCCTGGGCCCATGCCATGAAGGGCTTTATAGGTAAGCACCAGCATCTTGAAGTGGATTGGGAAGGCCACCGGTAGCCAGTGCAGCTCGCGCAGGAGAGGTGTTGCCCAGGAGTAGCGGGAAGCTCCCGTAACAACTCGTGCGGCCGCATTCTGGACCAGCTGGAGCCTCCGGGTGCACCCCAAGGGCAGCCCCATGTAGAGGGCATTGCAGTAATCCAACTGAGAGACAATGAGAGCTTGAGTGACCGTACGGAGGCCCCCCTTGTCACGGCCATCAGATGATCCGCCAAGGACAGCCGAGAACCAAGGAGGACGCCGAGATTACGAACCCTTTCCAAGGGAGCTAGAGACTCCCCTCCCATCTGAAGTGATGGGGCAACTAGATCAGGAGATGCCGGGATCCACAGCCACTCAGTCTTGGAGGGGTTGAGTCAGAGCCTGTTTCTACCCATCCAGACCCGCACCGCCTCCAGGCACTGGGACATCACGGAAAGGGCATCCCTGGGTTGATCCGGGGTGGAAATGTACAGTTGGGTATCACCAGCGTACTGATGATACCTCACCCTGAAGCTGCGAATAATCTCACCCAGTGGCTTCATATAGATGTTAAAGAGCAAGGGGGAGAGAACTGACCCCTGTGGTATCCCACAAGTGAGGGGCCTTGGGCAGGATCTCTGACCCACCGCCCAAACAAACTGTGTACGGACCGAGAGATAGGAGGAGACCCACCGTAAAACAGTGCCTCCCACCCCCAACCCCCGGAGCCATCACATACCATGGTCCTACTGGGAGTTCAACTCCCAGAATCCTTCAGCCAGGAAGAATAGACTTCAACTCCCATAATTCCCTAGTCAGCATAAGTGGACTTCAACTCCCAGCTACCAACCTGTGGAACCCGTAGCAAATGTGTAACACATGTGGACATGACACAGCCTGCCCCTAATAGCTGTGCCACCACATGCCATCCAGACCAACATCACCTTCCGAACAGTCTCCAAGGGCAGCCCCATGTAACCACATTGTAGTAATCCATGCACATGGAAACCCATATGCAGCTGATGTTCCACGATGACGGTCACTAAATGCATCTCAAGTTGCCAAATAACCCAAGAGAAGCCAAGGCAGAGGAGGCCCAACCACCAGCCTCCTTTTGCTCAGGAAGACCTCAAAAGAAGGACTCCCTCACCCATCAGCCACAACTCATCCTAGACCCACAATTTGCTCAACACGTTTCACATCCTGAACCAAGACCCTGAACCATCATGAATGGTTGAGGTTGCATCCAACATTTCAAAAAATTAACCACCATTGATGCTCATTGGGCTTGGTGTAAGGAGTCAGTGCAGCTACTGGTTCCTTCATTAACCTGGTTGAATGGGTTGTGTGAACACAGCCAAGGTGGGGAATCATTCCAGAGTTGGTCGGTCCATCAAGCCTTCGCACATTCATACCTTAATTGCAATCCAAGCAATTTGATATGTAGACATCAGGGTTTAAAATCCCAACGCCTGCAGTTCGTGGGTTGAAAAATTCACCCGAAATGCACACAAAGAAACAGACAAACCCTCCTAGAAATGAACAGGTTTGAGCATAAATCAGGCCTGACCAAAACTGTGAAGAAGAAAGAAAGAAAAAAAAAAGCTTGTCATGAATTTAACTCGGGAATTTTAAGAAACAGTTTCTCAACTTTGCCAACTTTTAAGACAGGTTTGGACTTCAACTCCCAGGATTCTAGGCTGTGGCTGAGGAATTCTGGGAGTTGAAGTCCACCCATCTTAAAAAGTTGCTTTGGAGGAAAAGCTACAACTCACAACTTCTGGGAGGGAAGGGAAAAAAAGCGTCATGGTTGAGAGTTTTTAGTTTAACTCATCGAAGTTTAATTCATAGTTTAATTCATTGAAGCATCTCATTTCTTCCCCTCGCCACAATTCCGCCCGGCAACAAGTGAGCAAGATTTCCCCAAATTCCCCCCCAAAATCAAAGGGAAGTATTTTGGGGCGATGAATGCAGAAAAAAATCAGCATTTTGGAGAGTCATTGGGTATTCGGTGGGTTATAAATGGAAATACAAGACTTAATCCGCTTAGCGCAGTGTTTCTCAACCTTGGAAGCTTGAAGATGGGTGGACTTCAACTCCCAGAGTTGAAGTCCTGGCTGGGGGATTCTGGGAGTTGAAGTCTGCCCATCTTCAAGCTTCCAAGGTTGAGAAACACTGGCTTAGCGAGCGTTCAAAGTTACGACGCTGAAAAAAAATGACTCACGATTGGTCCTTGCAGTTACGACCGTCACAGCGTGTCTGTGCCCCTGCCCCAGATCATGTGATCAAAAATTTGGGTGTTTGACAGCCAGCTTGTATTTACAACTGGGTCACATGATCGCCATCGTCAATGAGAGAAGCTGGATTCACTTAACAACCTGACAATTCCCTTTACAAACGCAGTGATTTGCTTAATATCCGTGGCTTAAAAAAGAAGTCATAAAATTGGATGTGACTCAACGACTGCCTCGCTTAACAGGGGAAATGCTGTTCCAAATTGTGGTTGTTAAGTCGAGGACTATCTGTCATTGGCGGTTCACCTGCCACCCAGCTCCTCTCTGGGCCTCAGGGCTGGATTTTACCTTCCTGAAAAAGCAGAATTTAGGAATAAATGAGGTCTGGCTTTCTTTCATTGTGAGCTGTCCATCATTGATCTGAGGTGGATGGCTATAGAAACTGGATGGATGGATGGAAGGAAAATAGAGAGAGAGAAAGAGGGGAGGGGACGGACAGACAGACAGATATCGATGAGATGGATAGATAGATATAGATGGATAGATGGATAGATGTAGGATGGATGGACGGATGGAAAGAGAGAGAGAAAGAGAGAGAGAGAAAGAAAGAAAGAGAGAAAGAAAGAAATGGATGGACAGATAGAGATAATGTATAGATGAGATGGATAGATAATATAGATGGCTAAATGGATAGATAGATGTAGGATGGATGGATGGATGGATGGATGGAAAGAGAGAGAGAGAGAAAGAAAGAAAGAAAGAAAGAAGGAAAGAAAGAAAGAAGGAAAGAAAAAGAAATGGATGGACAGATAGAGATAATGTATAGATGAGATGGATAGATAATATAGATGGCTAAATGGATAGATAGATGTAGGATGGATGGATGGAAAGAGAGAGAGAAAGAACAAAGGAAAGAAGGAAGGAAGGAAGAAATGGATAGACAGACAGACAACGTATAGATGAGATGGATACATAATATAGATGGCAAAATGGATAGATAGATATAGGATGGATGGATGGATGGATGGATGGAAAGGGAGAGAGAGAGAGAAAGAACAAAAGGAAGGAAGGAAGGGATGGACAGACAAACCGCTAATGTATAGATGAGATGGATAGATAGATATAGATGGTTAAATGGATAGATAGATGTAGGGTGGATGGATGGAAGGATAGATGGACGGACGGACGGACAGACAGATGATGTCTATATGAGATGAATAAATTGATATAGATGGCTAAATAGATAGATATGGATGGATGGATGGATGGATGGATGGATGGAGAGGGATGGATATACAGACAGACAAACGGATGGATGGATGGAGGGACACAGAGAGACGGATGGATGGATGGATGGAGATGGATGGATATACGGACAGACAAACAGACAGACAGATAGATCCAACAGCCCTCAGGATGTCAGACCAGCTCCCCATCCTCACTCCATGCCAGCATAATCCCATCTAATTCTACTCCAGGAAATCCCAATTCCTTCCATGAAGGAGCTAAGCCATTGCCTCCCTTGGAAGCCACGGAACTTGAAGATGGCTTAACATCGATGCCCAGAGGCCCCTGGGTGAGACGCCTCCTCCCCCCACCCCATCCCACCAAACAAATCCTCCCAGTTTTGGGAGCCAGTTTCCGGCTACCACATCAACAGGAGGGAAATCTGGCTGTGCCTTCAAGGTTGCAAGGATGAGACCCTTCCCAAACTAACCCCCAAAACGGCGGGCAACTGAGTTAAAACCATAGCCTGCACAAATTCTTTGGAAAAAAAAATAAATCAGAAATCTCGTCCCTTTCGGCTGTTGTTGGTTTGCCCCCGAAATCAGAAGCTGCCATGCCTCTGGTGCAATTATCAGAATAATGCTGGATGGAGGTTTTCTAATCTAACCATCTACTCGAGCAGGAGACACTGGACCAGGTGTCTCCAAACTTGGCCACTTTAAACCTGGAGGACGTCAACTCCCAGAATTTCCCAGCCAGCAAAGCTGGCTGGGAAATTCTGGGAATTGACGTCCTCCAGGCATAAAGTGGCCAAAGTTGGAGACTCCTGTCCTGGACCAATGATTGTCCAATCTCTTCTTAAAAACCTCCCATGATGAAACCCCCACTTTGGCTCTTGTGCATTGTGACATCACAACCAAAACCCTCGCCGTCCCACATGTCCATCTCGCCTTCCACATCGATGGCTTCCCTACCACCGCGTCCCATTTCTGGACTGTTCATTTTCCATTTCTTTTCTTTTCTTCCCCACCGTTGGGTGTTTCCACCACCAAAATTTGTGGGCCGCAAATTTAATAAGCAATGAACAGAAGAATTACCGGTCAGCATTTCTAACAATTTTGAACACCGGTTCCCTAAGCCGTTTTTCTGGCTTAAAATAAGTGGGAGGGTTCCCCCACCACCACCCTTTTCTTTATCGTTAAGCAGCAAGGAACGGTTCCCTCGGCTAATTTAGATCCACTGGTTCCTGCAAAACCTGATAATTAACTGAACAGGGACCCTTCATTTCGGATTTAAACTTGCAAAGAATCCTGCCGGCAAACGGATCTGTTTTTTTTCCCTTGGGCTGTTCGAACGCACTTGTGAAAAAAGAAGGGAAGAAGACGGCAGGATCAATTATGCCTGCTTTAAAATATATATATTGTTTACTGTCCTTTTTTTAGGGTTGGTACTTCTGAAATAGAAATTATGAGTTTGTTTGTATTTTTTTTTTAAAAAAAGCAGATAAATACAGAAAAGGATGAGCCTTGTCTCATTTACCTAATTTTGCACCGTCGGACGGACTAAATATTTCATGAATTTCCACTCTGGAGACTGCTAGTATTTTAGGCTGTCTTTGGATGGCTACAAAAACCCTGAATGACAATTAAAAATTTAAAAGCCTCGGCAAAAGGACACACGGGCTGAATTTCGATTTGATGGAGGCAGAGAGAGGGGGGGGGAGGGAGGGAGAGAAAGAGAAAGAGGGGGAGAGAGAGAGAGAAAGAGAGAGGAGAGGGAGAAAGAGTAAAAAAGAGATGGAGAGAGAGAGGAATAAAGTGTGTGTGAGAGAGAGATGGAGAGAGTGAGAAAGAGAGAGGGGGAGGGAGAGAAAGAGAGAGATTGAGAGAGAGAAAGATGGAGAGGGAGAGAGAGAAAGAGAGAGGAAAGGAGAGAGAAAAAGAAAGAAAGATGGAGAGAGAGAAAGAGAGAGGAGAGAGAGTAAAAAAGAGATGGAGAGAGGAATAAAGTGTGTGTGAGAGAGAGATGGAGAGAGTGAGAGAGAGAAAGAGAGGAAAGGAGAGAGAAAAAGAAAGAGAGATGAAGAGTGAAAGAAAGAGTGTGTGAGAGAGATGGAGAGAGAGAGAGAGGGAAGGAGAGAGAGAGTGAGAGATAGAAAGACAGAGAGAGAGAGAGAAATATATAAAAGACGAAAGGAGCACCTGAACAAAACTGGTTCTGTGCTTTAAACGGAAGTAAGAATCTCTCTCCAGTCTGGTTTTATAGATCAAATCCTGAATTTTGAGGATTGCTTTGGTCAGATCTTACACGCATTTCCCGACAGACCCACTTGGAACCACCTTTGTCCTCTGAATAAGCCAGCATTAAAAATGGCAAACCAATGCTTCAATCCCTCCTTTGCTGGGAGCAAGTCCCAGCCTCGGTTTCCCCCACCAGCGTCCTCGCTTAACGACCGGTTGCTTATCAAAGTTACAACAGAATTCTCTCTTTCCCCCCCAAAGCTACTTATGACCCACATCCAAAGTTGTGACGGCTGCACGCCCACACACACACACAGAGACACACACACACACTCATATGACCCAATTTTGACTGCTTGGCAACTGGTTCACCTTTATGACGAGTTGCAGGGTTCTGCACTCAAGCATCTGTGATTTACTGGTGGGGTTGTGGTTTTGTTTTTTTTTTGTTTTTTTTTTTGCAAATTTACACTGAGTTGCTTTACGAAAGCCAGAATAAAAGCAAAAATCAGGTAGGTCTCGATTTACGACCGTCATAACCTGTGGCAGAAATGCCAGCTCATAAGTCGAGGAGGAGGCCCTGCATTTTGGGGCCAGGCCACCAAAAAACCAAACCCCTCCCCCCCGTGCTTATCAAGAAGGGGAAGAGGACAAAGTCACCATGATGCTCCAGAGTGGGACAGTTAAGAAAAGCGGCATATAAATGTAATAAATAAGTGATAATTCCGATAAAACTTGCAATTCCCCTCTAATGGATTGCTGAAGTTTTGTTTTTTTTTTAAATGGCCCATGTTCCACACCTGACATCCCTTTCTTGGGGTCACCTGGGGGTGGGTGGGGGAGATATGGGGAGGGGCCGGGGTGGAAAAAATTGGGGCAGAAAGGACGAATTTCCCCTTCCCCCGAAGCATTTAAAAGCGAAAGGGCCAAAGAGCTTGTCCTTCCACACCCGGCCACCAGAGAGCAGTATTGCTCCTCGCACTCGCCTCTTGCTTGAAAAACTCCCCGAGTTTGCACTACTGCCCCTCCCGCCCCCAAGGTTTGCAAGAGGCTGGATTTAAACCCCCCACCACTCCCTTACATTTCACGTGTACAGCACTCAGACGGGCAACTCTTCAATCAGTGGAGAAGGTGGTCGATGCCTCTCCGGTCCTTTGACTCAGCCTGCGTGACTCAGACCCCAAAACGGGACAAATGAGGGGTGGGGGGACGGAGAGCGGTCCCCGCCCCAATTGCGGACGGGCTGGGGACGGTGCCTCGCTAAAAAGACGCTTTCACACGTTCGCCAAAGGGCTGTTTGGGAAGCGGGAGCAGCGGCCGATTGGGAAATCGCGCTTTCCCGAGGATTTCCCCGTCCTCCGAATCAGGAGCCCCACTTTTCCCAAGCCACCTTAGGCGGGGAACTCAAAGACCCCGTCCGAGTAAAACCCTCTTGGCTCTGTCCAGACGTGCAACCCTCGCGGGCACCCAGGATTTGCAAAAAAACGGCCGTGGCGGGTCTTGGAGGGGCTACCTAGCCCTTCCCACCCCTTTGGTCGTTTTCACACAACTCTGGAAGCCGAGCGAGGATTTATTTCTCCCCCCCCCCAGGTTTAAAGGGTCGTGTGAACGCGACAGTTGCGTGTTCAGATCCAGAAATGCAGCAAACGCTGCGTCTCCGAAGTGCTTCGTGACGCCTGGCTGGGAAAAAAAACACGCGTGTTGCGCAAACCCAAGCATCGTTTAGGCGTCTATCTCCGAGCGCCAACACTGATTCGACAAGGCTAACCATGGTTAAGCGGGACCAGGAGTTAAAGTCGGGAACCGGCAGCGAACACGGGTGCTCCGTCCTCCGGGACGCTCCCTCGCACCCGTTACAACGGCTCTCCCAAACCGGTCGTCTGAAAAGCCCGCTTCGAAGCAGGATTCCACCGCTTGTTTCGGTCTCAATATGGACTTGCGGCGGGGAGAGACGTGGGAACGCGACCCACGGCTGTCCGGGAAATTCGGCCCGGGTTCTCCCTCCACGTGGAACCGCCCGCCAGCCCGGCCTCTTGCGGGACTCTTTTCCCCCTCTTCTCCTCCCGAGCGGCTGGGTACACACGACCCTCCTACACCGGTTCCTTTCAGACTTCTGGGTCTGGCGGGTCAGGGAGAGCAGCCGGATTTAGCCTCGACCGCTTCCATGGGGCCTTCAACCCCTCTCGGCTGGGTCGCTTGCGCGGACCGTGCAACTGGGGCTCCTCCGGGCACCAAAACCCAGCGTCGTGTGAACGCGGCCGCTCGATTGGAAACACTTCGGGGCAGAGATCGGCGCCTCTGCCCGGCGGTGTAGAGGACACGTGTGTTCAGTCTCGGGGTGATTCGCACGAACGAGGAAACCTTGGCTACAACTGCAAGGGCCGTTGACATTCCCTCTTTGCGCATCCTAAACCTATCCAGTCTCGCCCGCCCGCCTTGCTCGCTTGCTCCGCTCCGAAACGAGCGCAGCAATGGTGCAAATCCAGAGATCTTTTAATAGGATTCCATCCACCCACCCACGAATTTAAAAAATGAAATGAAATGAAAAGAAAAAAAAAAACCTCCCCCTCCGGCCGTGGCGCTTCTTCGGGCTGTTGGCGGCTCCGAGGAGGCCCGGCCCGAACAGCCCAGCTCCGCCGCGGAGGCTGCCCGGAGGAGGCAGCCGAGGCGGCTTCTCTCCGCCCCGGCGCCTCTCCCGGCTGAGCGGGCGGGCAAAGCGAGGGCCGCGGGCAGGTGCCTGGGCGTGGGCGAGAGGGCAGCCGGAGCCACGGGCTCAAAGGACGCCGCTTGGCCCGAGGAAGAGGCGCCCAGGCTCGGATTCGGCTCCCGGACGGGCCTGGCCGGCTTCCTTCCAGCCGGCGAGGGGAGAAGGGCCGCGGCCGGGCGGGGGATGCGCTGCCGCAGATTCATTCCCGGCTTTGCAAACGCGATTCTTCGCAAGGCTTTCCCCTCCGTCGTCCCCCGTCTTCATAAGACTACTAATATGCCCGGCTCGCTTTGCAGTGCCAGCCCGGCTGGGTCCGCTTGGCTCGGCTCGGGCACCCTCGGATGTCCCCCACCCCCATCCGCACCCGCCGCCCTTCCTCGGCTCGCCAGCCGCCTTCGCCCCGAAACGAAACTGCCCAGCCGCGCCGGGCAACGAGGCCGAAACGCCGCGAATGCAATAGAGAAAGACGGGAAGGAATTGACAAGCCGGGCAGGTAATTAATAATAATAATAATAATAATAATAATAATAATAATAATAATAATAATAATAATAATCGGCCACCACCCCCAAACCAGCAACCCCGGCTCCGATCAACCAGCCAGCCTTCCCTCCCTGCCCGGGCACCGCTGGGCACGGCCGGGGCTCCCTCCTTCCCTTGCTCCCTGCCCGCCGCCTTCCACCTGCCGCGCTGGGGGAGAGGAGAGGGGGGGAGAGGCGGAAGGCAAGAAGCCCGGCCAAGGCTGCGCGGAGACGGGGAAGGGAAGGGAAGGGAAGGGAAGGGAAGGGGGGGCGCAGCGTGGAAGGAAGGCAAATCCCGCCCGGGGCTCGAGCGGGTTTTTGGGGAGACGAATGTCTGAGTGTCTCCCACCCACCCCAAAAAAAATAGGGGGGCAAAAAGGGCAATGCCCGCGGAAGGTGCAAGCGCGCAAAAAAGCCGCAATTGCGCGCCCGCCCAAGCCGCTATCCTAAGCAGGGCCGGCGCATGAAAGCCATTCCCCCGGCCGGCCGGCCGGCCGTCGCAGTGCGAAGCGGAGCGCGAGAGAGCGAATCACCTGGTCGGCGCGCTTTCCTAGAAACTCCTTGCATCACCACTTCTAAGAACGCCAGTTCTAAGAATCAACACGGCTCAATTCTCGGAATTTGAGCTGGAGGCTCTACCACGCCGAGGAGCCCGGGGAGGGTCCGGGGGTGGAAAGAGGCCTTGGAAGCCCCCGAGACCACCCGAAACCCCTCCTTGCGCCGGCTTCTCGATCCTTTCCCTCCCTCCCGCATCAAAGCCCAGTCGGGGAGACCCTTCGATCCCGGGATCCGGAGGGCGCCTCGAAATCCAAGCGGCCCGGACACCCCCGCGCCTAGTGGTACGTTCCTCTAGGGCCAAGTCACGTGGCGCTTTCCCTCCCGTGACGTCAGGGCTCGGCCTGAATACAATGTTGCAGAGTTCCATTCCCTCCTCCTTTTTTCTCCCCCCCCCTCCCTCCCTCCCTCCCTCCTCGGAATTCTGAGAACTAATTTGCGAATTCGGTGACATAACAGAAATCCGGGGATCCGGGCTCGTTCCTCGGGGCGGGGGCGGCTCCCACCCCCGACACCCTACACAGACCCCCCTCCCCATAAACTCCCCCCCCTTTTATTTATTTTTTTTAAAAAACGACCCCCTCCAGGCTGGAGATCGCTGCTCCGGCTCCCATGGGATGGCCTGGGGGGGGGGGGGGGGGGTTGGAATTAGGCAGGTTTGATGGGGGGGGGAGGAGGGAGAGAAAGTTTGGATTCGTGATCAGACAAACAAATCCAGCCGCCGCCCGGAGAGAAAGCAGCGGCGGGGTGGGGTGGGGGTAGGGTGGGGGTGCGAGGGGGGGTGAAAAGAAATCCGGATTTGCGCTTCAGGAGGAAGGCAGGAAGCGAGGCGAGTCGGAGCGGCTTCTCACGTTCAAAGGAACCCCCAAAGGAGGCGAAGGGGGACCTCCCGTCCTTTTCCCACGCAGAGCGGGGCAGGATAGAAGAGGAGCCCCACGCGGGATCGGCCCCAGCTCCGGCGGCTGGGATTTAATTTGGGGGAGGGGGGGCGGGGGTTTCGCCTGCAGACGGACGGACGGAGGGAGCCTGGAGACTTTGCTTTGCCTTGGAGGGTCGTGGGAACGGGGAGAGAAAAAGCGAAAGAAGCGGGGAAGCGGGCAGATTTTCTTCCCCGAAGAAGGACGGCCGGGCTCGGCGGTCGGAGAGCGAAGCCCACCCCGGGAGAAGAGGCTTTGCGTGGTGGTGGGACTTCCCGAAGGATTCGCGTGTCTTCTTCATCGCCCCGGACGGGACACCCCATCCCACCCACACCCCCCAAGGGACAAGGCTCCGCCGCCGCACCCCGCTTTGGCAGAGCGAGTGGAATCTGGTAGTAGGGAGGGGACGCAAGAGCGAAGCAGGCCGGAGCAACGACCGGCCTTTCTGGAAGCCTCGCCCCGCGTTTGTATGGGGCGCCGGGTGAGGAGGAGGAGGAGGAGGAAGAGGGGCCAGCCGTGCCGTGTGCCAGGCGTGGAAGGGCGGACGGGGCACGGATGGATGGCCTCTATGGCGTTTGGAGGACGGCGAGCCCTTAAGGTAATGCCAAAGGGACTGGGGGGGACGGGACGCTGACCCTCTTTGCAACGTGGGGATGGGTGAGTTCCTGGAGTGCGCCCCTTTGCAAGAGGGGCAGCCCGAGGGGGGTAGCTCGGGGGTCGACAGGGGGCTGGCTCGGCCGGGGATCTGGGGGGGGGTGGCAGAGATGGGAACCTGGGAAAGAAGGAGCACCCCTTTTCCTGGCTTCTTCTGCTTCCCTCCCTCCCCCCCCCCGGGCAAGAGAGGGGAGCTGCCCGCGTCCTCGCCTGCCCCTTGAGCCGGGCTCGGCTGCACGTCGGAATCCGGACCCTTTCGGGCTTGTTTGTTTATTTAGGGGACGGTCAACCGCTTCATTGTTGCGAGATGATGGGAAGATCTAAAAATAACCCGGCGACTTCCCCTCCCCTGCCGGGCAGAAGGGGGGAAGGGAGGCAGGCAGAGAGGCAGGGAGGGGCGCCCCGGGTAGGGCCCAGGGCCGGAGTCCCGAGGGGGTCGCTGGTTTGGAGGGGGGGCGGGGGGGGCTTGGACGGGCCGGCAGCCCGCAGTCCTGGCTGGAGGGGGGAGGGGCCGTGGGGGGGGGGAGAGTAGAATAGAGAAAGGGTTGGGTTTTTTAAAAAAAAAAATATTAGTATTTTCAGCCCAGATCAAAACTCTCAGGAACCACGGCGGCTCCTTTCTTCGCCAGCCGACCGTTTCGGAGAAGGCGGTTAAAAATAAACGGGTGATTCAGGGAGCAAATTTTCCCCCAGATTTGCTGAGAGCGTGAATTTTTTAGGAGGAACTCCTAGGAGGTCTTAAAATACTGTAGAGAGACAGAGATTCCCCCTAAAACATTTTTTTTATATATTTATATGTAAATATATTAGGAGAATCTCTCCATATATTTTAAGTCCTCCTAAGAGTTCCTCCAGAAGTCAGCCCCTCAGCAAATTTAAGAGTTCTTTCTAAATTTATCTATATATATCCATATATATATGTATGTATGTGTCCATACACACGCATATATACACATATATACATACGTATATGTGTATATATGCATATATATATATATGCATATATGTTCTTTTTTATGTATATATGTATATATATATGTATGTATAATAATATATATTATATATATATAATATATATATTAATATGTAGCAGATAAGGTATATAGATACTCTCTATATAAAATTATATATATAAACAGATCAAATATATACATATATGATCTCATACATATGTTTATATATATATATATATATATATATATATATATATATATATATATATATATATATATATATATATGAAAAGTATATATTAATAGATCCTTCGTGTGTGTGTATGTAGATATAGATATATAATTTTAGATCTAAAATGTGTATGTAGGGAGTATGTCTATGTGTATAGTAGGGAGTTCATGTAAACATATTTATCATATCTATGTATCGTCTCTCTCTGTCTATTATCTATATGTGTGTGAATAATGTGTTTATTAAGGTTGTAAATCTGATTGCATGAGGTCTGCAGATGCCATACATAAATAATCTATCAACCATCCCTCCATCAATTATGCTTTCTGTCATCTTTCCTTCTGTCTGTCTCTGTCTCTCATCTATTATCTATCTATCTTTCTTTCTTTCTATCTTCTATCATCTCTCTCTCTCTCTCTCTCTTCTGTCTATCATCCATCCATCTATCTATATTTATCTATCCATCTCCATTTCTCTCTTCCCTCTGTATCTGTGGGTGGGTCGATATTTACACGAACCCATTAATCGTCGTTTGTCTAGGCAGGCTTAGATAGCTAGAGGATGCTACTTATTCTGATTTTTCCCCAAATGGCCCTCTTTATTCAACTGCATGTCTCAAAGTGGCTTTTTGCTTTTGGTATTTCTCTGCCAGGGCCCTAAAGAACAAAATGCGTATAAGAGCCTCCATTTCTTGGACAGAATGCCAAAATGGCATCCGACTTTGGGCTTCCCAAAAGCTTTTCCATCCATTCTTAAACCACCAGATAAACCGACTTAAATGTTATTGTGTACTTTTTGGTCATGAAAACAACCCAAAGAGAAAAAGCAAAACTTATCGTAATTTCATAATGCCAAAATGAAACCAAAAAAACCCCTGGCCTGCTTTTTAATTTTTTATTTTACCCGTAGATAAAATATCTGCCTATTTTTTTAATTATATATATATATATATATATATATATATATATTACAGAGTATGATTCCTGAATCGACTGTCATTTGAAAGCAAATATCGACAAAGAACGATGAGCATTATTACTCAAATAAACTCTAGATGATGAGATCCATTGGCCCAAACTTGAATTTTGGGCTTCCCCACTGCCAGGCGACAGGAAATTGTCAGCCAGACTGACTCAAGAAATCTCGTCTGCATTTTCTCTTTCTCTGTCTTCGTTCTGCCCATGTTTGATCTCAGCCACTGAAGCACAGTTGGGCCCTGTTAAGCCTCGGATGCGGCACCACCAGGAAATCCCACCGCCGGTGGTTAGAGGAGGGTTTGTAAAAATGTCCCAGAGAAAAGGAGACAGAAATATTATCTGTTTCTGTCTTGGTGCCAGAAAGTTTGCCCAGTCACTAGCTGTGTCCAGCTCAAATTGCAGAACTGTGCAATCTGCAGAACTCTTGAGTGTCCATCCCTAGAAATCCCCAGCTGACGTGGGATTCTCGTTTGCAATACTGGCATTTCTATTTATTTAATTTTTATGCTGCCTTTATTATTTTTTACAAATGAGGCGGAAAATATATCCAAGGCAAAATTCTCCTTCTCTTTTCCCCGCAACAACAACCCTGTGGGGTGGGGTGGGGTGAGAGAGAGAGAGGGCCAAAGGCACCCAACTGGCTTTTGTACCTAAGGCGGGACTAGAACTCACCATCTCCTGGTGATTGGCCCAAACTCACACACTTGGCTTTCATGGCTCAGGCGGGACTAGAACTCCCGGTCTCCTGGTGATTGGCCCAAAGTCACCCAGTTGGCTTTCCTGACTAAGGCAGGACTTGAACTCATGGTCTCCTGCTTTTTTCATCCCCTCTCCCTTCCCAGCCCCTGGACTTTCCCTTCTCATGGGATCCGTTTTAAGTGTTGGAATGGAAGGCCTGCCAACCTGACCAGAGAAACAATTCCTAAGCAGGCCAGAGGGGGCCCCAGAGAGCAAGAGGAAAACTTGTTATGGACTTTTTCAATTCCAATCAATCTCCACCTAAGAGCCGTGTCTGTATTCCTTGCAAGTAATCCAGCAAAGAGATCTGAGATCCTGGCATATGATTCCAGCTCTAAATCAAGTCTCCTGAAGGACGCTTGGAGGATCTGTCATTTGCCTGGAGCTTCAGAGGGTGGGATCCTGGAGTTGAGTAAAATAACAAAATAGGTTTTGCAAACTCCGGCCCTAATAAAAAGCTTTTCCTTCCATTCTTAACCGTAAACCTCCAGATAAGCCAATTTACCGTAATAATGTGCACTTTGGTCATGAAAACAAGCCGAAGGGGGAGAAAAAAAGTCAAAATGTCATCGTTTCATATGCCGAAGTGAAAAACTGCCTGCTTTTTCAATTTTAATTTTACCCATAGATAAAATGTCTGCCTATTTTTTTATAATTAAAAAAAAACATTGCAAAGTATGATTCCTGTCATTAACTATCATTTGAAAGCAAATATTGATGAAGAATGATGACTATTATTATTATTATTATTATTATTATTATTATTATTGAGAAAAACTCTAGATCAGTGTTTCTCAACCTTGGAAGCTTGAAGATGGGTGGACTTCAAGCTACCAAGATTGAGAAACACTGCTCTATATGATGAGGACGATTGCCCAAAACTCTGAAATATTAATATTATTAATAGTATTATTATTATTAATATTAGTAGTAGTAGTAGTAGTACTACTACTACTACTACACAGAAGAGCTCTAAATACCATGCTAATTATATATATAATTATATATAATTACATAATATCATATATATAATATTAATATATTATATATAATTGGCATGGCTTTTAGAGGAAAACTCAGATTCACTTAATAACCATGTTACTAATTTAACAACGGCATTCATTCACTTAACAGCTGTGTCCAGAAAGTTCGTAAAATGGGACAAAATTCACTTTAACTGTCTTGCTAAGCAACAGCAGTTTTGGACTAAGTCGTGCTTGTAAAATCAAGGACTGCCCGTATACCTAATTTAATTTGGGGCCAAATTAATTTAAGCTTCAAAATTTTATTTCGATTGTATTTATAGCTATTAATCTGGCACAGAAGAGCTTCCATTTTCCCTCATTTCTTCTAAAACCGGAGCTTTGCAAATGCTCTGGAGCGATATTTTAGATTTGGCTATCACCTCGCTTCTGCCTATTTTGTAAGATGAGACTCTGAATCAAGTTTGATTTGATATTACTGATTTATTTCCTATTTCTTAAGCCCCCATCTCCGGCTGTGAGATCCCCTGGGTGGTATAACATTTATTCACTATAAAAACGACATAAAACAGTCATATTCAAATGTTAAAATTAATTTAAGGTTCAAAATTGTTTTTAAATTGTATTTTTTTCCCCCTTAATTTCTTTTCTATGGATTTGTTATAAACCATCCGGAGAGGTTTGAATTATGTGGGTAAAGCAAAGAGAGCAGTTAGCCTGGCATGCAGAACTTAAATTTGTCTCCGTGTTTTCAACAACCTCCTAAAATTCAAGCTTTGCAAATGCTCCAGGGCTCCACGGTGTTTATGGATCTATTCCCAAACATTCACTTCCATTGATCCTCTTTTGCAGAGACGGAACTGAATCCCGATTAAATGCTGAATTCCCTCAATAAAATACACCTCAGATGAGAGGGGGAGAAAAAAATCACAGGCCAAATTGTTTACAAATCATATAAACAATATTTTTTGGGAATATATATATATATATATAAAAGATCTCCATTCTTGCTTTGGGGCCTTCTGGGTCTGTTCTAGATTTGCAAAAAGTGATTTATTTATTTTTTTCACTACGCACCTGAATGGAGAAATAATTTTCTTTGGCTGCAAAGTGCAGGCTGGTGCGAGAGATTTTTGAAATGCAATCACGGAGATGTGGTTACTGGTGGAACCAGGTTTCTTCTTCGGTGCAAATTCATGGAATTTGGAGTGTATGATTGGGTTGTGGCCCTGGTGAGGCCCCCAGGCTTTCCCTTAAAGGAGGGGGGCCCTTTCCAGATAACTGATTTCACCCCCTTATCACGATATTAAAAAAAAGATGTTAAGACTCTGGAAAGAGGGCAGAGAAGAGCAGCAAAGATGATGAGGGGACTGGAGAAAAAAATATACAAAGAACGGTTGCAGGAATTGTCTAGTTTAATGAAAAGAAGGACTAGGATTAGCATGATAGCAGTCTTCCAGTATTATTATTATTGAGAAAAACTCTAGATGACGGGGACGATTGCCCAAAACTCTGAAATATTTATTATTATTATTATTATTATTATTATTATTATTATTATTATTATTACACAGAAGAGCTCTAAATTCCATGCTGATTATATATATATAATTAGCTGCCACAAAGAAGAGGGGTGCAAATTAATTCTCCAAAGCACCCCGAAGGCAAGACAAAAAGCAATGGATGGAAACGAATCAAGGAGAGAAGCCACCTGGAACTAAGGAGAAGCTTCCTAACAGTGAGAACCATTAACCAGTGGAACAGCCTGCCACCAGAAATCGTGGGTCATCCATCACTGGAGGTTTTTAAGAAGAGACTGGACAGTCATTTGTCTGAAATGGGATAGAGCAGGGGGTTGGACTAGAAGACCTCTGAGATCCCTTTCCAGTTTTATTATTTTTTTGTAGGCACTTCTGTTCGGTGCCCTTTGGCTTGAAGTGGCCCATAAATTAATGAGAGAATGGGGCAAGATCATTGTCAGATTTTCTTTGGAACAAACGAACGAACAGCGGTATAAGGATCACGTAGAAGGTGAAATCGAGGCTGTTTTAATTCTGGAGCAACTTTCAAAACAGTATAAGAGAATTGGAAGGGACCTTCAAGATCATTTAGTCCAACCCCCTGCTTAAGCAGGAAACCCTATATTATTTCAAATACAAACTTCTTGAAAAGTTACCTCAAGTTCTGGAGGGAAGCTGTTCAAATTGTTAATTGTTCTCACTGTCAGGAATTTTCTCCTTAGTTCTACGCTGCTTTTCTCCTTGATAAGTTTCGGTTAAAATTTGGTTAAGCTGCTAGTCCTTAGTGTGGTTCTTCAGACACAAGTCTTGACGGTCTCGGTGGGCAGATTGTGAAGGCTGGAAATGGTTTTTAGAACAAACACCCCCCCCCCCTTGGCAACCTTGGGCTTGGCACATGGCACAAATCAAACTTTCAAAGGGCACGCAAAATTGCATGAGGGGGCCCTTGCCAAGTTGGGCAGCACGCAAGGTTGATGAATAAAATAATATACCGGGATAATATAAAAGGGATTTTGTTCATCAAAATCCCCTTTTGTATTATCCCGGCATATTATTTTATTCCTCAATCTTTTTGAACAATTTTATTTTGTTTATCAAAATCCCTGGACGGGTAAATAGACTCTGGATAACCAATGCAACGTTTTTTGCCTGTTTTAATACCTAGCCAATTATCATCGGATTAAATTTGTATTTTAAATGTAAAATATTTACCGTATGGCCTCTGCAAACCTGGGTAAAGTTTTGTTTTGTTTTGTTTTGGTGTGGGGGGCGAAAGGATCAAAAAAAGCCCAACTTTTATCCTCTGATTTAAAATCATAAAGTTGGTTGCTAAGGGAAATACCACCCATCCATGCGATGCAGATTTAAACTGAAGTGCATGAGACATGGAAGCACGGATCGAAGCATCCCTTAGCAAACAATTCAGCTCGGTGCAAAATTTTTTTAAAAAATTAAAAATCCCATTTGCTCCGGTTTGTAGGCTGAGGGAGGTGTGTCGTCGTGGGTTTAAATCTTTATTTTGCATTGAATCACAGGCGATGGGGATGACTAGCGGTTTAAGGGGGTGCATTTAATCAAGGCTCCGAGGCCAGCAGCAAAGAATAGCAGAATAAGAGAATTGGAAGGGACCTCAGAGGTCTTCTAGTCCAACCCCCCGTCAGACCTCAGAATAAGAGAGTTGGAAGGGATTTCGGAGGTCTTTTACCCCCTGCCCGAATAGGAAACCCTATCCCATTTCAGCCAAATGGTTGTCCAATCTCTTCTTAAAAACTTCCAGTGCTGGAGCCAAAGGGGGTGATTTTCCACAAGCCAGGATTTGGGGTGGGTTCCAGGTTTGTCCCTTTGGAAGGCCAAAGCTGGTTTATCCCGAAAACGGGGGCGTGCCAAGCCGCGTGAGACCCACTGGCGTCTTTGGATTGCCTCACGGGGTGTGAAACACCAGAATCCCATCAGCTGTTGGGGCTCAAAGCCGTGCCAGGCTGCCTGACCCTCAAACGACAACAACACAAACAACACCACAGTGCTACTGCCAAGTCTCTTCGCCCACTGTCAAGTCAGAGGCTTTCGAGATGAGGGGCTCCGTCGCCAATTGTGGGGGAAGGGGGGAGAGGGGGTCTGAGGCAGTGCAAGGTGCTAAATTGGAGGGCGAGGGGAATTTTGGGCATCTCTCTCTCCCTCTGGGTGTGTGTGTGTGTGTGTGTGTGTGTGTGTACAGGCCCTGAATTTGCAGGGCGGAGGGAGAAGCTGGTAGGAAGGTGGTTTGTTCCCGGGTCTTGGGATTTGTCCTTGGGCACCGTCTGCCGGTCTCTTAAAAGGGCTGGCTAAGGGTGCCACCCAGCTCACTTCAGAGGCTTCAAAGGGAGTGAAGTGAGTTGCACAAGGACGGTTGGTGGAGACACATCTCCTGATCTGAATATGTTAAAAAGGATTTTCCTTTCTTTTCTTTTCTTTTCCTTTCTCTTCTTTTCCTTTCCTTTCCTTCCTTCCTTCCTTCCTTCCTTCCTTCCTTCCCTCCCCCTTTCACTTTCTCTCTTTTTCTCTTTTCTCTTTTCTCTTTCTGTTTGTCTTTTCCTGCCTTCCTTCCTTTTTTCTCCTCCCCCCCTCCTTCCTTCCCTCTCTCCCTCCCCCTCTCCTTCCTCCCTCCCTCACTTCCACTCTCTCTTTTTCATTTTCTCTTTTCTCCTTCTGTCTCTTTTCTCACCTTTCTTCCTTTTTTCTCCTCCCTCCCTCCTTCCTTTTTCCTTCCTTCCTGTTTTCCTTCCTACCTTCCTTCCCCTTCCCTCTCTCTCCTTTTCATTTTCTCTTTTCTTGCATTCCTTCCTTCTTTCTCCTCCCTCACTCCCCGTCTCTTGTTCCTCCTCCTTCTTTCCTTCCTTCCTTCCTTCCTTCCTTCCTTCCTTCCTTTCTCTTCCTTTCTTCCCTTTGATCTCACCTCCTTCCCGACTTTCCCTTTCTTCCAATTCTATTTTCCTCTTATTTATCTTTCAATCCTGCTTTTTTTTTTTTTTTTTTGAATTTCAATAAAGCAATTTTAAAAGAAAAAAAAAGAAACAAGGAAAGAAATGCAATTTGCCTGACATGTAATCACTCGGTCTTGGTAGGGCACGAGTCAGGAGTTAAATGGCAGTTTTTCTTCCTTGGCAAACTTTTACGTGGCACATAACCCTCTCTTAAACCCAAAACACGTCTTTTAATCAGCTAGGAACACGCTCAATTAAAACTATTATAGGGAGGGAAACATTCACCGTCCGGGCCGAGCTGAGATTTGTGTTTTGTTGATGGACAGGCTGTACATTTCCACCAAGCTTTATAAACCAAATTGGGTTGTGTACATAGCACTTCACACACAAACGCACACACACAAATGCACACACACGCCCCCTCTCACCCACTTCTGGATTCTCATCTCCTGATTACTGCCATCCAAAGAGGCCGTGAGCTACGCCTGCCTGGGCTGCAAATCAGAGCTCGCAACTCGGGCGAGAAACTTTCAAACAGAAAAGCTCCTTTTATTTTTTTCCTGAGAGTTAGAAGAACAATTAACCAGTGGAACAACTGCCCCCCAGTTGTGGCTGCTCCCTCACTGGGGGGGTTTTAAAAAGAGATTAGACAACCATTTGTCTGGAATGGCTTAGGGCAGGGGTCTGCAACCTTAAATACTCAAAGACCCATTTGGACCCACCGGGAGCCACAAAACCTGGGTGGGCGTGGCCAACTCAATGTCACTCACTTCTACCAGTCAAAATGACCCCCCCCAGCCACGCCTACCCAGCCAATCATTAGGGCAGAGAACCAGTTGTTAAAAAACACCTGGAACCACAAAATCCTTTTGACATCTCTCTCTCTCCCTTCCCTCTCTCTGTATCTCTCTGTCTCTCTCTCCCTCCCTCTCTGTATCTCTCTATGTCTCTCTCTCTCCCCCTCTCTCTGTATCTATATCTCTCCCTCCCTCTCTCTGTATCTCTCTATGTCTCTCCCTCTCTCTGTATCTCTCTGTCTCTCTCTCCCTCCCTCTCTGTATCTCTCTATGTCTCTCTCTCTCCCCCTCTCTCTGTATCTATATCTCTCCCTCCCTCTCTCTGTATCTCTCTATGTCTCTCCCTCTCTCTGTATCTCTCTGTCTCTCTCTCCCTCCCTCTCTGTATCTCTCTATGTCTCTCTCTCTCCCCCTCTCTCTGTATCTATATCTCTCCCTCCCTCTCTCTGTATCTCTCTATGTCTCTCCCTCTCTCTGTATCTCTCTGTCTCTCTCTCCCTCCCTCTCTGTATCTCTCTATGTCTCTCTCTCCCCCCTCTCTCTGTATCTCTCTGTGTCTCTCTCTCCCTCTCTCTCTCTGTACCTCTCTGTCTCTCTCTCCCTTCCTCTCTCTGTATCTCTCTGTGTCTCTTTCTCTCCTCCTCTCTCTGTATCTCTCTGTGTCTCTCTCTCCCTCTCTCTCTCTGTACCTCTCTGTCTCTCTCTCCCTTCCTCTCTCTGTATCTCTCTGTGTCTCTTTCTCTCCTCCTCTCTCTGTGTCTCTCTATGTCTCTTTCTCTCCCCCTTTCTCTGTGTCTGTCTATGTCTCTCTCCTCTCTCTATATCTCTCTATGTCTCTCTCTCTCCTCCTCTCTCTGTATCTCTCTGCCTCTCTCCTCCTCTCTGCATTTCTCTATGTCTCTTTCTCTCCCCCTTTCTCTGTATCTGTCTATGTCTCTCTCCTCCTCTCTCTGTATCTCTCTACGTCTCTCTCTCTCCTCCTCTCTCTGTATCTCTCTATTTCTCTCTCTCTCCTCCTCTCTCCTCCTCTCTCTGTCTCTCTCCTCCTCTCTCTGTATCTCTCTATGTCTCTGCCCTGGCCGCTTCTCCACCAGGCCAGGCAAGAAGTGACTGGGAGGGGAGGGCAAGGGGTGAGGACAGCCAGTGGTGGGATCACCTGGCAGGGAGCCACAGCAGAGGGCCCAAAGAGCCACATGAGGCTCCGGAGCCTCAGGTTGCTGACCCCTAGCTTAGGATATCCTGCTCGAACAGGGGGCTGGACTAGAAGACCTCCAAGGTCCCTTCCAGCTCTGTTGTTCTCTGTCAACCTAGAACCAGTGGTGGGATTCAACCAATTCGCAGCACTTCGGGAGAACTTTCTGAGCAGTTTGGTGAACTGGTTGTTTTGGAAGAAATCATGAGGGCAGAGAACCGGTTGTTAAATTATTTGAATCCCGCCACTGCCTAGATTAGAACCCCAAAGTTTCATCCTTCTCCTCTAGAAGCCATGCAATATTATACAGCCTCATCGAGTTTGCACATGGGATGGCACCTCACACTTTTCTTAACCCCGTCAACGCCAATTAAGCCATCCCACACGGGTGTGTTTCACACTCGGCTCCTCTCATAATGCTTGTTTCCTGGGTAGCTGAGGTTCCAAATTAAATCTGGTTTTCTTTTTTGTTGTCGTTGTTCTCTCCGCGAATTTTAGCCAAGGGAGCATCTTAATTTTTTTTTTCTTCGAGAAGCCAAACCATTCTTTGGTGGGATGGAGGGTGAATTTGGGGTTAACGTTAGCAGCACCCCAGTGGGTTTTCGAGGAGGAAAGGATGTGTATTTCATGCTTTGGGGGGGGGGTGTAAATCACGCCTTTTTGTGAATTGGTCCCCATCCCCCCCCCCCATGATTGTAGCATCGAAACATCAGGCAGAGGTTGCAGGAGGTGTTAAAAAAGATTTTATCTGGCTTGAAACTGAGCTGTTTCACTACACATTTGCTCTAGGGCTGGTAAACATCACGTGGGCTTGTCATTATTTTTAAAAATGATGGAGGTTTATTTTTTATTTATTTTTATTTTTTTTATTGTCCTCGAGCTAATCATCTCTTTGCTCTCTGGCTCCTCTTCTTTTTGTCCTTGGCTAAGGAGGAGCGAAAGGAAGACCTCTTCACGTCAGCCATTGCAATATCGGCAAAAACAAACTTGTCATGATGGTGCATAATAAAATCTGTGTGTTTGCCAAGGGTTTGAGATCATTGAAAGCAAACTGATTTTGCAGGATTTGGCCTCCGTGTTAGAAGAGAAGAGAAGAGAAGAGAAGAGAAGAGAAGAGAAGAGAAGAGAAGAGAAGAGAAGAGAAGAGAAGAGAAAAATAAATAGAATAGAATAGAATAGAATAGAATAGAATAGAATAGAATAGAATAGAATAGAATAGAATAGAATAGAATAGAATAGTAGAAGATAGAAAATAGAATAGAATAAAATAGAAAAAGGAATAGAATAGAATAGTAGAAGATAGAAAATGAGAATAGAATAAAATAGAAAAAGGAATAGAATAGAATAGTAGAATATAGAAAATGAGAATGGAATGGAATGGAATGGAATGGAATGGAATGGAATGGAATAGAATAGAATAGAATAGAATAGAATAGAATAGAATAGAATAGAATAGAATAGAATAGAATAGAATAGAATAGTTGAAACGGACCTTGGAGGTCATCTAGTCCAACCCCCTGCTTAGGCAGGAAACCTTACACCCTTCACACAAAGGATTATCCAACCTCTTCTTAAAAACTTCCAGTGTTGGAGCATTCACAAATTCTGGAGTCAAGCTGTTATTGTGGTCCCCGGGAGGAGATGGTTAAAATTTGGGATGTTTTTTGAATTTATAATCTTGGCTTTTTTCGTGCTGTCTCCTAAAGATGCTTCGTATAGAGGTCTATTCCTCAGCTTATGACCACAATCGAGCCCCAAACCTACGCTGCTAAATGAAATAAATTGATTAAGGGAGCTTTTACAACCTTCCTTGGCACCGTTGTTAAGGGAATCACTGCCGTTATTAAGTTACTCACACGGGTTGTTAAGTGAGTCTGGCTTCCTCATTGCTCGTCGAAAGGTCACAAAAGGGGACACGGCAGCCCTCATAAGTACATGCCAGTTGCCAAGCCCTGAAGTTTGATCACGTGACCAGAGGGACGCTGCAACCGTTGTACGTGGGAAAACTGGTCATAAGTCACTTTTTCCTGTGGCGCCGTAACTTCGAACGGTCACTAAACCGTTGCAAGTCGAGGACCACCTGTATATGAATGTACAGAGGGACCGGCTATTTTATTTCAATGTTATCGAATTGTGTATTAATTAAAAACAACGTTTTAGATCGGGCTGTCCCTTTGCTTGAAAGTCAGCAGTACATGCAAACAGATTTCTGCAGGATTTTTGTCCGAATGTTAAAATTTGGGACGACGGTTGACATTTTAATCTTATTTCATCATGCTGTCTTCTAAGAATGCTTTGGACATGTGGCTATTTGGAAGGGGGGTATTTTCTTTTAATCGCATTCGAACGGTGTGTTCATTAAACAGTCTTTTAGATCTGACTTGTCCACTCGCTGCTTATCTGTTTTGTAAGATGACTTTGCATTATGTTTGAGTCGATCTGTAATTTATTTAGACGTCTTATTTCTTCACCGTCCATCTCTCTCAGAGAGGGGCTAAGGACGGCGTACGATGCAATCAATATATATGAACCACCCATAACACTCCCGTTAAAACATGACAATGAATTTAAGCTTCAGAAATTTTATTTCGATCGTATTTATAGCTATTAATCTGGCACACAGAGCTCCTATTTTCCATCGGCTCCTTCTGAAATCCGAGTCTTTGCAAATGCTGAAATGCTCTAGAAACAATATTTTAGATTTGGCTATATCACCTCTCTGCTCCCCGTTTTGTAAGATGACTCTGAATTGACTTTGACTTGATATCGCTGTTTTATTTCATATTTCCTATTTCTTAACCACCCGTCTTTCTCAGAGAGGGGCCCTGGGTGGACGTACCATGGAATTAATATATAAACAACAACATTCATATTAAAATATTAAAATTAATTTAAGATTCAGAATTGCATTCAAATTGTATTTTTATTGTTGTTGTTTCTTTTCTATGTGTTTATTGTAAGATGTCCAGAGAGCTTTGGCTCTAGGTTGATACTTCTGTTTAAATTAAAAAATATGGATTATGCCTATATATATATATATATATATATATATATATATATATATATATATAACACACACACACACACACATTTTTAATGCATTTTCTTTGATTTATGCATTGCTCAGAGCAATGAACAGAGAAATAAATAAATTCTAACTTTGTTTTGCATCCGTTTGCATTGCATATGTTCTCGAGTGAGTTGGGAATTATTTCTCCCAGCACTTGGCTAATCTGACAATATACATATACATACATACATACATACATACATACATACATACATTATGGATTGTGATTTCACTGAACTAGGGCTGCATAAAAATCTTGGTTTATGTAGGAAGAACCTGGCTAAAGAGAATTACATACATACATACATACATACATACATACATACATACATACATACACACACACACACACACACACACACACACACACATATAAACTGATTGCCAATTTAATAAATAAATATAGAGTTCCATGGACGACAAATCCCTTTCGCCAGAAAAATCCAGCTGATGCAGCCAGCTATGGAAATCAAATCAATACATAAAAATATTCCATGGAAACTCAGCACCCATCACTGACCCCCACCCACCAGAGAGCTAGACTACCACGGAGCTAAAAATATTTTAAACAGGCTACGGTGTAAATAAATAAATAAATAAATAACTGGAGGCAATCGGCCCTTGGAAGCTACACATCAAGTCCTCAAAAGTCAAGGTGGATCTTTTTAAACAGGTATGTCTGGCTTTTCAAGGGCCTGTCCAAGCTATCCATCCTTCCCTTCAAGGAATAAAACTCGCTCGTTCGGTGGCCTTGTTTTGTTAAAGTTGCCTCCAGGCTCAAAACTTTCATTTTTAGCTTGGAATGCCTTCCGTTTTAACTTGGCTCCCTCAACAGCCAGCCACGGAGGACGGACGGCCATCCCAGAGATTCAACCAATGTATTAACTCATTGAACTCAATGGCCTGGGATGTCGGAATGGCCACTAACAAGCATAGCTGGGTTCACACGACAAGTCAAACCCCAAACAAGCCGACATGGGCTTGTGGCCAAGCAGCAGCTTAAAAAAAAACCACACACACTTAAACTGGTTTTTGAATTACAACTGTTGGGATGATTTAATGCTTGTTTGCAAAGATTGGAAAGAACTTCCATGGTTAAGGGGCATTGGGAAGAAACAACCACGCTGGAGGTCAGGCAGTATATACCTTGAATAAATGACGGTTTGTTAGCGCAGTCAGCGAGATGTTTAGATTGGATTTGGCACATTAATCTACCTATCGAGACCTTCCTAAGGACTTAGGCAGATGTTGCTTAATGCAATGTTATTAAAGGACTCGTGCTGATTTGGCCCAAGGGCAGCTGTTCAAGGGGTTATTGCTATTGTGGGTCACAGAGTCAGCCAGATGTTCAGACTGGATTTGGCAATTTTTGGCCACCTGGCGAGTCCTGCCCAAGGATCTGGGATAGACATTATCTGGGATAAATATTATTATTGTCTAATAATATTTTAAAGGACTCGCGGAATGTCAGCTGCTCCGAGTCAAGCTGCCTTTATGCAATTGACCGATGCGGATTTTGTCAATGCCATTGGGGTTCGAGGGGTTGTATGATTGTTGTTGTTGGTTGCACAGCCCGCACCAGATGTTCAGACTGGATTTGGCCTTTTCGTACACTTATCGAGTCCTTGCCAAGGGCTGGGATAACCAGATGTGGATGTTTGAGGGTGTCCATGATCTCCTAGCAGGATGTAAACTGTTCCGAGTGAAGCTGCCTTTTGCAATTTGCTGACGGCGATTTTTGTCAATGCCCACCGTTGTTATTATTATGGTTCAGTGCCTAGTTAACTAACTATTTAAACTGGATTTGGAGTTTTCATCCACCTATCGAGTTCTTGGATAGGTGGAGAGGTGATTGGGGTTAAGGATCTCATTGCAAGATGTCAGCTGTTCGGAGTCCAGCTGCTTTTTGCAATTGACTGATGGGGATTTTGTCAATGCCACTGGAGCTCAAGTGGTTCTGTTACACAGTCAGCCAGTTGTGTAGGCCAGATTTCGCATTTTTATCCACCTCTCGAGTCCTTCCCAAGGACTCGGGATGGGCAAATGTTGTGGTTTGATAGTGTTGCAGGTTGCTGGGATGGATGGAAGCTGTTCTGAGTGGAGCTGCCATTTGCAATTGACCAATGGTGAATTTGTCAATGCCACTGGTGTTCAAGTGACTCTCCAGATGTTTTGGGATTGGACCCAAGGTGCCTCTTATTATTGGTACAACTTCTTTGCTTTCTTTTGCCACAATTGTTCTATTACAATTTTCACGATTTCTTTTATCGTCTCCAGTTCTTTCTCTTCTCTTCTGCTCTCTCCAGATATACTTGACTTACAACAGTACATTTAGTGACCATAAGGCGCTGAAAAAAGTGACCGTTTTCCACACTTACGACCGTGGAAGCATTCCCACGATCATGTGCTTTACATTTGGATGCTTGGCAACTGACTTGTATTTATGACGGTTACAGAGTCCCGGGTCACGCGATCCGCTTTTGCGACCTTTTGACCTGGGCAAAGTCCATGGGGGAAGCCAGATTCACTTAACAACCGTGTTGTTCATTTAACAACCGTGTCGATTCACTTAACAACCGTAGGAAGAAAGGTCATAAAATGGAGCAAAACTCATTTAACAAATGTCTCACAGCATAATATTGGGTTCAATTGTGGTCATAAGTGAGGGAGTACCTGTACTGCCACGTTGTTGTTGTTGTTGTTGTTGTTATTATTATTATCATTAGTATTACTGTATTGAAAGTCAGACACATTCAAAAGGAAAGCATGAAATTTTATCAACATCTGGGGAGACATTTGCTCATTTCTAGCAAGGTTTTGTTTCTGGAAAGTCAATTCGTTCTTCTTCCTTTTTTTCAACAGAAACTCTGAATTTTTAAGACCGGTCCAGCCCGAATCGCAGCGGAGAACCAATTAATACACATAAATGATCCATCAAAGAGGCGGCTGATTTTTTTCTCCCCCTCCCTCTCCAAGCCCCGTTTGTGAAAGTTTGCCTCTGATGCTCACCTCGGTCTGCACACAATCACACCTTTACAAAGAGAAAGTGACGGCTGCAAGAACGGAGTTGCAGAAGTGAAAGGCACCCAAGCATCTGCAAAGTGATTTTTGTGGCTGAGCGAAATATGTCTGTACAGCATCGCGTTATTTATTTATTTTATTAAATTTATATGCCGCCCTTCTCCCGTAGGACTCGGGGCGGCGCACAGAATTAAAAACATACAACCATAAAAATCCTAAAATCAGCCAATCTAAAACCCCCAAACAAAATAAAATCTCATAGCAGAACAGGGAGATTGCTGAAAGAGCCATGTCTTCAGGTCGATGCGGGAAGTGCGGAGGTCGGGGGCCGTCCGGAGCCCGATGGGTAACTCATTCCAGAGGGTCGGTGCGGCCACTGAGAACGCCCTCAGTTAATGCATTAACGCATTATCAGGTTAATGTGTTTTTTGATATTTGTTTGATCTGCAAAATGATCTTGTGGCTGAGTGAAACACATCTGTGGCATTGCACTAACAGGTAAATGCGTTTTGATATTTGTCTGATCCACCACGGAATAAAAGGCCCCCTGTCACAATTGTTGTTGTTTTTTCCTGGAAGGCCATCGATGGCTGGAAAGCTTTCATCCTGCCTTTTGGCTTAGCCTGATTCCTGTCTAATATTTTATTATTTTTAGAGTTTTTATTATCTTTTAAATTAATCTGTTTTAATCTACGGCTATTTATATTTATTCTTTTTATGAAATTTTAACTTTTGTGTACTTGCTTTTTAATTTGGCTGTGCACTGCCCTGAGTCCGTAAGGAGAAGGGCGGTATATAAATCTAATAAAACTTAAATTTAAAACTTAAACTTTAATTTAATTTCATCAGCATTGAGCTGGAAGGGACCTTGGAGGTCTTCTAATCCAGCCCCCATTTCAGACAGGTCTCCTCTTTAAAAAAACCTCCAGCGATGGTGCACTCACAGCTTCTGGTGGCAAGCAGTTCCACTGGCTAATTTAATACCTGCAACCTCGTAACCAGCAAATCTGATGGGGATTTTTTTTTTTTTTTTTTTTTTTTGCTTTTCACTCCTTTGCTATCTTCATCCAAGGAAATTGAATGGCTGGATTATCCAATTTCTTCCAGACCCCCAAAGTAAGAATGATATCCAGAGATATCAATTCATGCCACGCAAAACCTCTCGGAAAAGAGCCGTTCAGGGGAAGGTTTCCAAATTCTGCAAAACTGCAGACCCAGGATTATGAAAAAATAAAACGGAGAGGACCCTTCCCCAGAAATAAACCTACTGATTTCCTTGGTTTTACAGCGGGGCAAGGAAAAAAGATATCCCTTGCTTTTTAATAATGCAATACGAATGCACTTTTAATATTGCGATGTATTTTTAAGAATGTAATTTTAACATTGGAAGTGTCCAGGAGAGAGTGTCATAATTGTTTATTTACTAGTTGTTTTTATAGTTCAATCCAGTCTAAACTTATGGCTGACAGACTACAATAGTAGTAATAATAATAAAATAATAAATATAATACAATAAAAATGAAAAACATAAAATAGTAGCGAGTCCTTTAACAATCACATCTGCCTTGGGAATACAGACAGGTGGTCAGAAATGCCGAATCTACTCTGAACATCTGGTTGTGCACCGAACCATAATAATTTATGTATTTATTCAGCAATTTTATCCATATTTCCATGCATACTTACAGTATAACAAACATGGGCTTACAATGCATATTAACATAATAATAAAAATAAAAAACAACACCCTTGTTTTGCCAAAAAAAATAATACCCTCTTTACCCAAAAATAAGACCTCCCCTGATAATAAATCCAATCGGGCTTTTGAGCGCATGGCAATAAGGCCAAGCGTTTATTTCAGGGTTCAAAAAAATATAAGACAGGGTCTGATTTTCGGGGTAACATGGTAGATAGATAGATGCAAGGGAGGGAGAAAGGAGAGAAGAGGGAAGGAAGGAAGAATGGAGGAGGAAGGAAATGATAGATAGATAGATAGATAGATAGATAGATAGATAGATAGATAGATGATAGAGTGTTTCCCCCAAAATAAGACATCCCCTGATAATAAGCCCAATCAGGCTTTTGAGCACATGGCAATAAGGCCAAGCGTTTATTTCGGGGTTCAAAAAAATATAAGACAGGGTCTGATTTTTGGGGAAACACGGTAATACGTAGCTTGGAATCGCTTATATTCTTAAGATTATCTTAATTCTTAGGTCCTTGATTAGGACTGGAATTATTCAATTTCCACCAGTCTTAGGCTGTGAATCCAACTAGGATTACAACAATAACAACAATAACAATATTGAATTTATGTGCCATCCAATTCCAAGCAATTATGATCTTTTATTTTTGCAGATTTCTCTGTTCCTAGAGCCTGAATTTAGAAGCTCTTTCATTTCGTGCAATCGTGCAAACCTTAGTACAGACTAACATCATGACGAAACCAAAATTGGATTTTAGGAAAGAGAAATTGGAAATTAATATTGTACATGGTAACCGCAATCAGATTGTTGCAATGCAAAACATTGGAAAAGCAGCCTAGAACGGAAGACAGGATTTTAAAACTGTCAGAACTTGCAGAGGTAGTGAAACTGACCGGTTCAGTCACAGAAAAAACCATAAAGACTTAAAAAAAAAAAAAAAAAGACTGATATAAACTTTTTTTCTGAAAGAAGAAAAAAGAAACAACCCTGAATTGAGCATTTCAAGATTTGGAGATTAAAAATGAGATTTAGAGGCCTTCGAAAAAGTTTCAGATGACAATTGTTCGAGAGAAAGCTGGGCCAAAGGCCACAATTTCTGTTTTCGTTCCCTTTTTTTCCTTATTTCTCTATTTCTGATTTTCTGGGCTTGTTCCTCTTCGTTAGGTTTTTATGACATTGAAAATTTTTGAGAGGGCTAGAGAGGGAAAATCCATCCAGATTGTATTCAAAATGTGCCTCTCTTGACTGACACCTGTCGCCAAGCACTGATGGATTTAATGCACGTAATCATAAATCTTTGATACCCATCCATCCAATCACGTACAGGCATTCCTCGACTTACGACCACAATTGAGCCTGGAATTTATGTTGCTAAGTGAGAAATGCCTTAAGTGAGTTTTGCTCCATTTTACAACTTTTCTCGCCACAGTTGTTAAGTGAATCACTGTGGTTGTTAAGTGAGTAACACAGTTGTTAAGCCATTGACTTTGCTGGTCAGATGGTCGCAAAAAGGGATCACGTGGCTCTGGGATACCGCGACCGTCATAAATGTGAGTCCGTTGCCAAGCATCCGAATATAAATCACGTGAGGCCGGAACGGTCGTACGTGTGAAAAATTGTCTTTGGTCCCCTTTTTTCAGCGCCATTTTAATTTCGAACTGTCACTAAATGAATGGTTATAAGTCGAGGACTCCCCGTACAGCCCCATGATTAATTCATATCACGGAATTAATCAATTCACAGACAGTGAATGTCCCGGGGTTTTCCCCTCCTCGTAAGTCGTTCTATAACTTACACAATAAACCTTTCGAAACAGATTTTTGACTCATATTTTCATTTTCAGCTGCAGCAGCCTTTTTAATTCAGCTATTGCTTTTCACCATAATGAAGCCACTTCTGAAAAGGGATGCTCCTCGTGTCCCTTTTCAGAGGCATCGAAAGGCGTGGAACCCTAACCCTAAACTTACCACCGCGGTTGAGCCCAACATTTCCATTGCTGGGACGGTTAAGTCAGTTTGTCCCCGTTTTACGACCGTTCTTGGCATCGTTTCTTAAGTGAAGCACTGCATTGGTTAAGTTGTAAACACGGTGGTTTGCTCATCAGAAGGTCGCAAAAGGGGATCCCGTGATCCCAAAGACACTGTGACCGTCGTAAATATGAGTCAATTGCCACACGGCTGAATTTTGATCTCGTGACCGGTGGTGGGTGGGTGGGTACAACAGTTGTAAGTGTGGAAAATGGGTTATCAGTTGCCGTTTAACTTCAAACGGTCATTTTAAATTTATTTATTTATTTTTAATTTGATTTATATGCCGCCCTTCTCCGGAGACTCAGGGCGGCTTACAATGCGTGAAGCAATAGCCTTCATACTTTTGTATATTTTTTCATACAAGGTCAGCTTATTGCCCCCACAAACTGGGTCCTCAATTTACCTACCTTAGAAAGGATGGAAGGCTGAGTCAACCTTGGAGCCTGGGGAGATTCAAACTTACAGTAATTGCAGACAGCTTGTGTTAATCACAATGCTTTTTAGTCTGCAGAGCTACTCTTAGTTCATTAGTTCAGAATAACAGAATAGCAGAGTTGGAAGGGACCTTGAGGTCATCTAGTCCAACCCCTCCACCCCCCCCCCCCCCGATTAAATGAACCGTTGTATGTTAAGGACTATGTTTTTGAATTGTGTTCCTCCCAGAGTAGTTTGTTGAGATTGGCAGATATAAAAATCAAACTAACCAATAAATAAATATGGAGAAAGAGTGGGGAAATCTCACTGGCCTGGCAAGGAGAGGCAGCGGGCATGTCTGATCTCAAGGAACAGCATTAACAAGCATCATGAGATTCAAAGCAGGGAGTCATGCGCCCAGCCTGGATAGCTCGGCAGACTAAGCACTGCAATTAACATTCAGCTGTCTGTAATTATTCTAAGTTCGAATCTCGCCAGGCTCAAGGTTGACTCAGCCTTCCATCCTTTCTAAGGTGGATAAATTGAGGACCCAGATTGTGAGAGCAATAAGCTGACTTTGTATAAATATACAAAAGTATGAAGGCTATTGCTTAACGCATTGTAAGCCGCCCTGAGTCTCTGGAGAAGGGCGGCATATAAATCAAATAAAAAAAAAAATGGGTGGACTTCCACTCCCAGAATTCCCCAGCTGACATGCTTTAAGATGGGTGGACTCCCACTCCCAGAATTCCCTAGCCGGTATCTTTTAAGATGGTGGACTTCGAATCCCAGAATTCCCCAGCCAGCAATGCTTTAAAATGGGTGGATTCTGGACATTGAACTTCACCTATTTTAATGCCGGCAAAATTGAGACACACAGCTGTATTGTGGTAGAATTAGGAGCAGCAGGAGGAATTCTGGGAGTTGAAGTCCACACGTGGGAAAGCTGCCAACATTGAGCAAACAGCTATCGCAACCCATAATAAGTGGGAGGAAAGAATGAGGCTGCAGCGTTCTCAGCTACTTCTCCAGAACTGCCTTATCACAGATGAATCTCAGTTGAAACCAGATTTGTTCTCTGGCCGGGCCTTTCCTGCAAAAGTTTTTGCAAAAATATTTTTAAAAGATTCTCAAAAAGATTCTTCAGTTGTGCGCTATTTGAACCTGTGACCCTGTTAATGGGGAAGCCCCCTCTTTATTTTAGGAATGCCTACATTTCAAAGTTTAGCAATTTCCAAAATAATTGATTTTTCAGTGGGCCTCACATTTTTATCCCTTTTTAGTTATTTCTTGATTCAATTTATAGGCCACTGTCCTGGGTGATTCTAAGTGACAGATTTTATTTATTTAAATTGATCTGGTTTTTTTTTTTAAATTTAAAGTCCTCAGCTTAACGGCAACTGAGCCTAACATTTCCGTTGCTAACCGGTTGTTAAGTGAGTTTTGTCTCACTTTATGACCTTCCTTGCCACTGTTGTTAAGTGAATCACTGCAGTTGTTAAGTGAGTAACATGGTTCTTAAGTGAATCTGGCTTCCCCATTGACTTTGCTTGTCAGAAGGTCGCAAAACGGGGAACATACGACCCTGGGTTGCAACTGTCATAAATTCACGCCAGTTGCCAAACTTCTGAATTTTGATCACGTGACTCTGGGGTGTGAAAAACGGTCGTAAATCACTTTTACTTAAAGGCTCCTGATCTCAAACTTTGGGGCATTTATTGCAGGGGTGCATGTATATATTTATTTCAACGTATTATAGGACAACGTGCCTGGGCATATGTCTAACCAAAAGCCAATTTTTCTTCATTTTAATTCTAGTTTTTATTCTAGTTTTATGACGTTGTAAGCTGCCAGTGTCACTGGATAGAGAGATGGATGACAGATAAATTAAATAAACGGGATTACTTTCCTCTTTTTTTCCAAAACGGTGTTTGTTCCAAATGGCACACATTCAATTATAAGCAAATAATGCATTTATTTGATACCAACAGAACTCGGGATTCAAGCGGGATTCCAGAGACACCCCAATTTTCTCGTCCAGGGTCTCCAAGCAAATCTCCCATTTTTCTTCCTTTTTCGGTCACGAATTTGATGGTCAGAAGTGGAGACCACAAGGGGCTTCAGTGATAGGCGGAGGTTCAATTGGACTGCCATCGTGGCTGCCATTTTGACTTTTTTGACCTGCATCTGCAAGGCAGTCGAGCTTCCTTGTCCTTCACCAAGAGGAACAATTGTGTCGTGCAATAGATATATATATGTATATTAGGTAGGACTGCAAGGAAAAAAGCAAGCTTTTAAAGCATGTGGGAGACAATATGCTTAATTAAACCTGAACGATCAAATTGATGGGTGAATTAATCATCATTGTTTCGCCTTTTGTGCTCATTTCCGTAAAAATGTTCCTTTTTGAACTTAAAGGGATTTATTATCGAATAAAAAATATACAGGGTTGTCCAATTCTGAAGAAAAACTCTTTTTTCTTTTTTATCTTTCTGCTTATTTTTTTCTGTTTCTTTCAGGAGTTTTTTTTGTGTGTGTGTGCTCTCTTTTGTTCTATCCCGTAAAATCTAAAGCTGTGATATTTAATACGGTTGCGTCTCGACTAAAAATTCAATTTATTTCTGAAAAGGCAGGAAAATATAACCGCCAGACCACAGCTTGATAAATTTCCTTGAATTAGACAAGATTATGGATAGTCCTCAACTTACGATGGTTCATTTAATGACCGTTCAAAGTTACAACACTGTTAAAAAAAATGACTAATGACCCTTTTTTCACCATTGCACCATTTCTATCATAACAACTCCAGAAATCCACTTAACAGACACAGCAAGAACTGTCGTAACACGGGACAAACTTGCTTAACAAATTTTTCACTTAGCAACCGTAAGTTTTGGACTCAACTGTGGTCGTACGTCGAGGACTACGTACCTGTATATGAAGACAGATTCACCTAACAACCTGTGGAACTAAACTAACAACTGCAGTGGTTCACTTAACAGATGTGGCAAAAACGGTCATAAAAAGAGGCAAAGTTCACTTAACATCTGTCTCGCTTAGCAACAGAAACGTTGGCCTCAATGGTGGCCGTGAGTCGAGGACTACCTGTAACAAATAACAGGTGGAGCCAATGTTCAAGGCTGATATTATTATTTCATATTTTTATTCTGCTTTTTGATATATACAACTCAACACAAATTTGATTAATAAATAAATAAACGCAGTGAGGATATCTTAATTCTCCTATTTCCCACGCAACAACCCTGCGAGGTAGCCTGGGATGAGAGAGATGTTTTATTTGTTTGTATGTTAAATTTGTTTGCTGCTACAATGCGAGTTATTAATGGCCGGCGTTCTGCCTTTTTAAACTTGGCTAATAATTTTATTTGCAAATTTTAAAAGCTAAGCAACACTGTGGACATACAATTTAAGTCCACTGAGCTTGGCTAGAGGCTCCGTCCTACCGGTAATTAGTTGCAATGTGCTGATTATTAAGTTAATTAGGACATCTTCTGCTTGAATTTGGGCCGTAGAAATGTTTTTTGCATCGACGGCTTTGTAAATTGTTTTAAATGCATAAATATTTATTTAAAGTAAGAAATGATTGCGTTTTTAAGCGTTGCTACCGGATTGGGAAAATGCAGAAAGCATTTCGGCTGGCAAGCCCTACATTTAACCAAGACCCCACCCCTGTTTCACACGCACAAAAAAGAAACGGACAATTATTTAATAAGTAGATGCACCTGGTTGCTGTAATTTGTACTCGCTCTCCTTTGATCCCGAGTCAACAATGGCAAAATTAGATTCCTATAATCTCTTTTAATCCCCAGCCTTCGCGGTGCTCCGGAGCATAATTCCAACCTCCCTAGACAAGTTGCGTTCTCCAACGGCATCAAAGGCCCATAATGTGTGTTGGTGTGCAACTTTCCTGTCCCTGGGAAGGCAGGCTGTGGTCCTTCCTTATGGTTTACTGGCCTTCTGGGAGTTGTAGTCAGGCGCAGCTGGGGATATTGGGTTTCTGGGGCTTATTTGGGCAGGAGATTCAAAGGATGAGCATAGGGGTGGTTGGGTGTTCTGATGATTAACACATTGCCCAGATTGGTGCAACGGTTAAGGTGATGGCCTAGAAACCAGGAGATGGTGAGTTTTAGTCCCGCCTTAGGCATGAAAGCCAGTTGGGTGACTTTGGGCCAATCACCAGGAGATGGTGAGTTCTAGTCCCGCCTTAGGCATGAAAGCCAGTTGGGTGACTTTGGGCCAATCACCAGGAGATGGTGAGTTCTAGTCCCGCCTTAGGCATGAAAGCCAGTTGGGTGACTTTGGGCCAATCACCAGGAGACGGGGAGTTCTAGTCCTGCCTTAGGCATGAAAGCCAGCTGGGTGACTTTGGGCCAATCACCAGGAGACGGGGAGTTCTAGTCCTGCCTTAGGCATGAAAGCCAGCTGGGTGACTTTGGGCCAATCACCAGGAGATGGTGAGTTCTAGTCTTCCTTTAGACATGAAAGGCAGCTGGGTGATTTTGGGCCAATCACTAGGAGACCGTGAATTCTAGTCCTGCTTTAGGCATGAAACCTAGTGGGGTGATTTTGGGCCAATCACTAGGAGACTGTGAATTCTAGCCCCGCCTTATGCATGAAAACTGGTTGGGCGATTTTGGGCCAATCACCAGGAAACTGTGAGTTCTAGCCCCGCCTTAGGCGTGAAACCCAACCAGGTGATTTTGAGCCAATGACACTCTCTCTCTCTCTCTCTCAGTCCAACCTACCTCATAAGGATGTTGTGAAAATAGGAAGAGGAAGGAGTGTTACATACGTTAGCTCCTTTGAGTAACTTATAAAGTAATGAAGGCAAGAGAAAAATACATTTAATAAATACATTTCTCATGAAGTTACGATGCATTTGATGCGATGATGTCATTTGCTGTCTGCCTAATCTCCAAAGAGCTTTCAATGGGGTAATAATAATTTAAAAATTCAAGATGGATAATTCATATATCCGGATCTTGACCTGGTTACAAAAGCCACTGAAGTGTGTAAGTGTATTTTTTTTTTCTGTTTTGCTTGTGATGCTTAGTCATTCGTCATACCCTTTTTAAAAAACTTCTCTTTCTACTTTGTGTGTTCTTTTCAAGGGAATTGGGTGGTTTTTTAAAAAAAAACCTTGTTTCTAGTTTCCTTTTGTGTTCTTTTCTAGGGAATTGGCTGTCTGTGTTTTTTAAAAAAAACTTTTGTTTATATTTTTCCTTTGTTCTTTTCCAGGGAATTGAGTGGTATTATTTTGGGGTATTTTATATTTACTTTATTCATTAAATATGAAACTCAAGTCAACTGAACATTCAAAAATGCTTCACAAATATCATTGACTGGTGCTAATGGTTGATACGGATTGCTGCCAGGATCCTAGGTGTCAATCAAGTATTTCTTAAGATTTACGATGTTCCAAGTGGCACAGTTTTTTTGCAGTTCCCGCTGGTGTGATTGCAGGAAGCTGCAATTTCTTGATGTGTTTTGTAAAATTATTGAACATGGTAACAAGTGCCCTGATGACCATGGGTATCACGGCTACATGTTTCATCCATAGCCGTGTCATTTCGATGGCCAGGTCGCGATATTTCATGATTTTTTCCAATTCTTTTTCTTCGACTCTGGCATCTCCTGGTACCGCGATGTCAATAAATTGTACATTTCGGTTTTCAACAACTGTGATATCTGGCGTGTTGTGTTCCAAGTGACGATCCATCTGTATTCGAAAGTCCCACAAGATCTTCACCTTCTCATTTTCTACAACTTTTTCCACTTTATGTTCCCATGAACTTTTTAGATACAAGTAAATTGTATTTTTTACATAATGACCAGTGGATTAATTTAGCAACTCCATCATGTCTAGCTTTGTAATCAGTTTGTGCGATTTTGCTGCATTCGCATGTTAAATGTGAAACAGTTTCAATTTTGTTGTTGCAAAGTCAATATTATTATTATTACTATTATTGGATAATCTGTAGTGAGATTCACAGCCTTTGAGGCTGGTTAATAGCTCAGCAGCTCGAGTCCTAACCAAGGACCTAGGAACTGTTAAGGTATCGTCGGAGGATGTAAGCTTTTCCGAGTAAGGTGGTTTTTTGTGGAGTCAAAATGTCCAAGTCCGGTAAATTCAGAATTTCTAAATAGCGGGGTAGCCCTTTGGGTATTGCTCCAAGGGCTCCAATTACAATCGGGACAACACACAATTTCTTTTTCCACAGTCGCTCAACTTCAATTTGCAAGTCCCGATACTTTGTGAATTTTTCTTGCTGCTTATCTTCAATCCATGCATCCTCAGGTATTGGAATGTCAATGAATTATTACTATTACTATTACTATTACTATTACTATTATTATTATTATTATTATTATTATTATTATTATTATTATTATTTATTTTGCATTTTTGCCTGGTTTCCAAAACATTGTCATAAAGTATTTTTTATTTTCAAAAGAGCAGTTTGTACAATTTCTAGAGGGGGGAAAAAAAGCCACAGAATTTTTTTTTTTTAAAAAACAACTTAGTGAGTTGTTGAGTTCAGACAACACATAAAATCACAGAAGAAAAAGGAACCAAGGTTAAACCTGACCTAACTTATTAGATTGTATGAATGCATAAAAATACATTTGTGCACGCAGGCTCAATTCAACCAGTTCTTTCTTCATTTATATTCCATCTAATTTATTATTTTTGATAGTCTTAGACTTAACAACCATACGGTCAGCAACTGGCCAAAGTTCCAGGGATATGGGGGAAAAATGACTTAGAACCGGTCCTCACACTTAATGACTGTTGCGGTGTAATTGTGATATGGGTGTTTGGCAACTGTCAAACACACTTAAAATGGCTGCAGCATCCTGCAGTCACAGGACAATCACTTGTGACATTCTCAGTCGGATTCTGACAAGTGAAGTCAATGGGGAAGTTGGCAGAGAAGTTCACAAACCGTGATCAGGTGACATCTCGCTTAAAGACCTCAGTGATTCGCTTAATGACCATGGCAAAAAAGACTGAGTGGGATCTGTGGACAGGAGGAGGAGGAGGAGGAGGAGGAGAATAGAACAGAACAGAACAGGAGCTGGAAGGGATTTCGGAGGTCTTCTAGTCCAATTTAGACAGGAAAACCTATACCTAGTATACTATAGGTAGTATGTCCCCTACTTAGACAGGAAAACTTATACAATTTTAGAAGAAGAGGAAGAGGAAAGAGGAGGAGGAGGAGGAGAAGAGGAGGAGGAGGGGGGAGAAGGAGGAGGAGAAGAGGAGGAGGAGGGGGAGAAGGAGGAGAAGAAGAAGAGGAGGAGGAGGAGGAGGAGGAGGAGGAGAAGAAGAAGAAGAGGAAGAAGAAGAGGAAGAGGAAGAAGAAGAGGAGGAGGAGGAGGAAGAGGAGAAGGAGAAGAGGAGGAGGAGGGGGAGAAGGAGGAGGAGGAGGAAGAGGAGGAGGAGGAGAAGAGGAGGAGGAGGGGGAGAAGGAGGAAGAGGAAGAGGAGGAGGAGGGGGGAGAAGGAGGGGAAGAAGAAGAAGAGGAAGAAGAAGGAGAAAGAGAAGGAGAAGGAGAAGGAGAAGGAGAAGGAGAAAATAATAAAATAATTTTGGTCTCTTTGGTGCTCTCTGAGCTTGGCTGTTTTCTTACAGACATCCCATGACCCAACCCATGAGTACACTGATGATGTTTCCTAGTTGGGTCATGAAACGTCTCCAAGAAAACTACCAAGCTCAGAGAGGACCAAGGACCCCAGAATTTGTCCTGGAAAGTATCTGAGGGTGCTGGATGGCAGTAACCCTGGCTAGCTCTGATCCCTGCTCTTTCCAAGTGCCACAGCTGTATTTGCAGCTGGAAATTCTGGAGGCCTTGCCAACATGTTGCCTGCATTAGGAAAGAAGGAAGCAGGAAGGGCTTTTCAGGAGAGAGAGACACACACAGAGAGATAGAGAAAGAGAGAGAGAGAGAGAGAGAGAGAGAGAAAGAAAGACAGAGAGAGGGGGGGAGAGAGAAAGACACACAGAGAGACAGAAAGAGTGAGAAACAGAGACAGAAAGAGAGAAAGAAAGAGAAAGAAAGAGAGAGAGAGAGAGACACACACGGAGACAGAGAGGGAGAGAGAGAGAAGAGAGAGAAACAGAAAGACACAGAGAGTCAGAAAGAGAGACAGAGAGAGAAAGAGAAAGAAAAATACAGAGAGAGGGAAAGACAGAGAAAGAGAGAGAGAGAAACAGAGAGAAAGAGAGAGAAAAATACAAAGAAAGATGAGAGAAAAACAGAAAGAAAGGGAAAGAGAAAGAAAGAGAGAAAGAGAAAAATACAGAAAGACGAGAGAAAGACAAAAAGAGAGAGAGAGAAAGAGAAAAATACAGAGAGAAAGATGAGAGAAAGACAGAAAGGGAGAGAGAGAGAGAGAGACACTCACACACAGAGACAGAGAGGGAGAGAGAGAGAAGAGAGAGAAGAGAGAGAGAAAGAGAAAGAGAAAGACACAGAGAGAGTCAGAAAGAGAGACAGAGAGAGAAAGAGAAAGAAAAATACAGAGAGAGGGAAAGAGAGAGAGAAAGAGAGAGAGAAAAATACAGAGAAAGATGAGAGAAAAACAGAAAGAAAGGGAAAGAAAGAAAGAGAGAAAGAGAAAAGTACAGAAAGATGAGAGAAAGACAGAAAGAGAGAGAGAGGGAGAGAGGGAGAGAGAGAGAAGAGAGAGAAGAGAGAGAGAAAGAGAAAGACACAGAGTCAGAAAGAAAGAGAGACAGAGACAGAGAGAGAAAGAGAAAGAAAAAGACAGAGAGAGGGAAAGACAGAGAGAAAGAGAGAGAGAAAGAAAGAGAAAAATACAGAGAAAGATGAGAGAAAAACAGAAAGAAAGGGAAAGAGAAAGAAAGAGAGAAACAAAAGTACAGAGAGAAAGATGAGAGAAAGACAGAAAGAGAAAGAGAGAAAGAAAGAGAGAGAGAGAGAAAGAAAGACAGAGAGAGAGAGAGAGAGACCCACAAGCTGGCCTCGTCTTGGGCATCCCCAATTCAGGAGGGGGTTGCCAGATTCCTGCTTTTGGGAACGGAGAAGAGGGGGCCAGTGGATGTGCGTGGCGTGACCCAACCTGGCTCTCTGGCGGCTTTCTCCTGCCAGGGGAGCAAAGCTGCAGGATTCCGACAACCACAGCCTGCGCTTATGCAACCCGCCCTCTCCAAGCACACCTGGCTGAGCGGAGCAGCCACCGAGCCGGTCCCGGCTGTGGGGAAGGAGGGAAGCTGGTAGTTTTCCACTCGCCCAGCTGCAGAAACCTTTAGACAGAGTTGGGCATCGCACGAGTAGCAGAAGCCGTGTCCTCTGGACTCCGATCAGGGGCCCGGGGCCTGTGGATGGAAAAATACTCCGTGTGTGCCTGGGCTTGGAGGAGAAGGAAGGAAGGAAGGAAGGAAGGGGTCAACGGGGTCTCCAGAGATGCCCCCTCCCCTCTGGGGAGTCTCCTACTCGGAGCAGCAGTCAAATCAACAACAGCCGTTGTGGATCCCAGGGGTCAGAAATTAAGGGAAAGGGCCAAAGAGTTTGGAGGGCGTTTCTGTCCCAGCAGGAGGCTGGCGGTGGAATCGGAGGGATGGAAGCAGAGAAGGAGGGAAGGGATGGTCCGAGGTGATGAGTGGTGTAGGGTCACCTGGGGGAGAGGGGAGGGAGGGAAGGGAGGAGATAAGAAAGAAAGGAAGGAGGGAGGGAGGGAGGAAAGGAAAGGAAGGAAAGGAAGAAATAAGGGAAGAAGGAAGGAAGGAAGGAGGGAGGAAGGGAGGAGATAAGAAAGAAGGGAAGGAGGGACGAAAAAGAGGAAAGGAAAGAAGGAAGAAATAAGGGAAGAAGGAAAGAGGGAGCGAGGGAGGGAGCCAGGAAATGAGATAAGAAAGAAGGGAAAGTGGGAGGAAGGCAGGAAGGAGATAAGAGGAGGGAAGGAAGGAAATAAAGGAGGGAGGAGATGAGAAAGGAGGGAGGGGAGGCAGGAGTGTGGGAGGAAAGAAGGAGATAAGAGGAGGGAAGGAAGGAACTAAAGGAGGGAGGGAGGAGATGAGAAAGGAGGGAGGGTCACTGATCCGCCCCTCAACGAATCAATTGTTAACTTATTGCTGATCAAAGTCTCCTGGTTTTACACAGAGTCAATGAGGGCAAGGACACAAAAATAAGCCGGAGGAGAAGAAACCAGCTGGATTTTGTTCTCCAACCTTCTCCAGCCTGGTCTTCTGATCAGGGGAACCTCCCTTCCCATCATACATTCAGCCTTCTGGGCTGGGAGTGATGGTCTCTGAAGTCCTAGAGGAGACTAAATTAGAGTCAACATTCACCCTTGTGGGGCCATGCCGCCAAGAGTGAAACAGGCCTTCCTAGAGACATCAAGGAGAGGTTCTCCAACGTTCTAGATTATATCGCGTAATCGAATAGGAGGACATCCTCGCAGGCTGTAAGTGTGCTGATTCAGCACGGCTGGATTCCTACAATAGATTTAATCAGGTCAGCAGGCTACTCATCTGAACATTTGGCCAACCCTGCCCAAACTTCTAGGAAGTTTGAAGGTGGAATCCCATCTCGACGTCTTTGCTTTCTAAGATCAAGGAAGGTCATTGATAGGGCAATATTTTAGGGGGCACTTGCGGCTTCCGTGAAGCCGAGATTAATGCCAGAACCTGGATCAAAAATCTGTAGAGATTGTCCGTCATCCGGGTTAGGATTGTTCCAAAAGTGTTATTTTTCAGGAGGCAATTGAACTTTCTGTTTTTTTTTCTTTTGAAGATGTTTTGCTTCTCATCCCAGAAGCTTCTTCAACTCTGACCGGATGGTGAGGAATGGAAGGATTTATACTCCTTGCAGGCAGCTGGTCCTTTGCATCCTTTGAGAGGGTCGTTAAGGATGCAAAGGACCAGCTTTGTCTGCAAGGAGTAGAAATCCTTCCATTCCCCACCATCCAGTCAGAACTGAGGAAGCTTCTGGGATGAGAGGTGAAACATCTTTAAAGAAAGATCCAGAAAGACCAGTTGCCTCTTGAAAAAAAAAATAGCACTTTTGGGACAACCAAGTTCTGGCATTAATCTCGGCTTCACGGAAGTCACAACTGCCCCCTAAAATTGGATTAATTAATTTCCTTAGAATCTGCTTCCTAGCTACTATAAGGGTCCCTCGATTTACTGCCCCCAACTGAGCCCGAAATGTATGTTGCTAAGCGAGGAATTTGTTAAGTGAGTTTTTAAGCGAGTTTTGCCGCCCTTCCTTGCCACGGCTGTTAAGTGAATTGCTGCAGTTCTTAAGTGAGTAACCCGGTCATTAAGTGAATCTGGCTTCCCCGTTGACTTTGCAGGTCAGAAGGTCGCCAAAGGGCGATCACGTGGACTCAACCGTCGTAAATAGGAGTCCGTCTGAATTTTGATGACGTGACCATAGGGAGGCTGCAGTGGTCTTAAGTGTGAAACACGGTCCTAAGTCACTTTTTTTCAGTGCCGTTGTTAACTTCGAACGGTCACCAAATGGACTGTTGTAAGTCGGGGACGAGCTCTCGTGGGTTCCCAGGACTCTGACTTAGGCACAAGGTCATGGATGATTGACATGAACCTTTCTTTCACTTTCTAGAACTTTTAACGTTATTGACAGGACTTATCAAAGTTTCCAAAGCAACAGAAGAAACTCCCCCTCTGTAGAATGACCACATGCACACAAAGGTTGAGGATGTAGGTGGTGACTTTATTGTCTTACATGGGGACATTGTGTAGTTTGTTACTTATAAGTTACAACGTACTTGACAGCATATCATTGGTTCACAGAATATTCCAGGTAACTAGAATCTTTAGTTAATCATTACTGCTTTGCTTAAGTATAATGTTAGACTTTAATTAAAGTCTAATAGACATATATCCCATTTCCTCTCCTCCTGTTTACAGACTTAGAGTCTTATTTACTAATGCCAAATCCTGCCTACGTGCAAGGAATTTTCCAGACCCCTACACCGCTCCTCTCCTCTCCCCTCCCTTCCTCTCCTTTGGCTCACCCTCCCCCCTCCCCCTCTCCTGTTCCTCCCCCTCCCCTTCCCCTCCTCCTCATCCCCTTCTGCTCCTTCTCCCACTCCTCTCCCCCTCCCCCTCCTCCCCTTCTGCTCCTCTTCCTCCTCCCTTCTCCCTTCTGCTCCTTTTCCCACTCCTCTCTTTCTCCCCTCCCTGTCATCCTCCTCCCCTTCTACTCCTCTTCCTCCTCCCCTCCCCCTCTTCCTCCTCTCCCCTCCTCCTCCCCTTCTGCTCCTCTTCCTCTTCCCCTCCCCCTCCTCCCCTTCTGCTCCTCCTCCCCTCCCCTCCTCTCCAACCCTCCCCTCCTCTCCCCCTCTTCCCCTTCCCCTTCCCCCTCCCTTCCCCCCTCCCTCTCCTCCTCACCTTCTGCTCCTCTTCCTCCTCCCCTCCCACTCCTCCCCTCCTGTTCCCCTCCTCCCCTTCTGCTCCTTCCCCCTCCCTCCCCCTCCCCCTCCCCCTCTCCTCCTCTTATTCCCCTTCTGCTCCCCCTCCCCCTCCCCCTCCCCTCCCCCTCCTCCTCATCCCCTTCTGCTCCTTCTCCCCCTCCTCTCCCCCTCCCCCTCCCCCTTCTGCTCCCACTACTCTTCCCCGCCCCTCCCCTTCCTGTCATCCTCCTCCCCTTCTACTCCTCTTCCTCCTCCTCCCCTTCTCCTCCTCTTCCTCCTCCTCTCCCTCTCCCTCCCCCTCCTCCTCCCCTTCTGCTCCTCTTCCTCCCTCCCTTCCCCCTGCTCCCCTTCTGCTCCTCCCCCTCCCTCCCCCTCCTCTTCCTCCCCTTCTGCTCCTCCTCCTCCTCCCCTCCCCCTCCTCCTTCATTTTTTCAGAAGCTGGTTGAGACCTTTCCCGTCTGCTGAATTTTTGGGGTGTAAGAACATCAGGGCTGATGTTTTTTGTAACCATGTTGTTTTTTTTTTAGTTCTTGACTCTTGACAGTTCTCCTGCCTGCTCTCCCAATGCTTCAGATGATATTTTTGGAACTGTTTAGCCACTCCAAGTTCTACAGCCAGTTTGGCACCCCCATTTTAGTAAACGAGCTACCTCAATGGCTGCTGTGATCCCCCTGTGCCCCAAATACCAGCAACCACCATGCAGTCACCCCAGAAATTTATTTTATTTTATTTTATTTTATTTTATTTTTTGCATATATCACTGAAAGCTTCGTCGGCTGCGCGATGGCCAGTTGGGCTGGTTTTTCTCCTTCATATTCCAACGTAAAGATGGTGTTAAAAGAAATTCTTGCTCTGGTCTGAGCCGGCTGATCTGAACAGTGTTTTTCAACCTTGGTAACTTGAAGATGGGTGGACTGCAACTCCCAGAATCCCCCAAGCTTCCAAGGTTGAGAAACACTGGCTTAAAGCAAAGATGAAGTTTATTTGACAGCAAGACAGACAGTCAGAGCCATTAAAGGTGGCCAGAAATTATACAGATAGTCCTCAACTTGCAACATTCCATTTAGCGACCGTTCAAAATTCCAAGTTCTACCACCAGTTGAAAAAATGTGATTTAGGACCATTTTTCACACTTAACGACCATTGAAGCAACCCCATGACCACGGAACCGAAATTGAGGTGCTTGGCAGCTGGCTCCTATTTATGACAGTTGCAGTGTCCCGTGTGTGTGTGTGTGTGTGTGTGTGTGTGTATGTCACAAGATTCCCTTTTGCGACCTTCTGACAAGCCAAGATTCAACAGGAAAACCAAATTCACTTAACAACCGTGTTACTTACCTAACGACTGCACAGCTTCACTTAACGACAGTGGCAAGAAAGGTCGTAAAATGGGGCAAAACTCACTTAACAGTTGTCTCACTTATCAATGGAAATTTTGGGACTTATTGTCATCCAAAGTCAAGGACTATCTATATTTATCAACCTCGGCCACTGCGGACTTCAACTCCCAGAATTCTCCAGCCAGGTCTCCAACTATGGCCACTTTAAGACCTGAGAACTTCAACTCCCAGAATTCTCCAGTCAGGTCTCCAACCATGGCCACTTTAAGACCAGTGGACTTCGACTCCCACATGGCTGGCTGGGGAATTCTGGGAGTTGAAGTCCACAAATCTTAAAATGGCCAAGGTTGGGAAATTCCTACTCCAGAGGCACCTCCCTTTGACACAAAACCCACAACTTCGCTCTGTTTGTTGTGTCCACTTCTTTCCCCCTGATTTGTTGGCAGTGTGAAAGGTGTCGATGTCCCAGTTGTGGCATCTCAACGGCAAGTTCAGTTGCAACACCATCTCCACCCTTTGTTAACACCCTCTAGGATGACCCAAAGGCAATTCTTCGACTTGAAGGACAACTCTTTGCTGACTCATCAGCCCTGGAAGCTCTCTAAGCCTCTCCTTTGGGCTGAGCCGTGAAGTTGTGCGTGTAACAACCGTGGAAAAGCCGGCAACTCTGGACGGCAACCAGCTCTCAGGCTGAAGGCACCAGAGGCAACCTAGCCCAGGTGCCACCTACTCCGCCCTTTCTTAGATTGCCTTGATCTTAAAGATCCAGAAACAACCAGCAATTAAGGTCATGCCAGAAACTTTTCTTCAAAGAAGGCAGTCAGTCATCTGTGGGTGCCAACTTCAAGGAGTAAGAAGACAACTTGGAAGCAAACAAGAGGACTTCAAGGAAAAGGTTGGGAACTCGGGTGTGTTTCTGGAGGATCTTCTTCTTCTTCTTCTTCTTCTTCTTCTTCTTCTTCTTCTTCTTCTTCTTCTTCTTCTTCTTCTCCTCCTCCTCCTCCTCCTCCTCCTCCTCCTCCTCCTCCTCCTCCTCCTCCTCCTCCTTCTTATTATTATTAATTAAATTTTTATACCGCCCTTCTCCTGAAGGACTCAGGACGGTGTACAGCCACAATAAAATAAATTTAAAAGCAGTTGAAAAACAGATTAAATATTTTGGCCCCAAAATTAAAAACCCAAAATTAAAAACACCCAATCCAATTTCTTATTAAGCCAGCCCAGCTTGTTGGAATAGTAAAGTCTTGAGGGCACGGCGAAAGGTACGCAGGTCGGGAATCATACGTACCCCCAGGGGCAGTTCGTTCCATAGGGCGGGTGCCCTCACAGAGAAGGCTCTCCCCTTGGGGGTCACCAGTCGACATAGTTTGATCGACGGCACCCTGAGGAGTCCCTCTCTGTGGCAGCGTATTGGCCGGTGGGAGGCCATCGGTGGCAGAAGGTGATCTCGTAAGTATCCAGGTCCTAAGCCATGGAGCGCTTTAAATATGATAACCAACACCTTGAATCGCACCCGGAAGACCACTGGAAACCAGTGCAGCTCACGCAGGAGAGGTGTCACATGGGTGCACCGTGTCACTCCCATAATCACCCGCGCGGCCACATTCTGGACCAGTTGGAGCCTCTGAGTGTTCTTCAAGGGGAGTCCCATGTAGAGAGTATTACAGTAGTCCAGACAGGAAGTGACGAGGGCATGAATGACCATGCGCAGGGCGTCCCGGTCCAGAAAGGGACACAACTGGTAGATAAAAAGCCCCCCTGGCCACAGCCGTCATGTGATCTTCTAAAGACAGCTGTGCATCCAGGAGGACACCCAGATTGTAAGCCCTCTCTCAGGGGGTCAAAGTCTCACCCCCAATAGTCAGCGATGGAACCAGCTGGCTATACCGGGATGCCGGGAACCACAGCCATTCAGTCTTGGAGGGGTTGAGCCTGAGTCTGTTTCTCCCCATCCAGATCCGCACGGCCTCCAGGCATCGGGACAACACGTCAAGGGCATCATTGGGGTGGCCTGGGGTGGAGATGTACAGCTGAGTATCATCAGCGTACTGATGGCACTTCACCCCAAAACCATGGATGATCTCCCCCAGAGGCTTCACATAAATGTTGAACAGAAGGGGCAAGAGGATCGACACTTGTGGCACCCCACAAACAAGGCGCCTCGTGGTTGACCTCTGTCCCCCTGTGAACACAGACTGCGTCCAACCAGAGAGGAAGGAGGAGAACCACCGCAACACGGTGCCCCCCATTCCTAACCCCTGGAGCAGGTGCAGCAAGATACCATGGTCGATGGTATCAAAAGCCGCTGAGAGGTCCAATAGGACTGGGACAGAGGATATTTGAATTTTGCACTTTTTAGAAGTCTTCACCAGCCCTAAGATCCATACATTGGCCTGTTTCTAAACTGAATTAATTCTCCAAAGCAGCAGAAGTCAGGACAAGAAGCAAACAGATGGAAAGGAATCAAGGAGAGGAGCAACCAGGAATTAAGGAGAAGCTTCCTGACATTGAGGACAATTAGCCAGTGGAACGACTTGCCTCTGGAAGTTCTGAGCGCTCCATCATTGAAGGGTTTCAAGAAGAGGTTGGACTAGAAGACCTCCAAGGTCCCTTCCAACTCTGTTATTCTATTAATTAAGAAGAGAAGCAACCTAAAACTAAGGAGAAATTTCCTAACAGTGAGGCCAATAACCAGGGGAACTGCTTGCCACCAGAAGCTCTGGATGCTTCATCACTGGAAGTTTTTCAGAAGAGCCTGGACAGCCAGTTGTTTGAGATGGTACAGGATACAGGGGGTTGACTAGACGATCTCTGAGGTCCCTTACAGTCTTATGATTCAGGAAGGAAGGAAGGAAGGAAGGAAGGAAGGAAGGAGGGAGGGAGGGAGGGAGGGAGGGAGGGAGGGAGGGAAAAGGAAGGAAGGAAGGAAGGAAGGAAGGAAGGAAGGAAGGAAGGAAGGAAGGAAGGAAGGAAGGAAACCAGTCAAGGAGAAAAGCAACCTGGAATTAAGGAGAAATTTCCTAAAAGTGAGGACAATTAACCAGTGGAACAGTTTGCCACCAGAAGTTGTGGTTGCTCCATTGCTGGAGTTTTCTAAGAAGAGATTGGATTGAAATGGTACAGGGGGTTGGACTAGAAGACCTCCAAGGTCCCTTCCAACTCTCTTCTCCTCTAAAACATTCTAAAGTTCAGATTTCCGCGCAAAAGATCTCTCTCTCTCTCTTCATTTGTTTAGGGAGATGCTCCACCATCCAGGTCAGAGTTGTCCCAACGGTGTTTTTTCAAAAGGCAAGGCAACTGGATGTTTTGTGTGTGTGTGTGTGTGTGTGTGTGTGTGTTTTTCCCTTGAAAATGTTTTGCTTCTCATTCAAGAAGCTGAAGTGAAAGAAACTACTTGGATGAGAAGCGGAAATGTTTTCAGGAAACAACAACAACAGAAAGTTCAAGAGACTTTTTGAAAAGGGTCTTCATTCATTTGCTCTAATGAACTGTATTTTTGGGTGCCGGTTTTAATTGCATCCTGAATTACAAGAGCAAACTGGTACTCAGGTTGTAGCATCCTTGGAGGGGGGGGGCCCACATTCTTTATACTTTACATAAATGACATTTGTGATCGTATTCTAAGCAACTACGTTCCCTTCGCTGATGATGTAAAACGATTCAACGCCACCAGCAATGCTGCTGCCCTACAAAAAGACCTCAACCAGCTGTCCGAATGGTCAAACCACTGGCAACTCCAAATCTCAACCAACAAATGCTCTGTCTTACACAACGGCAAAATAAAATAAAATAAAATAAATCAGAACACAAAACACACTAGGTGCTAGTCACCATCTTCAAAGCGCTCCATGGCTTAGGACCGGGATATTTACAGGACCGCCTTCTGCCAATGAATATCTCCCACCGCCCGATACGCTCTCACAGAGAGGGCCTTTTCAGGGTGCCGGCGGCCAGACAATGCCGGCGGGCGACCCCCAGGGGGAGAGCCTTCTCTGCGGGAGCTCCTGCCTTATGGAATGAACTACCCCCGGATATAAGAAAGATTCGCGACCTCTGTGCCTTCCGACGAGCCCTGAAGACTCTACTATTTCATCAAGCCGGTCTGACTTAAATTTGTGTTAATTTTAATAGGGGTTTTAAATTTTACGGCCAAATAGTTTAATTATTTTATTAGTTTTAATTTTATACGTGATTGTTTTAATAAACCGCCCTGAGTCCCAATCGGGAGAAGGCCGGTATATAAATGCAATAAAACCTAAACCTAAAATGCAAGCATTAATACAATTGAGCGCGTCCAGAAATATTTCACAAGGAGAGTCCTCCACCCACAACAAAATCCCTTATTTTTTTATTTTTTTATTTTATTTATTATTAGATTTGTATACCGCCCTTCTCCTTACGGACTCAGGGCGGTGCGCAGCCAATTTAAAAAACAAATACACAAAAATTAAAATTCCGTAAAAAACATTTATAAATAGCTGTAAAAATTAAAAACAGGTCAATTAAAAATAGTAAAAACTCTAAAAGTGATAAAATATTTACAAGAATCAGGCTAAGCCGGCAAGCTGAAAGAGATGGGTTTTTAAAGCCCGCCGGAAAATCAGGAGGTCAGAAATTGTTCTTAACTCTGGAGGCAGATCGTTCCAGAGGGCTGGTGCTGCCACAGAGAAGGCTCTCCCCCTGGGGGTCGCCAGTCGGCATTGTCTGGCTGACGGCACCCTGAGGAGGCCCTCTCTGTGGGAGCGAACTGGCCGGTGGGAGGCAATTGGTGGCAGAAGGCGGTCCCGTAAGTACCCTGGCCCTAAGCCTTATGCCACCAGACTTGAAATTTTGGGCTTAGAAAATTTAGAACTAGGTCGCCCTACGGTCTGACCGAAGTGTAGTACACCAAATTATCTTCTGCAATGTCCTACCTGTCAATGACTACGCTTTAACCACGCTTTAACCACGACAATACAGAGGCACACAATAGATACAAACTTAAAGTTGAACCGCTCCAAACTTGATTGCAGAAAATACGACTTCAGCAACGGAGTGGTCAGTGCCTGGAATGCACTACCTGACTCTGGGGTTATTTCCCCCAAACCCCAAAACTTTAACCTTAAACTGGCTACTGTCTTCCTCGCCTGATGGTGGGATTCAGCCAATTTGCACCACTTCCGGAGAACCGGTTGTTAACTTTCTGAGCAGTTTGATGAACTGGTTGTTGGAAGAAATCATTAGGGCAGAGAACCGGTTGTTAAAGTTTTTGAATCCCACCACTGACCTCACCCCATTCCTAAGAGGCCTGTAAGGGGCATGCATAAGAGCACCAGCGTGCCTACCGTCCCTGTCCTAATGTTCCCTTTTATTTGTATCCATTTCATGTATTCATAATTATGTTTGTATCCATCATAAAATACATGCTTGATTAAATAAATAGAAAGAAAGAAAGAAAGAAAGAAAGAAAGAAAGAATGAATTTGTGACTTTTCCAGCCAGCTTCCAACACGCAGAGTCAATGGGGTGAGGCCAGATTTGCTTAACGACCATGGGATTCACTGAACAACTGTGGCAAAAGATGATCGTAAAATCAGATGTGACTCACTGAATGAGGACATAAATTGAGGACTACTTGTATGGCTTAGTTACAAAATAATAATCTAGTACCCAAGTTTATAAATTTGTTATATTTTTATCCTCCGTATCATGAAAATACATGATGCTCCCGCCTCCTTTTTATCCTCATAACCTCAACCCTGTGAGGTGGGATTGGCTGAGAGAAAATGACTGGTCCAAAATTACCCACCCAGCTTTCATGCCTAGGGCGGCACTAGAACTCAACGTCTCCTGGTGGTTGGTCGAAAATCACCCATCTGGCTTTCATCCCTAAGGCGGGACTAGAACTCACCGTCTCCGGGTGATTGGCCCAAAGTCACCCAATTGGCTTTCATTCCTAAAGCAGGACTAGAACTCACCGTCTCCTGGTGGTTGGTCGAAAATCACCCATCTGGCTTTCATGCCTAAGGCGGGACTAGAACTCACCGTCTCCGGGTGATTGGCCCAAAGTCACCCAATTGGCTTTCATTCCTAAAGCAGGACTAGAACTCACCGTCTCCTGGTGGTTGGTCGAAAATCACCCAGCTGGCTTTCATGCATAAGGGAAATCTCTGGTTTTCTAGATTAGCACTTTTGCTACAAGATTAAACTGGATCTTCTGCTGTTGTAGCTTCTCCTTTATTATAAATGATCAATCATGGGTCAGATTAGCCACGAGTTGGCTTGATGTATCGTGAACGTGGCCACGAACTTCTGAAGAGTTGTCCTTCAGTATTCCCTTGAAAGAAAATGTTGATTTTGGGGCTCCCCGAATTGCCCTCCCCTCTTCCATCCCCTGTCTTATCAACGCCTGGAGAAGGAGAGACAGTTCTTAAAATTACGAACTTTCAAATTGGCCCCAAACCTCAGGCCTTCTCCCTCAGAAACGCATTTAATCTAACTTTATCACTCTCTCCTTGTACTCAAAATCTACACTCTGCTTAATGATTGAGAGCCAGGTGAGTAGTCAATATAAAGAGCAAACAGCAATAAAGCAATATAAAACCAGTATCATAAACACACACACAAATTAAAAACAAATATACTCTTGGTCCCTGGAGCCATTGCGGGAAAAAGAGGAAAAAAAATATGTCATAAACCACAATGGCATAATCATGACTACCATCTTGATTTTTTTATTTTTTGACTTTTCTACATCCTTGGAGATGACCATTTTTGGATCCAGAGGGCTACCAAAGAATGTTATTCACAGAATCCAGATTGCTAAACTGGAGCTAAGCTCGGAGGTTTATCCCACTGGAATTGGGTGGAAAAGGAGGGGTCCAAAAAAAATCTCATTTCCAATGTTGAACAATCAAAGGTGGGGAAGCCTCCATTTTGAGCTAGAAGACTAAATGGTGGGTGACTAGGTGGCTCAGTGGCTAAGACGCTGAGCTTGTCGATCAGAAAGATTGGCAGTTCGTATCCCTAGTACAGGTCTCCGGCATGAGCAGGGGGTCGGACTAGATGACCCCCAAGGTCCCTTCCGACTCTGTTACCGTAACTATCTCAGCAGGCTTAGAACTGGGCTGAGGACACCGAAAACGGTTGGTTATCTTTTCACCATCCTAGGACAAACAGTAAATGCAGATCATAGAATGATAGAATGACGATAGAATGATGATAGAGCCTTGGTGGCGCAGCAGACTAAAGTGCTGTTAACTAGCACCTGCTACCTGCAATTACTGCAAGTTCAAATCTCACCAGGCTCAAGGTTGACTCAGCCTTCCATCCTTCCGAGGTAGGTAAAATGAGGACCTGGATTGTGGGGGCAACAAGCTGATTTTGTATAAAAAAGAACACCGCTTAGGGGGCTCCCAAAAGCCCTACTAAGCAAGTATATACAAAAAGTATGAAGGCTCTTGCTTAACGCATTGTAAGCCGCCCTGAGTCTCCGGAGAAGGGCAGCATATAAATTGAACTAATAAAATAAAAAATAAAATAAATAAAATGTTAGAATGATGGAAAGATGGAATGATTGAATGAAAATGATGGAATGATAAAATGGTACAATGATAGAATCAAAGGCTGGATCCTAGATTTAAGAAGAGACTAGACAGTCTCTTCTTAAATCTCTTGCTCGAGCAGGAGAGCCTAAACCATTTTAGAAAAACGGTTGTCTAATCTCTTCTTAAAAATCACCAGTGATGAAGCACACACAACTCCATCGTTCCATTGATTAATTGTTCTCACTGTCAGAAAATTCCTCCTTATTTCCAGGTTGAATCTCTCCTTGTTCCGTTTCCATCCATTATTCCTTGTCTGGCCTTCAGGGGCTTTGGAAAATAGCTTGACCCCCTTCCTCCTCTCTGTGGCAGCCCCTCAAATATTGGAAGATGCTCTCCTGTCTCCCCTGGTCCTTCTCTTCCCTAGGTTAGCCAGGCCCAGTTCCTGCACCCATTCTTCTTACGTTTTAGCCTCCTGTCCCCTAATCCTCTTTCTTGCTCTTCGCATTTTCCTAGAATCTCAATCTCTTTTTTAAAAATATGGGGTCCCACTCTTGGGCTTCTCGCTGATTTAAAATGGGGATGGTTTAAATTAAAGAGTGTTTAATTAAAGGGTCTTCTTCAATCTCTTGTTGCTGCCTCTAGGAAACCTTTCGTTTTGGTTTTTCAGGCTGAAAACCACACCGTCTGCATTTCAAGACGCAACCAGCTCTCCAGGCCGAATCGGGAAGTGAGATTGTGCCAACCAACCAGCTTGATTTCCCAATTTAATACACCATTGTTGGAGAAGTTCAGAACGGTATCAGCCCTTTAAATCTGAAGGGAGCCTTTGGTGATGTCCCTTGTTGGATTTCTTTCTTTCTTTTTCTTTTTTTAATTTTTTATTATTCATTTCTTTACAACAGAATAATTATTTACATACAGATCGCGACGGGAACTTTACACAGTGTATTAACTTCAATCAAGATATACAAATAAAAAGTAAAATCTGCATTAACCTTATCCTTTTTTAATTTTATTATTCAACCAAGTATACCATTGGTCCCAGCATTGAAAATATGCGGAATCCTTTTGATCTCTCAAAATCTTTGTTAACTTGTCAGCTTCTGCTTATTCAATGATTTCCCCCAAAATCAAATCTTCAACCGGCAGGTCTTTCCCCTTCCAATGTTGAGCAAAACATATTCTTGCTGTAGTTGTGATATATGTAATCAGACACCATATATTCGTGCCTATTTTATCTGGCCTAATATTTAATAAATAATATTCTGGTTTCAATTGTAGTTTATATCCCGTTATTTCTAATATCCATCTCTGTATAAATTTCCAAAATTCGGTTGCCTTAGGGCAAGTCCACCATACATGAATGTAAGTACCTATCTCTCCACACTTCCAACAGTTTGGGGAGAGTCTATACACCATCTTATACAAGTTTTCTTTGTAAGTGGTTACCATCAAGAGTTTCAATTGTTTCGTCCATATTTCTTCCCATTTTAACAGCTCAATTGAGTAACCAATATTTCTCCCCCAGACTTGGTAGCACTCCGTAAGAGATATAATCTCTTCCTCTTTTACAACCCCCAACTAGCAGCTCAACCAGTGGGTCACAGAACTAGGCAAGGGTAGCAGCTGATGTAGGATACGTGCCGTGGGGTGAGGAACTCAATCCCACCCTGAGATGGTTCAGACCAGGTGAAATTGAGTGAGAAGAACCATAAAAATCAAAGAAGAATTTTGGAAAGCAGAATGAATTCCCCCCCAAATGGATTAAGACATAGAAGATAAGCAGAAAGACCAATCGTCAATAAAACATGGGGAGGTCCAAATGATCTTCTCCAAGTTGGATTGCAAGCCCTTCTGCACTTTGGAGTGGCAAGACCTGAGGAAGTCTGGAGGCCAACTCTTCTGAAGGCCCTCAATCCTTTGGCTTGGGCATTTGGCCTTCAACCAACCAGCAAAGGTTGAAGTTCTCCTTCTGGAGAGTCCTTCTTTGGTGGTCAACCTATTCCCCAAAGCAGCTGAGGGTAAGACAAGAAGTAAAGGATGGAGATTACCAAAGAGAGACCCAACTAAGAAGTAAGGAGAACTTTCTTGTCAGTGAGAACAATTAATCAGTGGAACGGAAGTTGCCTTCAGAAGTTGTGGGTGCTCCATGACTGGAGGTTTTCAAGGAGAGACTGGACAACCATTTATCCAGAATGGGATAGCAGTGACGGTTAACCTCTTTGCCACCAAATGCCAAAATGGAGCGTGCGCATGCTAGAATCCAGAAGAGAGCTGCTGGCCGGTGCTCATGCACTCAACGGAACCCGGAAGAGCTGATGGCGATGGTGCACATGCCCACAGAGAGGGCTCTGTGTGCCACCTCTGACATGCATGCCATAGGTTTGCTATCATAAGTATAGGTTCTCCTGTTTAAGCAGGGGGTTTGACTACTGTTCTGCCCCAGCTACGGACCCCAAAGAACGCAGCACACACAAACTCTATACAAAGCTTATTTTACTCAAATAACTTAGTCTTTATCAATCAAAAGCTGTTAATAAACTGTCTTAACAGCCTACCAGAATTCTAAGATAAGGTAATCACAATCTTACTAGAGATGGCAGAAAGCCCAGAAACAATTTTGCAGAGAATCCAGATGTGAAGGAGATTGAACTAAAGTTGTTCCCTACAGCTTGCTGCAAGTGGTGCTCCTCCTTAAATAGGCTAAGGGAGTGGCCAATTAGCCCCAAGCCTTACTCTCGAGGAGACCTACTCCTGAGGAGCTACTCCTGCCTTTTGGCAGCTCTGTGCGCCTGTGCATTGAGAAAAGGCTCCTCCTCTTCGTCCTCTTCACTAAAAGGAGCTACTGGAGGTTCTGAAGGCCCTGGCTGAATCCGCGCCTCTGGCGCCACATCTTCTCCAGCCTCCTCACTGTCCGACTCGAGCGCCAGCTGCACCACACCAGCCTCCTCGTTGTCAGAATCAGCTACAATCTGTACAGGCTGCTGACGGGCCACAACAACTACAAAGCCTTCAAGGTCCCTTCCAACTCTGTTATTCTGAATTCTATATTCTGCATTTTTAAAATTTTTGCACCAAATTGATCCCCTGTCAGTTTCCATCTTTCACAACTTTCTCACAAGCTTCTCTCTATCTCCATCTGCCAACGTCATTCCAAAGGTTGCAACATCGATTTGAATGTGTTCCATTTGTGATCTTGTTGTGACCTAGGCTTACTGAGTCATTACAAGACACAATTAGTCCCAAATAAACCTATTTTATTGTAACAGCTGAGAATTACGTTCATTCCAAGCTGAATCCCAATTAGTTGCAAAACACATCCTTCGGAAGAAGTTCTTTGGGATAATCACCCACCTTTATATTCTTTGACACCCTGCCATGGTCTTACTTGGCAAAGCCCCACAAAGTTCAGAAACAAATAAGAGATGCCGACTGGAAACAGAGTTAGCAACGTTGCTTTCCTGCAAAAGGCCCAAGTGCCTTTGTTTCTCTTTTAAGCCTTATGGGAAGGGCCAATCATCTCCAAGCCTTACTCCTTAGTCATCCCTTTTGCTTTAGCTGCTCTTGCCTTCTGGCTGCTCTGTGCATGCGTGCACTAGGAACAGGCTCCTCTTGTTCCTCTGCCTCTCTGCTGTCCGATTCTGGGGGCTCTGGAGTCCATGCATCACTCCCAGATGGCCCTGGCCCCATCTCTGCCTCTGACACAGAGCCCTCGTCCGGGCCTTCCCCAGACTTCAGGACTGGCCCATGTTCCTCTTCAGCCTCCTCATTGTCCGACTCTGCTGCCAGCTCTGCAGGCTGGTGGCGGACCACAATAGGTCTGTACAAAATTCATGGAACCTTCTGGAGGCATTTTTCATACTTATGACTTTATGGTGACAAGAGGTGGCATTCAGTCGATTCGTACTGATTCGTGCGAACTGGTAGCGGCGACTGAAGGCACCCAGATGTAATGCCATCCTATTTAGCCACCTTTTCAAGGCTGGGCGCATGTGTGGAAGTGCGTGTGCAAGCAAAGAGCATGTGCAGAAGGCTGAGCGCATGTGTGGATGGCGTGTGCGTGTGTGAAGCAAGTGTGCAAATGTGCTCGCGATGAACCAGGGGTAAGAATGTTGGAAACCCACCGCTGATGGTGACATGATCAAAATTCAGACTCTTGGCAACTGACTCATATTTATGATGGCGGCGGTGTCCCAAGGTCACGTGATCCCCTTTTGCGACCTTCCGACCAGCAAAGACAGTGAGGAAGCCCAGATTCACTTAACAACCACAACTGCGGTGATCCGTAAATATGAGAACCAAAAAAAACCAAAACACTCCACTTAACCGCTGCCTTGCTGCGTTGCAGTTCCACTTAACTGCAGAAAGTTTGGGCTCAGTTGTGGTTGTAAATCAAGGATTAGTCGTATTTGCATAGGCTGGCTTATGAAAACCTCCTTTTTCCTTGGAAAAGTCAGCCGAAGGGTGACTTAATTGCATCCATTAAGGCCAACTGTCTTTCTCCTTGGAAACAAATTAGGTGGCTTAATCGGCATATTTCAAAGCATGACTTCTTGTTCTGCTTCCAGAGAAGAGACACCAAAACTTCCTGCCTTCCTTTTTCTCTCTCTCCCTCCCTCCCTCCCTCCTTCTCTCTCTCTAGTCCAGAAGCCTTCAAACATGGCAGCTTTAAGACTTGTGGACTTCAACTCCCAGAATTCTCCAGCCAGCTATGCTCTTATGTCAGAAGCCTTCAAACATGGCAGCTTTAAGACTTGTGGACTTCAACTCCCAGAATTCTCCAGCCAGCTATGCTGTATGTCAGAGGCCTTCAAACATGGCAGCTTTAAGACTTGTGGACTTCAACTCCCAGAATTCTCCAGCCATCTATGCTCTATATCAAGGGCCTTCAAACATGGCAGCTTTAAGACTTGTGGACTTCAACTCCCAGAATTCTCCAGCCAGCTATGCTCTTATGTCAGAGGTCTTTAAACATGGCAGCTTTAAGACTTGTGGACTTCAACTCCCAGAATTCTCCAGCCATCTATGCTCTTATGTCAAAGCCCTTCAAACATGGCAGCTTTAAGACGTGTGGACTTCAACTCCCAGAATTCTCCAGCCAGCTATGCTCTTATGTCAGAGGTCTTCAAACATGGCAGCTTTAAGACTTGTGGACTTCAACTCCCAGAATTCTCCAGCCAGCTGCCAGAATTCTCCAGCCAGCTGCTGGCTGGAGAATTCTGGGAGTTGAAGTCCACAAGTCTTCAAGCTGCCAAGTTTGAAGACCTCTGGACCAGTGGTGGGTTTCAATTTTTTTTACTACCGGTTCTGTGGGCATGGCTTGCTGGGCGTGGCTTGGGCATGGCAGGGGAAGGATGCTGTAAAATCTCCATTCCCACCCCACTCCAGGGGAAGGATACTGCAAAATCCCCATTTCCTCCCGATCAGCTGGGACTTGGGAGGCAGAGAAGAGATGAGGGAGAGGGGCCAGTCAGAATTTTTACTACTGGTTCTCCGAACGACTCAAAATTTCCGCTACCAGTTCTCCCGAACTGGTCAGAACCTGTTGAAACCCACCTCTGCTCTGGACTAGTCCTTTTCTGTACATGGGAAACCTGTGGCTGCTCAAGACAAGCTGTAAAGGCACCTCGACAAGACTGACTCGTTTCCTTGAGGGCGCCTGGCCCTCCGATAAGGAGAAATGGGCACCAGGTCCCACCCCTCCCTCCTTCTATCTCCAGGCTGGCACCTTCTACTAAACTGAAAAGCAGCCTTCACCCTCCGGAGCTCCTGGGTTAATTTGGAGACAAGACCCAACAAGCAAGAGATAAAACGAGGGGAAGGTTGGGCCAGGAAGGGCCTGGGAAAGCTGCAGGGCGGTAAGCAGGCAGGCGCTGGAACCAGGCGCAGAGAAATCCTCTGGCTTCTTTGGGAGGAAGCGCCTTGAAGCAATGCAAGCGATGCTGGGGTCATGAACCTTTTCTCTGCAGCCACAGAATTCGGACCAGAAATAATCAGGTTGGAAAAAGAGAGACGGTTGGGTGTAGCGGTGAAGGTGCCAGGCTAGAAACTGGGAGACGGGGAGTTCTAGTTCTGCCTTATCAATGAAGGCCGGTTGGGTGACTTTGGACCAATCACCTGGAGATGGTGAGTTCTAGTCCCGCCTCAGGCATGAAAGCTGGCTGGGTGACACTGGGCCAATCACCAGGACATGGGGAGTTCTAGTTCTGCCTTAGGCATGTAAGCCGGCTAGGAGACACTGGGCCAATCACCAGGAGATGGGGAGTGCTAGTCTTACCTTAATTAAGATTGTGGACCAATCACCTGGAGATGGTGAGTTCTAGCTCTGCCTCAGCCATGAAAACTGGCTGGGTGACACTGGGCCAATCACCAGGGGACAGGCAGTTCTAGTCTTGCCTTAAACAAGACTTTGGACCAATCATCTGGAGGTGATGAGTTCTAGCTCCACCTCAGGCATGAAAGCCAACTGGTTGACTCTGAGCCAATCACCAGGAGACGGTGAATTCTAGTTCTGCTATTGGCATGAAAGCTGACTGGGTGACTTGGGGCCAATCATCAGGAGACAGTGAATTCTAGTCCCAATTTAGGCATGAAAGCTGGCTGGATGATTTTGGGCCTATTACCAGGAGACGGTGAGTTCTAGTCTTTCCTCAAGCACGAAAGTGAACTGGTTGACTCTGGGCCAATCACCAGGTGACGGTGAATTCTAGTCTTCGTCTCCTCTCCCAGGCATGAAAGCCAGACTAGCTACAGTGGTTGTGAGGTTTCCATCTCTGCAGGTTTGTAAGAAGAAGAAGGAGGGGCATCTTTCCAGAATGATTTAAATGGTTTTTCTTCTTATCGGGGTGGGTTGGAGTAGATGACCTTTAGGCTCCCCATATTTAGATGGTTCTGCAATGCAGAAGCTAAGTTCTTTCCCTCACTGCCTTGCCTTTCTCAAGAGTCAAACAGAGGTGGGTTTCAGCAGATTCTGACCAGTTCTGGAGAACCGGTAGCGGAAATTTCGACTTTCCCCTCTCCCCCATCTCTTCTCTGCCTCCCAAGTCCCAGCTGATCGGGAGGAAATGGGGATTTTGCAGTAACCTTCCCCTGGAGTGGGGAGGGAATGGAGGTTTTGCAGTATCCTTCCCTTGCCACACCCACCAAGTCACGCCCACCAAGTCATGCCACGCCCACCAAGCCACACCCACAGAACCGATAGTAAAAAAATTTGAAACCCATTTGAAACTTTTCCTGCCATTCGTCCCTCAAGCAAACCCACAAAACCACCCCAGTCCCCAACACAGATAACAACCACAATACCTTTAAAAACACCACAATGAAGGAAACCATCACACTCCAGAGAGGGCTTTAAAAGTTCACAACTTCTATCCCTCTCCCGTTTTTTATTATTGATGGCCATTTTTCCTCCGTTCTTCCGGATTCTCGCTGGTCGACAGAAAGCCAGAAGCATCAAAAATACATTTGAAGCCTTCTCAAAGATAACAGGGCACAAGCCATCTCGGATCACAATCAAAAATGGAGCCCTGGTGGCACAGCAGCCTAAAGCACTGTTATTAACAATTATTAACATCAGCTGCCTCCAATTACTGCAAGTTCAAATCTCACCAGGCTCAAGGTTGACTCAGCCTTCCATCCTTTCTAAGGTAGGTAAAATGAGGACCTGGATTGTGGGGCAATAAGATGACTTTCTATTAAAAAAAACAAGAAGGGGGGGGGGCAAAAGCCCTACTAAGCAGGTATATACAAAAGTATGAAGGCTATTGCTTAACGCATTGTAAGCCACCCTGAGTCTCCGGAGAAGGGCGGCATATAAATCAAATTTTTTAAAAAAAATTGCAGATGGGAGACAAAAAGCAAGGGAGAAAAAGGAAGCAATTTCTCCAGAAACAGGTTAAGACACGGATTGATTTATTGACAAATATCTGAAGCTCAAACCTCATTTTATTACTTTAAATGTATTTCTTTAAATCTACCTGGAAAAAAGTTCAGAGAAGAGCAACTAAGATGATCAAAGGCCTGGAGACTAAAACATATGAAGAACGGTTGCAGGTATGTCTAGTTTAATAAAAAGAAGAATTAGGGGCAACATGATAGCAGTCTTCCAGCATTTCAGGGGCTGCCACAAATTGGAGAGGGGGGTGGCAATTTATTTTCCAAAGCACCAGAAGACAGGACAAGAAGCAACGGGTGGAAACTCATCAAGGAGAGAAGCAACTTGGAACTAAGGAGAAATTCCCTGATAGTGAGGATGATTAACCAGCGGAACAACTTGCCACCAGAGGTTGTGGGTGCTTTCATCACTGGAAGCTTTTCAGAAGAGACTGGACAGCCAATTGTCTGCAATGAAACAGGGTCTCCTGGTTGAGTAGAGGGCTGGACAAGAAGACCTCCAAGGTCCCTTGCAGTCCCGTGATTCAGGAAGAAAGGGAGGGAGGGAGGGAGGGAGGGAGGAAGGAAGGAAGGAAGGAAGGAAGGAAGGAAGGAAGGAAGGAAGGAAGGAAACTAATCCAGGAGAGAAGCAACCTGGAATTAAGGAGAAATTTCCTAACAGTGAGGACAATTAACCAGTGGAACAACTTGCCACAAGGGGTTGTGGGTGCTTCCATCACTGGAGGCTTTTAAGAAGAGGCTGGACAGCCACTTGTCTGCAATGAAACAGGGACTCTACTTCAGGGAGTCGCCCTGGTGTGAATTGACATTCAGGGACTCCTTGAAATTTGCACTTGGAGTCGGTCAGTTGGAAAAAGGATTATGGGCAGTCCTCGACTTACAACCAGGATAGGCAGCGCAGAGGTAGATAGTCCTCGACATACGAACACAGCCGGGACCAGAATTTCCATTGCTAAGCAAGGCAGTTGTTAAGGGAGTTTTGCCCCATCTTACGACCTTTCTCGCCACGGTTTTTAAAGTGAATCCGTGCCGTTGTTAAGTGAGTAACACCGTCGTTAAAGGAATCTGCTTTCCTCACTGACTTGGCTTGTCAGAAGGTTGCCAAAGGGGATCACGTAACTCCGTCGTATATAGGAGCCAGCTGCCATATCTGAATTTTGATCACGTGACCACGGGGAAGCCGCAGTGGTCTTTAAGTGTGAAAAACGGTCCCAAGTTCCTTTTTTTCAGGGCGGTTTTGACTTCAAACGGTCACTAAACGAATCGTCGTAAGTCAAGGACTACCTGTGTAGATTGGGAAGGTTACTGAGCACTTATTTGAGAACGGCCCTTAGTGGTGCACGTTTTTAGTTTTTGAACGCCGCAAACAATCTCAAGTCAAACCTCCTTGCGCTTTCCCAGAGACGAGGGTGGATCTCTCGCGCCCACAAAAAACGAGCACTAAAATAAGATGCTGGGAGGGAAGCTCCTTTCTAATCTTCCCCTCGAGCTCCACGTTAGATTAGCCCTTTTTAGGTTTTGTAATCCAGTAAGTTGGCCGGATCGTGGGAGTCTTTGCTTCGAAAGCCGACAGCCTCTCTGCCCCTGATGTCACCTCACCTGTCAATCTCACTCGTGGCGGCTGTTGAGGAAATGTCACTCTTCATCCGTCATCGGTGGGACGAGAGGCAGCCGGCCCACTTCTCCCTTCCGTGGATGATTGACAGCGAGTCCTCGATTTACGACCGCAGCTGAGCCCAACATTTCCCAGGCTGAGAGCAAGTGAACTCATTTGCCCTATTTTATGACTTTTCCTCCTGCGGTTGTTAAGCGAATCGCTTCCGTTGTTAAGTCATACAGTGGTTAAATGAATCTGACTCCCACCTGGACTTTGCTTGTCAGGAGATCGCAAAAGGGGATCCCAAGATCCCAGGGAAGCTGCCACCCTATGAACCAGTTGTCGAGTCTGAATTTAAAAAAAATAAAAATAAAAATTATTAGGTTATGAAATAAGATAGAACTGTGATGGTGAACCTATGGCATGAGTGCAACGGGTGGCATGCAGAGCCATATCGGTGGGCACACAAGCATTGCCCTCGCTCAGCTGCAGCGCGCATGTGCCTGCCGGCCAGCTGATTTTCGCGCCTTCCGGGCCCACCGGAAGTTGGGAAACAGGCTGTTTCCAGCCTCCGGAGGGCCTCCAGAGGGGTGGGGATGGCTGTTTTTGCCCTCCCCAGGCTCTGTGACAACAAAGGCACTTACGCTTTTGATGGATTGGTTTGATTAAAGAAAAAGAATATAAGAGCCTGGATTTTGATCTTGGGACCACGGGGACGCTAGAACGGTCATAAGTGTGAAAAGTCACCTTTTTCGGTGCCATTGTAACTTCAAACGGTCACTAAGCGAGGACCCGCTGTAATCATTACCACCAATACCCATGCCCAATTTATTTTCCAAAGCACCTGAAGGCAGGACAAGAAGCAACGGATGGAAACTAACCAAGGAGAGAAGCAACCTGGAATTAAGGAGTAAGTTCCTAACAGTGAGGGCAATTAACCAGTGGAACTGCTTGCCACTAGAAGCTGTGGGTGCTTCATCACTGGGGTTTTTTTAAGAAGAGACTGGACAGTCACTTGTCTGAAATGGTATTCTCCTGGACTAATTCCCTCAACACTGTCAAACTAGTTACTAAGTCTACATTACTATTAATTTTCTCATCGTTCCCGCCACCCATCTCCTTCCACTTATGACTGTATGTATGTAACTATGTTGCTTGTATCCTTACGATTTATATTGAAATTGTTTCCTGATTGCTTATTTATACCCTATGACTCTCATTAAGTGTTGTACCTTATGATTCTTGATGAATCTATCTTTTCTTTTATGTACACTGAGAGCTTATGCACCAAAGACAATTTCCTTGTGTGTCCCATCACACTAGAATATAGAATTCGCCAATAGAGAATTCTATTCTATTCTATTCTATTCTATTCTATTCTATTCTATTCTATTCTATTCTATTCTATTCTATTCTATTCTATTCTATTCTATATTCTATATTCTATATTCTATATTCTATATTCTAAATTCATTTACTTATTCAAATCTATTTATTTATTTATTTTTATGCCGCCCGTCTCATCAATAAGGCGATCTTGGGTGACTTACAAACAGTAAAAAGATAAATATTACAACTATTAATTAAAAAAAAAAACTACATCAAAGAAACTTTGCCTTTCTATTATAAATGAAACACAAAAAGTAATAGGGCACCGAATGATAAAGAAGAAGAAAAAGAAAGGAAGCTAAAATAAGAAGTAAAAACATTGGGGGCATCTGTTCTGTATTATAAAATTATTATCCTAAGTACATCAATGAATGTAAGGCACTGTTCATTAGAATAGTGTAATCCAGTGTTTCTTAAACTACATTAAGGTGTGAAAACTTCAGTTCCCAGAATCCTCCAGCCAGCTCTTTTGGATTCCCAGAATTTATGGACTTCAACTCCCAAAATCCCCAGCCATTTGAAGTCCAGATATCTTAAAGTGCCTGAAGTTGATCAAATCTTTATTGATAATTGATTGATTTGTAGATTGCTGGTAATATCAATTCTCCTGGCCACACGCTTGTCAATCCAACATAGAACAATAAGTTTTTTTAGCTGTAATTAAGCTACATTAAAATCTACCTCTGTCCAGATGTCAACTCCCTTGTGATTGGAATAAACTTCAAAAGTTGATGAACCTCTTAAAATATTGAATTTCAAAATTGAGGTAATAAACATCTTCCTTAGACAGAACAATTATTATGTCCAAAATACATTTAAATAAAGGCACTGCTTCACTAAACGACACAATTTATTTATGCGTTTTCTACCTAAACGCAATGAAGTTGTTTCTGAAATATTATTTTTGGTGTTTTTTTTTTTAAAAAAAACCTTTCCCCTTTCTTTTTTTTTCTTTTTAGTAATGTAAAACATGCAAACTGAAAAAGCACCCAATTTGTCCACCAGATTTCTTTCATCTTTACAGAAGAAATAAATGAATAACTGCTTTATTATTTAAGAGACAAGAAAGAAAGAAAAATCAATGAATTTCCGCTTGTAAAATCATCCGTCACATGAGTTTTAGCAGAGAAGGAAGCTGTTTGTTTAGGGCAATTCGGTGAAACTTTGATTCTTTTGCAGCTTTTGTTTAGTGATCAACAAATGCATTTTTGCATATTTATTTTTTTTTACATTTTTGCATAGACATCTCCACAAATTAACAAATGGGGGGGAGGGGGGGTTTCCATGTAAAAGAATTCACGGGAAGCGATTAAATGCGCATCATTTTGTATTAATTTTGCCTCATTGGCAACTGCTGTTTGCAACAAATGATGTCATTTGTAAATCAATCCATTGCTGGATGGATTGAGGGGGTAACCTCCATGCTCTGACGGAAAGGTTTTCATCTGCAAATCAATTACAAGTAGTCCTTGATTTACGGCCACAATTGAGCGCAAAATTCTGTTGCTAAGCGAGACCATTGTTAAGTGAATTTTGCCCCCTTTTACAACTTTTTTTTTGCCACACTCGTTAAGTGAATCTCTGCAGTTGTTAAATTAGCGACACGGTTGTTAAGAGAACAGAACAGAACAGAGCACAAAGAACAGAAGAAAGAAGAGAACAGAACAGAAAAGAACGTAACAAAACAGAACAGAAAAAACAGGACAGAACAGAAAGAACAGGAAAGGAAGAACAGAACAGAAACAACAGAACACAACAGAAAAAAAACAGAACAGAACAGAACAGAATAGAATAGAATAGAATAACAGAGTTAGAAGAGATCTTGGAGATCTTCTACTCTAGCTCCCTATTCAGGCAGGACCCTCCGAACCATTTCAGACAAATGGTTGTCCAATCTCTTCTTAAAAGCCTCCTGTGATGAGCATTCACAGCTTCTGGTGGCAAGCTGTTCCACTGGTTAATTGTTTTCACTGTCAGGAAATTTCTCCTTAGTTCCAGATTGCTTCTCTCCTTGATTAGTTTCCACCCATTGCTTCTTCTCCTGCCTTCTGGCTTTCCCGTTGTCTTTGCTTGTCGGAAGTTCGCAAAAGGTGATCCCCTGACTGAAACGGTCATAAATACGAGTCGGTTGCCAAGCCTCTGAATTTTGATCACACCAGGGATTCCACAACGGTCGTCAGTGTGAAAAATAGTCCTAAATCCCCCTTTTTAGTGCCGTTGTAACTTTGAATGGTTACTAAATGAACGGTTGTAAGTCGAGAACCACTCGCACCTCCAGTTCTTCCTCTTAAATATTCTGATTTTTTAAATTCTGGCCAGCAGCTCAAATGGATTTCTCTGCATTTTCCAAGGCCAAGCAAAACAAAACCGTACCTTATTCCTATTTAATAATTTAACCAGATACATTAAATTTCAAACCATTGGCCGTTTTTTGGCCGGGGGGTGGGGAGGGTAGGTGTTTCAATTGTGCTTTAAGCCTTCTAATGCAGAAACGGGGTCAGTCCTGGAGAAATCGATGGGTTTCAAATGTATTTTTATTTTTTGGAGAGCGTAAGGGATTCCTCCAGGAGAAAATAAGATCTTTGCTTAGAGGTTTTGCAGCCTGCCTGAATTCACCTTTCATAACTTCTGGGTTTTTCCCGATATCCGATCTTAAAATTTGGGCGTTCTACACGCCGAGGGACTATGAAATATACAGGTGGACCTCGACTTATGACCATTTCAAGGATCCAGATTGTTGGGGGCAAGAGGCTGACTCTGTAAACTGCTTAGAGGGAGCTGGAAAGCACTGTGAAGGGGTATATAACTCTAAGTACTATTGCTATCTTCCTTCCTTCCCTCCCTCCCTCCCTCCCCCCTTCCCAGTGGTTAGAATGTGGTATTGCAGGCTAACTCTGCCCAATGCCAACAGTTTGATCTTGACCGGCTGCAGGTTGACTCAACCTTCCATCCTTCCGAGGTTGGTAAAACGAAGACCCAGATTGTTGGGAGCAAGAGGCTGGCTCTGTAAACCGCTTAGAGAGAGCTGTGAAGCACTGTGAAACGGTATATGTCTAAGTACTATTCTCTTTTTTCCTTCCTTCCTTCCCTCCTTCCTTCCTTCCTTCCTTCCGTCCTTCCTTCCCTCCTTCCCTCCTTCCTTCCCTCATTCTTATCTTCCTTCCTTCCTTCCTCCCTTCCTTCCTTCCCTCATTCTTATCTTCCTTCCTCCCTCCCTCCCTTCCTTCCTTCCCTCATTCTTATCTTCCTTCCTAACATTCTTATCTTCCTTCCTTCCTTCCTTCCTCCCTTCCTCCCTTCCTTCCCTCATTCTTCTTCCTTCCTTCCTTCTTTTCTTCCTTCCTTCCCTCCTAACATTCTTATCTTCCTCCCTCCCTCCTTTCCTTCTCTTATTCTTATCTTCCTTCCTTCCTCCCTCCCTCCCTCCCTCCCTCCTTTCCTTCCCTCATTCTTATCTTCCTTCCTTCCTTCCTTCCTTCCTTCCTTCCTTCCTTCCTTCCTAACATTCTTATCTTCCTTCCTTCCTCCCTTCCTCCCCTCATTCTTATCTTCCTTCCTTCCTTCTTTTCTTCCTTCCTTCCCTCCTAACATTCTTATCTTCCTCCCTCCCTCCCTCCCTCCCTCCCTCCCTCCCTCCCTTCCTTCCTTCCTTCCTTCTTCTTCTCTCCCTCCCTCCCTTCCTTCTGTGGTGGAATAGTGGTTAGAATGCAGTATTGCAGGCTGACTCTGCCCACAGTCAGGAAGTTCAATCCTGACCAAGGTTGACTCAACCTTCCATCCTTTCGAGTTCAGTAAAATGAGGATCCACATTTTGGGGGGGGCAACAGACAGGCAAACTCTGTAAACCGCTTAGAGAGGGACAGTAAAGCACTGTGAAGTAGTATGGAGTATCACATAAAGTAGTATATAAATCTAAGTGCTATTATTCTAATCTGTGCGGAGAAAGGATTCCATCAGAGATACCTGTCCAGTCTCCAAAGAAGGAGAAACCACAACCTCTGTAGCCTGTTTGGGTCACCACACTATAAAAAAAGACGTTGAGACTCTGGAAAGAGTGCAGAGAAGAGCAACAAAGAGGATTTAGGGGACTGGAGGCTAAAACATAGGAAGAACAGTTGCAGGAACTGGGCCTGGCTAGTCTAGTGAAGAGAAGGACCAGGGGAGACAGGAGAGCATCTTCCAGTATTGGAGGGGCTGCCCCAGAGAGGAGGAAGGGGGTCAAGCTGTTTTCCAAAGCACCCGAAGGCCGGACAAGGAATAATGAATGGAAACTGATCCAGGAGAGATTCAACCTAGAAATAACTAGAAGTTTTCTGACAGTGAGAACCATCCACCCATGGAAGAGAAGTTGCCTTCGGAAGTTGTGGGAGCTTCATCCTTGGAGGCTTTCAAGAAGAGACTGGACTGCCATCTGTCAGAAATGATGTAGGGTCTTCTGCTTGGGAGAGGGTGGGGGTTGGACTAGATGACCTCCAAGGTCCCTTACAACTCTATTAATCTAATATCTACAAATCTTCTTTTGAAATAAAATCCAGGGAGCTGCAACTTAACCCTGTTATTATAAGGTACAGGCAATCCTCGATTTCCCATCTTTTGTTTAGTGACCATTCAAAATTGCATCGGCCCTGAAAAAAAAGAGACTTACAACCGATCCTCGCACTTACGACCATCACATCCTCCCAGTCATGTGTCCAAAATTTAGGTGCTTGGCAACCGGAGTGCATTTCCAAAAACTGCAGAATCCCCGGGGTCACGTGATTCCCAATGGTAACCTTCTGACAAGCCAAGTCAAGGGGGACTCATTTACTGACTAGCGATCCGCTTAACGACCGTGACAAAAACAAGACAAAACTCACTTCACACCTGCCTTGTTTAGTCATGCCAATTTTGCCATGCCTCCATTGTGGTCGTTAAGTCGAGGACTATCTGTATAACAACGTGCCTATTTCTTCCTTCGACCCATCAAGTCTAATAACGGAGAAATACGGTGTGGAAACTCATAATTACTTGGCGAGAAAGTTCCATTTTTATTTATTTTTTTGCTTTAAACGCTCCTCGATGTCTCGGCCAACTCAAATATAGAAAAATTTTCAGCTCCCTTCATTAATGTTTCAAAGGCTTTTGGAGCTAATCCCCTCCCTGAACGTCATTAATTCAAGCGATGAGTAAATCGCGCTTGGAAGCGAAGAGGAACAGCTTGTGTTGAAGAGGAAAACAGGTGCAAAATACCTCGGAGGTATTTTGAGCTGCAGCTTGGGGTAAAAACACCAGCAGAACAGATTTGCAACCACCACCTGGCTGGCTCTTCGCGTTATTTATCCCTGAAATTGTGCGGAGAGTGGCGCTAAATGGTGCGGCACACACACAACGGCAGGCCCCAGATGGAGCTTTGGGACGTACAGAGGTGCCAACATTACAACCTGCCTGCGACTCTTCCCAAGAGCTTCCAAGGTGGAGAAGACGGGGGATGCCTAACTCCCTCAAATTTACAGATTACAGATCAACAGAGTTGGATGGGACCTTGGAGGTCATCTAGTCCAACCCCACACCCTGCCCAAGCACGAGACCCTACACCATTTCTGACAGAGGGCAGTCCGGTCTCTTCTTGAAAGCTTCCAGGATGAAGCTCCCACCACTTCCGAAGGCAACTTCTGTTCCATGGATTGATTGTTCTCACTGGCAGAAAATTTCTCCTTATTTCCAGGTTGAATCTCTCCTTGGTCAGTTTCCATCCATTGTTCCTTGTCTGGCCTTCAGGGGCTTCGGAGAATAGCTTGACCCCCTTCCTCCTCTCTGTGGGAGCCCCCCAAATATTGGAAGATGCTCTCCTGTCTCCCCTGGTCCTTCTCTTCCCTAGACTAGCCATGCCTTGTTCCTGCAACTGTTCATCAAACGTTTGAGCCTCCAATCCCCTAAATCCTCTTGGTTGCTCTTCTCTGCACTCTTTCCAGAATCTCAACATCTTTTAAAAACTATGGTGACCAAAGCTGGATGCAGGATTCTAGGAGTGGTCTTGCTAAGGCTTTATGGAGTGGTATTAATACCTCACTTGATCATTTTTGGAATTTTTGGAAGCACCTTCTTGAGACCACTGATCCAGCAACCCTGTTTATTACTTATTTACTTATTTTATTTTATTGAATTTATATACCGCCCTTCTCCCCGAAGGGACTCACGGCGGTGAACAGCCGAAAATTAAAATAACACACAATATAAAAATTAAGATTATTCACAGAGGGTTCAATTACAATCTCAAAGACTCCATCCGCCGACAATCCGGTTACAAATTAAAAGGTCATCAGAGAAGTTCATTAGATGCTTGGGGTTTAATAGTCTCCTCGGTGTCTAATTTACGTAATTATTTTGATTCTGTCCTCTTCTTGGCTCCTGGCTTGGGTGTGAAGCTCCTGTAGGGTGGACAACCAAGTTTGACCCTTGGGATGGAAAGGCCACCTTGCCTTCTAAGATAAGAAAGGCGGAGAAAAACTTGTGAAGAAATTTGTGTGGTCTTTCTGGGAGTGCAACCCTCCTTGTGCTGCCTAGAATAAAGAGGTTGCAACTTCCCTCCATGTGGGAGGATTAGTTAGTTCGCAGCAGGGAGGAATCCATTCAGCTTTTGGCTGGGCCATCAATGAGGTGGAACCCATGGAGAAGACCTTGAGGGCCCACAACACAACCATGGTGAGAGCTCTTGTAAAGATGATCATCCATTGCAAATTAGAAGGTCACCAAAGACCACCATGCATGGGGTCTAATCATTTCCACGGTGCTTAATTCACGTAATTATTTTGATTCTGTCCTCTTCTTGGTTCCTGGCTTGGATGTGAAGCTCCTGTAGGGTGGAGGAACAAGAGTGACCCTCGGCAAGGAAAGGCCACCTCACTTTCTGGGCTAGCCGACAGAGAGACCATCTGGAATGCCATCGACTTACCCATAATAGCTTCCCTGTCCTGTAAGATCAACCGTGGAAAGCGGCCTTCCTAACCAGAAAGTTGGAGAAGAAACTTGGAGATCTCTAGAACTTCACTTCCTGGAAATGCCAAATAACTTGGTCAACCCGGAAGGGACCTTGAAGCCATCAAATCCAGCCAGGGAAAGATCCATGTTGACTTCTCTGGGACGTGCCCCATTTTATCTTCACCGCTTCTATTGTCCAGCTGCCCGTTTTCTTAGGAAGCATCTTCTAACACTCAGCTAGAATCGGCCTCCTTGGCTCTTCAATAATTTAATATTTGAAGACCTGAGACCGAGCAGGAGTTGGCCTCCTTCTCTGAGACATCCTTGCCAGTGTCTGAGGAACATTTTCAGATTCTCACCTCCTCTTTTGAAGCTCCTTTCATCCTTCACCCCCTCGGATACAAAAAATGATGTTTTCTCGCCACATAGCTTAAGTGAGTCAATGCCGTTCTTAAATTAGTAAAACGGCCGTTAAGTGAATCCGGCATCCCCCTTGACTTCACTCGTCAGAAGGTCGCCAAGGGGGATCAGTGACCCCAGGGAACAGTACGACCGTCATAAATGTGAGTCCCTTGTCAGGCATCCGAATGTAAATTGCGTGACTATGGGGATGACGCCACGGTCGTAAGGGTAAAACCCGGTCGCAAGTCACTTTTTCCATTGCTGTTGTAACTTTGAACAGTCACTAAATGAACTGTCGTAAGTCGAGGACTACAATATATAAATTTGCCCATCTGTATTTAATATATCGATGGGCAAGTTTATATAGAGAGACAATATAGAGACAATATATAAACTTGACCATATTTATTTAATAAAAATACTAGGTGACATAGAAATATGTGACTAATCTGGAAATGGATTTATCTGTCAATCTGATCAAACCAGCACCGGATGTATTTGTGAGGTTGTGTATACAGGTTGTGTGTGTGTGTGTGTGTGTGTGTGTCGGAAGGCTGCCAATCAACAGGACCAGTTTGTTGAACATTCTGGATATCGATGTCAAGAATGGATTAAGATCTCTAGAAGTCGATTTAATGGGCTGGTTACCTATCATTTTAGGAAGGAAATTACACCCCCCCACCCAGCCCACACGGAAAACAATGGAGGTGGGTGGAGAACTGGGACAGCGATCTGGGTGCCAAGACGGCACCAGGTGTGAGTTTGCATGGAATTTGGGAAGAGTTTGCTAACATGCAAATTTGGCCCGGCGCAAAGTTGCAGGATTCAGGTTTAATTTGCATTCAGAAATCTTCCAACGCTTTCCGGGAAGAAGCAACATGTTCGGCAACTGGATGAACATGTTCCGGCAGATTTCGCTGGCAACGGTAGAGAGATCGTTTCCCTGCCTGTCAAAATTTGTTCTGGTCTTTCCAATCGAGCTTATGGGCCCTGGTGATCTCTGAGAGGTCTCCCATCCCTGTATTTAGCCAGCCCTTTTCTGCTTCCCTTCCAAAGTAATTGAGTCCAGTTCCTTGAATGATGCTGGGGGAGAAGGGGAGGAGAAGGAAGGAAGGAAGGAAGGAAGGAAGGAAGGAAGGAAGGAAGGAAGGAAGGAGATGGAGGAGGAGGAGGAGGAGGAAGGAAGGAAAAGAAGGAGAAGGAGAAGGAAGAGGAGGAGAAAAGGAGAAGGAGGAGGAGAGGTGGTGGAGGAGAAGGAGAAAAGGAGAAGGAGGAGGAGAGGTGGTGGAGGAGGAGGAGGAAGGAAGGAAGGAAGGAAGGAAGGAAGGAAGGAAGGAAGGAAGGAAGGAAGGAAATAAGGAGAAGGAGGAGAGGAGGAGGAGAAGGAGGAAGGAAGGAAGGAAATAAGGAGAAGGAGGAGAGGAGGAGGAGAAGGAGGAAGGAAGGAAAGGAGAAGAAGAAGAGGAGGAGGAGGAAGAGGAGGAGGAGGAAGGAAAAAAGGAGAAGGAGAAGGAGGAGGGGGAGGAGAAGAAGAAGGAGGAAGGAAGGAAGGAAAGAAGAAAAAGGAGAAGAAGAGGAGGAGGAGAAAAGGAGAAAGAGGAGGAGAGGTGGTGGTGGTGGAGGAGGAGGAAGGAAGGAAGGAAGGAAGGAAAAGAAGGAGGAGGAGGAGGAGGAGGAAGGAAGGAAGGAAAGGAGAAGGAGGAGGAGGAGGAGGAGGAGAAGAGGAGGAGGAGGAGGAGGAGGAATGAAGGAAGGAAAGAAGGAGAAGGAGAAGAAGAGGAGGAGGAGGAGAGGTGGTGGAGGTGGAGGTGGAGGAGGAGGAGGAGGAGGAGGGGGAGAAGGAGGAGGACAACGACAATAACTATGGAATCCTTGATGCTTTCCAAACTTGGTAGTTTTCTCACAGATATTTCATAACCCAACTAGGTAACATCATTAGCACTAGAAGGGACAGAGCGTGTTCGTTCTCTGTATATAGATTAGTGTCTTGTCCTGTCGGTTTTGGAGGGAGTTTGGTCTTCTTGGTAGTCCCTTGATTACGGTATTGTTTTCTGCCAGATTGTTTGTCTGGTGTTAATCCCTGCTTATCTGGGTGATGTCTGCTGGAGCAGAGGTGTTCAGGTCTGTTTATTTCCATCTGACTTTTTTTAATTGACATTTCTGAATGCTGTGTAAATACGGTTTGTCTCTCCGTGTGTCTATTGATGTCTGATTCGTCTGGCTGCCAAGCTTCCAGCAGTTCTCATGTTTTTGGATTTAGCTTTCTCAAGGATGCTGAGCCGTTTCCTAGTTAAAGCCACGGTTGAGTCTTAAAATGTATAAAGATACTTCAAACCTTTGCTGGAAAGGTAAACAAGACCAAGGGACGATTTAGCAAATATGGCGGACGTGAAAAAGCCATAACATTTGAATATGAATAAGTGCATTAACGAAAAGTGCGTTATCCATTTGTCTGAAGTGATGTAGGGTTTCCTGCCTAAGCAGGGGGTTGGACTAGAAGACCTCCAGGTCCCTTCCAACTCTGGTATTCTATTCTATTCTATTCTATTCTATTCTATTCTATTCTGTTCTGTTCTGTTCTGTTCTGTTCTGTTCTGTTCTGTTCTACTCTACTCTACTCTACTCTACTCTACTCTACTCTACTCTACTCTACTCTACTCTATTCTATTCTATTCTATTCTATTCTATTCTACAAAGATTTTAAGGAGCAACCACACAAGGAAAATTAGAAACCTTTCTTTTGGAATGAATGGACGGACAGCTAGAAAAAAAAAACCTAGAATTTTCCCCTTTATATATAAAACAACAGCAGCAAGTTTACTATATGCTCAAAAGCGTAATGGTTTGATGCTACCCACAATAAAGGAATGATTGATAAAATGGTGGAATTTGCAGACATGACTGAACTGACTTCCTGGATTAGAGAAAAGACAATATCTACATTTACGGCTGAGTGGAAATTCCTTGTAGACTTTTGCACGAAACAGGAAAAAAAAAACCAACTGCACTCATCACTTGTGGTTTTGTTGATTAGAAAAAAAAACAATTAGATAATGGGAAAAAAGTGAGGGTTTTTTAAAAAAAAAAATAATCATAGGGTAAAAGATAACCTCGCAATCCGACTTATATTTGCTACAATGAGGAGCGATTAGAACACAAAGACAGCTGGATGTTGAAGAACAAAAGCTGAACCAAAGAAGGCATCTTGGCCTGTGAAAGGGGGAAAGAAAGAAAGAAGGAAGGAAAGAAAGAAAGGAAAGAAGAAAAAAGAGAGAAAGGAAGAAAGACAGCGGAGAGAAAGAAAGATGAGGAAACACCATAAGGAAAGAGGGATGAGAAAGAAAAAAGAGAGAGACAGAGAGAGAGGGAGGGAGAAAAAAAGACAAGGGAGCAATAAAGAGAGAGTGAGAGAGGAGAGAGAGAAAAAGAGAGAAAGAAAGAAAAATCAGAGAGAAAGACAGAAAGGAGTGAGAGAGAAAGATGAAAGAACACCAGAACGAAAGAAAGAAAAATGAGAGAGAGAGACATGAGAGAACAAGATGAGAAAGAGAGAAAGAAAGAGAGAGAGAGAAAGAGAGAGAGAAAGGAAAGAAGGAAGGAGAGAGAAAGAAGAGAAAATGCCAGAAAGAATGATGGGTGAGAAAGAAAAAGAGAGAGAGAAAATGATGAGACAAAAATTAAAATAGAGAGAAAGAGGTGAGAGGGAAAGAAAGGGAGACAAAGAAAGAAAACAGAGAGAAAGACAGAAAGAAAGGAAAGAGAGAGAAAGATGAGAACACCAGAAAGAAAAATGGGAGGGAGGGAGAGAGAGAGGTAGAAAGAAAGAGAGAGAGAGGAGAAAGAGAGCGAGAAAGAAAGAAAGGAGATAGAAAGAAAAATGAGAGAACACCAGAAAGAAAGATGGGAGGGAGAGAGAGAGAGAGAGAGAGAGAGAGAGAGGGGTGTGAGCACTTTATTGTTTGTTGCCTGTGGCTTGCTAATGGTCCCTTCCCTATGATTTACCAAAGCTTTGTGAATTGGGGGCTCTCGATTTGTGAGTTTTGTGTGGTCTTTCTGGGAGTGCAACCCTCCTTGTGCTGCCTAGAATAAAGAGGTTGCAACTTCCTTCCTTGTGGGAGAATTGGCTACTTCGCAGCAGGGAGGAATCCATTCAGCTTTTGGCTGGGCCATCAATGAGGTGGAACCCATGGAGAAAACCTTGAGGGCCCACAACACAACCATGGTGAGAGCTCTTGTAAAGATGATCATCCATTGCAAATTAGAAGGTCACCAAAGACCACCATGCATGGGGTCTAATCATTTCCACGGTGCTTAATTCACGTAATTATTTTGATTCTGTCCTCTTCTTTGCTCCTGGCTTGGATGTGAAGCTCCTGTAGGGTGGAGGAACAAGAGTGACCCTCGGCAAGGAAAGGCCACCTCACTTTCTGGGCTAGCCGACAGAGAGACCATCTGGAATGCCATCGACTTACCCATAATAGCTTCCCTGTCCTGTAAGATCAACCGTGGAAAGTGACCTTCCTAACCAGAAAGGTGGAGAAGAAACTTGGAGATCTCTAGAACTTCACTTCCTGGAAACGCCAAATAACTTGGTCAACCTGGAAGGGACCTTGAAGCCTCAAATCCAGCCAGGGAAAGATCCATGTTGACTTCTCTGGCTGTGCCCCATTTTATCTTCACTGCTTCTATTGTCCAGCTGCCCGTTTTCTTAGGAAGCATCTTCTAACACTCAGGTAGAATCGGCCTCCTTGGCTCTTCAATAATTTAATATTTGGAGACCTGAGACCGAGCAGGAGTTGGCCTCCTTCTCTGAGACATCCTTGCAGGTGTCTGAGGAACATTTTCAGATTCTCACCTCCTCTTTTGAAGCTCCTTTCATCCTTCACCCTCTCGAACGCAAAGATGATGATGAGTCCCTAGAAAGAGTGCAGAGAAGAGCAACAAAGATGATTAAAAGGCTGGAGGCTGAAACATACGAAGAACGATTGCAGAAATTGGGTATGTCTAGTTTAATGAAAAGATGGACTAGGGGTGACATGATAGCAGTCTTCCAATATTTGTGGGGCTGCCACAAAAAAAGGGGGGATCCACCTATTCTCTGAAGGAACTGAAGATTCTATAATTCTATGTTTCTATTATTTTATCATTGAATTATTCTAAGATTCTGTGATTCTAAGATTCTGATTCTCTGATTCTAAAATTCTCTGATTCTAAAATTCTATGTTCTAAGATTCTCTGATTCAAAGATTCCACGATTCTGTGATTCTAAGGTTCTAAGATTCCAAGATTCTGTGATTCTAAAATTCAAAGATTCTCTAATTCTAAGATTCTCTAATTCTAAGATTCTAAAATTAAAAGATTCTAAGGTTCCAAGATTCGATTCTAAAATTCTCTGATTCAATGATTTCAAGATTCTGTGATTCTGTGATTCTAAGGTTCTATGATTCTAAAATTCAATGATTCTTTAATTCTAAGGTTCTAAAATTCTCTGATTCTAAGATTCTCTGATTCAATGATTCTCTGAGTCTAAGATTCTAAAATGCTGCAATTCTAAAATTCTCTGATTCTAAAATTCTGTGGTTCTAAGGTTCTAGTCTCACTCTCAAGGAGGAGAAACGGTATGGCACTTTCCAGGAAACATCCTGTTCTTCCAGCAATTTCTCTGCACTTCTCTGAGGTCAGATTTGATGAGCTTCCCAAGCAGGCACTGAAGAACAGGAACTTTACCTGGCCCAGCCGTGGCCAACTAAAAAAAAAAAAACCCCAAAAAATTCCCCTTTTCACACCTGGAAGAGTAGAGACGGGCTCTCTACCTGAGTAAACAAAGTTTGAATGCAGACAAAGTACAAACTTTGCCCTGGGCTGTTCTTCCAGAACACCTTCTGTCTTGCCAAGCCATCTCAGCAGGCCGGGGAAGGGAAGCCACGTGAAAGTTTTAGGAGTCTGCTGAGTTTCCTCGGCCGATTTCTCGGGGTTTAAAAGTTCAGTGTGAATGCTTGATTTGGAAGGGTGTTCGGGTTCAAAGATGGGAGCCCGGGAGGATCCCTTGCAGGGACATGCTGAGGACTTTGTTCAATATCTGGATGATAAAATAACTCAGATTCAGGAAGATTTGGCCGCTGACTGGGTTAGTTCAGGCGAGGTGACGGAGCCCGGTCCTGAGAGTGTTACCTGGGCTGAGTTCGATCCTGTGGCTCCCGAGGACGTGGACAGGATTCTGGGAAGACTGAACGCTAGCACATGTTTATTGAACCCGTGTCCCTCCTGGTTGGTGCTGGCCTCCCGGGAGGTTACACGAGGCTGGCTCCAGGAGATTATTAACGCTTCTTTGAGTGAGGGTGCCCTACCGGCCGCCTTGAAGGAGGCGGTGGTGAGGCCCCTCCTCAAGAAGCCCTCCCTGGACCCAGCTGTTTTGGCTAATTACCGTCCTGTCTCCAACCTTCGCTTCTTGGCGAAGGTTGTTGAGAGTGTGGTGGTGTGGCAGCTCCCCCGGTACCTGGATGAAGCTGTCTATTTAGACCCGCTCCAGTCCGGCTTCAGGTCTGGGTACAGCACCGAAACGGCATTGGTCGCGTTGGTGGATGATCTCTGGAGGGCCCGGGGTAGGGGGTACTCCTCTATCCTGGTGTTGTTAGACCTCTCAGCAGCTTTTGATACCATTGACCATGGTATCATGCTGCGCCGGTTGGAGGGATTGGGGGTGGGGGGCACCATTCTGCGGTGGTTCTCCTCCTACCTCTCCGACCGGTCGCAATCTGTGTTGACAGGGGGGCAGCGGTCGACCCCGAGGTGCCTAGTGTGTGGGGTGCCACAAGGGTCGGTCCTCTCGCCCCTCCTGTTCAACATTTATGTAAAGCCGCTGGGTGAGATCATCCGTGGTTTTGGGGTGGAGTTCCATCAGTATGCTGATGATACTCAGCTGTACATTTCCACCCCAGACCACCCCAACGATGCTGTGGAAGTGATGTCTCAGTGCCTTGAAGCCGTGCGGGTCTGGATGGGGAGAAACAGGCTTCGTCTCAACCCCTCCAAGACCGAGTGGCTGTGGCTGCCGGCGTCCCGATATAGCCAGCTGACACCATCGCTGGTTATTGGGGGAGAATCATTGGCCCCCACGGAAAGGGTGCGCAACTTGGGCGTCCTCCTGGACCCACGGCTGTCTTTAGAGGATCACACGACAGCTGTGGCCAGGGGGGCTTTCTATCAAGTCCGCCTGATACGCCAGTTGCGGCCCTTTCTAGATTGGGACTCCCTACGCACGGTCACTCAGGCTCTCGTCACTTCTCGCCTGGACTACTGTAATGCTCTCTACATGGGGCTCCCCTTCGGGTGCACCCGGAGGCTCCAACTGGTGCAAAATGCGGCCGCGCTGGGGATTATGGGAGCGACTGGGCGCTCCCATATGACACCTCTCCTGCACGAGCTGCACTGGCTACCGGTGGACTACCGGGTGCATTTCAAGGTGTTGGTAATCACCTTTAAAGCGCTCCATGGCTTAGGACCAGGGTACTTATGGGACCACCTTCTGCCACCAATTGCCTCCCACCGGCCGGTTCGCTCCCACAGAGAGGGCCTCCTCAGGGTGCCGTCAGCCAGACAATGCCGGCTGGCGACCCCCAGGGGGAGAGGCTTCTCTGTGGTAGCCCCCACCTCTGGAACGACCTTCCTCCAGAGTTAAGAACAATTTCTGACCTCCCGACTTTCCGGCGAGCTTTAAAAACACATCTTTTTCAGCTTGCCGGCTTAGCCTGATTCCTGTCAAATATTTTATTATTTTTAGAGCTTTATTATCTTTTTAAATTAATTTGTTTTAATCTATGGCTATTTATATTTGTTCTTTTATGAAATTTTAACTTTTGTGTATTTGCTTTTTAATTTGGCTGTGCACCGCCCTGAGTCCGCAAGGAGAAGGGCGGTATATAAATCTAATAAAACTTAAACTTAAACTTAGTAGCACCGAACCTGCTCTGGGGAGAAATGAACACTTAAGTGCACGCATTTTGTCCCTTCTACGGTGGGTTTCCAAAGTTCATCACTTGAAGACGAGTGGACTTCAACTCCCAGAATTCCCCAGCCAGCACACCCGTCTTAAAGTTCATTAAAAGTATTAGCAGTCAATGTGGACCAGTTGTCCTCAACATGAGGTTTCCTTCCTAATTTCCAACTTTTTTTTGTTATACATTTTATTAATTTTCTACTGTTTACATTTATTAGTGCTTAATAAACATCTTCTAGAAGGGATGCGGTGGTTCAGTGGCTAAGATGCTGAGCTTATCGATCGAAAGGTTGGCAGTTTAGCGGTTCAAATCCCGAGTGCTGCGTAACAGCGTGAGCTCCCATGACTTGTCCCAGCTTCTGCCAACCTAGCAGTTCGAAAGCCGGTAAAAAATGCAAGTAGAAAAACAGGGACCCCCTTTGGTGGGAAGGGAACAGCGTTCCATATGCCTTTGGCGTTGAGTCATGCCCGCCACATGACCATAGAGACATCTTCGGACAGTGCTGATTCTTCGGTTTTGAAACGGAGATGAGCACTGCCCCCTGGAATTGGGAATGTCTACCCCATATGTGCGAGGGGAACCTTTACCTTTACTTTCAACATCTTCTTGTCTGGGTATTTAATTTGCTTAAAATTACAGATCACATTCTTAATCTCCACCCCATTTTTCCAACCAATGGTAAAATAAATTTCTTGTTTGATAATAGTCTGCCTCTTCTTTTTGTTTGATTTTCAATGTCAGTCTCTCCATTTCAGTACAATCTAGTATCTTCCTAATTATCTCTTCATCTTGCGGCGTTTCTTCATTTTTCTAATATTGTGCAAATATAATCCTCGCTGCTGTTAAGACATGCAACATTAAATATATACTTTGTGTATCAAGTTTTTCTGGTGTTATACCTAATAAAAACAGTTCAGGTTTAAAAATTTATATGTTTCCCTATCATCTTTTCTAACCACCTGTGTATCTTTGCCCAATTGTTTTTTTCCTTTGACATGTCCACCACATGTGATAAAATGTGCCCGTTTTCTAGTTACATTTCCAACATTTGCTAGACATATTTTTAAACATTTTAGCTAACCTAGCAGATGGTAAATAAATCTAATTTCCAACTTTCAAAGAGACTCAGATCCTTTAAGGATCACTTTGGATCGGCCACTGTACAAGTAGTTCTCAACTTACAACGGATCATTTAGCGACCATTCAAAGTTTCAACGGCACTGAAAAAAGAGCAATTTAGGATTGTTTTTCACACTTAACAACCGTTGCAGCTTCGCCATGATCACGTGATCAAAATTCGGAGGCTTGGCAACTGGCATGTACTTATGACTGTTGCAGTGTCCTGGGGGGGTCACGTGACCCCCATTTGCGATCTTCTGACAAGCAAAGTCAATGGGGAAGTCAGATTCGCTTAACAACCATGTGATTTAATCGCCGCGGAGATTCCCTTAATAACGGTGGCAAGAAAGATCATAAAATCAAGGCAAAACTCAATGAACAGCTGTCTCGTTTAGCAACGGGAATATTGGGCTCCATTGTGGTCAAAAGACGAGGAGTAGCTGTTACTGAGATTAACTGGGATTAACTGGGATTAACTATTTTATTGGTGCTGAAGGTTTGAAGTGTTGGTGTGAGGGTGTGACATTGTGTTTCAGGATGCTGGGATCTCTAACGGATCATTTGAGATTCCCAGAGAAGATCCATCCGTGTCTAAGCCAAGAAGAGCTGAAGGCCACTGTGTGGCTGTTTGCAAGAATTCATTGGTTGGGATCCTTTTCAATCTCCCAGTTAAAACGATACATTTGGGATCAGTCGATCCCCTGCTTCTTTGCCTTCTGAGATGAAAACCGCCTGCATACAGGGTAATCCTCGGTTTATGACCACAATCAATCTCCCACCTTTCTGTTGCTAAGTGTGACAGTTTTGCACATTTTATGACCTTTCTGGCCACAGTTATTCAGTGAATCGCTGCAGTTAGTGACCGGGTTGTTAAATGATTCCGGCTCCCCCGTTGACTTTGCTTGTCAGAAGGTGTGTGACACACACACACACACAGCAGGACACCACAACCGTCATAAATATGAGTCAGTTCCCAATGTCTGAATTTTGAGCACGGGGAGCACGCGGATGTTACAATGGTAGCCTCGAACGGCCACTAAATGAACTGTCATAAGTCAGGGACATCACATTAGTGGTGGCGAACATTTCCCAGAGATTCTATTCATATAAATGGAGGGCTATCTGTATTTTGCTTGGCCTCACTGGATCCCTTCCTTGTCTCCTCCTACATCTATTATTTTTCTACTGTTTAGGAACGGATTGTAGATTTAATGGCTGTGCGTAATCTAGGGAGTGTGTTTTGGTTTTAAATTATTAACGGAGTGTCAACTGCTCCAAGATTTCTAACAATGGGAAGCAGTTAAATAACAGAAGCAACAACATCATCATACTGGCATGCCTTAATCTGCCGACAATACCGGTTCTGAGAAATACTGATATATTTATTCACGCAATGGCCAAAACAAAAAAAAGAAAGGTATTCAATTTGAATTTTATAATCTGAATTTTTTTACGGCAAAACCACAAGTTAAATGCCAAGCGATAAAAGATGCAGAGGAAAGAGGAGGATTGAATTTAGCGGATTTGAAATTGTCATTTGCAGCTCGTTGTTTCGTTTGGATGTCAGAACGGGGACTGCTGAGAAACAAAAGACTTTTAGAGTTAGAAGAGTCCGATCCGAGGTTTGGATGGCATGGGTATTGGTGGTAATGATTACAGCGGGTCCTCGCTTAGTGACCGTTTGAAGTTACAATGGCACCGAAAAAGGTGACTTTTCACACTTATGACCGTTCTAGCGTCCCCGTGGTCCCAAGATCAAAATCCAGGCTCTTATATTCTTTTTCTTTAATCAAACCAGTCCATCAAAAGCGTAAGTGCCTTTGTTGTCACAGAGAGACTGTTTCTGGGCTTTGGGCTTGTAGGGGGGAAAAAAAAGGAAACCATGATTTTGGGTTTTACTGATTAGATTAATATGAATTTCGTCCAACAGCCGGTTCGCCAAACTGCTCAGAAAGTTAACAACCGGCTGAATCCCATCCCTGAATGCTTTTATAGAAATGGCTAGTTTATATTACTATGGAAGAAAACCAAAAGTTGTGGTTTGATGTTAATGCTTTATTTTACTGCAACAGAAGCAGTTGGAAGTCAAAGCTTTTTTTTCTTCTTTTTTCTTATCCTTCCTCCCTTCTCCTTCCCCCCTTTCCCTTCAGCGTCTTCCTATTTTCTTTTGCATTTTCTATCTCAGGGATGGCTAATCTTTTTGCCGTCGTGTGCCAAAAGCGAAGGGAGTGGGGGGGGGGGGGCTCGCGCCTGTGTGTACCCACACCCATAGTTCAATGTGCCCCGGGCCGTTTCCGGCCTCCAGGGGTGGTAGAGAAGGCCATTTTCTTTCTCCCCAGGCTCCTAGAAAGCCCCTGGAGCCTGGGGAGGGCAAAAACAGCCACCCCCACCCCTCTGGAGGCCCTCCGGAGGCTGGAAACAGCCTGTTTCCCAACTTCCGGTGGGCCCGGAAGGCGCGAAAATCAGCTGGCCGGCAGGCACATGCGCGCTGCAGCTGAGCGAGGGCAATGCTTGTGTGCCCACCGATATGGCTCTGCATGCCACCCGTTGCACTCATGCCATAGGTTCACCATCACAGTTCTATCTTATTTCATAACCTAATAATTTTTATTTTTATTTTTTTTAAAATTCAGACTCGACAACTGGTTCATAGGGTGGCAGCTTCCCTGGGATCTTGGGATCCCCTTTTGCGATCTCCTGACAAGCGAAGTCCAGGTGGGAGTCAGATTCATTTAACCACTGTATGACTTAACAACGGAAGCGATTCGCTTAACAACCGCAGGAGGAAAGGTCATAAAATAGGGCAAATGAGTTCACTTGCTCTCAGCCTGGGAAATGTTGGGCTCAGCTGCGGTCGTAAATCGAGGACTCGCTGTCAATCATCCACGGAAGGGAGAAGTGGGCCGGCTGCCTCTCGTCCCACCGATGACGGATGAAGAGTGACATTTCCTCAACAGCCGCCACGACTGAGATTGACAGGTGAGGTGACATCAGGGGCAGAGAGGCTGTCGGCTTTCGAAGCAAAGACTCCTACGATCCGGCCAACTTACTGGATTACAAAACTTAAAAAGGGCTAATCTAACGTGGAGCTCGAGGGGAAGATTAGAAAGGAGCTTCCCTCCCAGCATCTTATTTTAGTGCTCGTTTTTTGTGGGCGCGAGAGATCCACCCTCGTCTCTGGGAAAGCGCAAGGAGGTTTGACTTGAGATTGTTTGCGGCGTTCAAAAACTAAAAACGTGCACCACTAAGGGCCGTTCTCAAATAAGTGCTCAGTAACCTTCCCAACCTACACAGGTAGTCCTTGACTTACGACGATTCGTTTAGTGACCGTTTGAAGTCAAAACCACCCTGAAAAAAAGGAACTTGGGACCATTTTTCACACTTAACGACCACTGCGGCTTCCCCGTGGTCACGTGATCAAAATTCAGATATGGCAGCTGGCTCCTATATACGACGGAGTTACGTGATCCCCTTTGGCAACCTTCTGACAAGCCAAGTCAGTGAGGAAAGCAGATTCCTTTAACAACAGTGTTACTCACTTAACAACGGCACGGATTCACTTTAAAAACCGTGGCGAGAAAGGTCGTAAGATGGGGCAAAATTCCCTTAACAACTGCCTTGCTTAGCAATGGAAATTCTGGTCCCGGCTGTGTTCGTATGTCGAGGACTGTCTATCTCTGCGCTGCCTATCCTGGTTGTAAGTCGAGGACTGCCCATAATCCTTTTTCCAACTGACCGACTCCAAGTGCAAATTTCAAGGAGTCCCTGAATGTCAATTCACATCAGGGCGACTCCCTGAAGTAGAGTCCCTGTTTCATTGCAGACAAGTGGCTGTCCAGCCTCTTCTTAAAAGCCTCCAGTGATGGAAGCACCCACAACCCCTTGTGGCAAGTTGTTCCACTGATTAATTGTCCTCACTATTAGGAAATTTCTCCTTAGTTCCAAGTTGCTTCTCTCCTTGATGAGTTCCCATCCGTTGTTTCTTGTCCTGCCCTCAGGTGCTTTGGAGAATAGCTTGACCCGCTCTCTTTCGGGGCAGCCCCTCAAATATCGGAAGACTGCTGAAATGTCACCCCTAATCCTTCTTTTCATTAACCCAAGTTTACTCAATTCCAGCAACCATTCTTAATATCATATGATATATAATCCACAATCTATGATCCATAAATTATATATTATATCCATAATCCGTACATTATGTATTATATCAGATATAATCTGTTCTACGTTGGCTAAGTTTACACCACTAGCATTGAATTACTCCATTTTCTTAGTACACGCCCCCAGATTATCAACTGAACAAACCAGTTGGACTGACATCGATAGCTCTGGTTAACCCCAGCTAACCTAGCATGTTGTGTAGAATCATAAGTCTTTACCTGACTCAGTTCAACAGGTTCTATAACCTCCCGAGGATCGAAACAAAATTAATCAGATGTCCTGGGAAACACCTGGGATTTAACTGCACTCTTATACAACACGGAGTGAGGTGTGAATTTTGCATCTGAGGATTTCCCCATGCAAAGCTGATCTTTCCCACCTGAGCCAGACCACTCCCCTCACTCTATATATTTTTAAAAATATATATAAAATGTTCAAGTTTGTTCTACAAACACAGGTATTTATTATTTATTTATTTATTTATTTATTAGTTCGATTTATATGCCGCCCTTCTCCGGAGACTCAGGGAGGCTTACAATGCGTTAAGCAATAGCCTTCATACTTTTGTATATACCTGCTTAGTAGGGCTTCTGGCTACCCCTAAAGCGGTGTTCTTTTTTATACAAAGTCAGTTTATTGCCCCCACAATCCGGGTCCTCATTTTACCTACCTCAAAAGGATGGAAGGCTGAGTCAACCTTGAGCCTGGTGAGATTCGAACTCACAGTAAATGGCAGGCAGCTGGTGCTAATTAACAGCACTTTAGTCTGCTGTGCCACCAAGGCTCTTGTGGTGGTAGGTAGGGTAGTCTCCTACTTCTAATAATTTAACAAAGTTGGAAGGGACCTTTGGAGGTCATCTAGTCCAACCCCCTGCTTAGGCAGGAAACCCTACATTACTTCAGACAAATGGTTGTCCAACATCCTCTTAAAAACCTCCAGTGTTGGAGCATTCGCAACTTCTGGAGGCAGGTTGTTCCACTGGTTAATTGAGCCCAAAATTTGCCTTGCTAAGGGAGACAGATGTTAAGGGAGTTTTTGCAAACATTTTAATGTCATTTTTAGCCACCGTCGTTAAGTGAATCACTGAAGTCATTAAGTTAGTAACCCGGTTGTTAAGTGAATCCATCTTCCACCATTGACTTTGCTGGTCCGAAGGTCGCAAAAGAGGATTACGGGACCCTGGGCCGCTGCAACCGTCATAAATGTGAGTCAGTTCCCAAGTGTCTAAATTTTGATTATGTGACCATGGGGTCATAAGTGGTGAAAAACGGCCATAAGGTTACAACAATCCCACTGTAACTTTGGATGGTCAGGAACTCTTATAAGTTAAGGACTACCTGTATGTAAAATGTTCAGCATCGTTCTACAAATATTGGTACCCTGGGCTATTATCTTGGAAATATCTAGCATCAATGTCTAGATGTTTTGATACGAAATGGATGGCCGATAATTTTAATACATAAATAAATAGATGAGGCCTCCATGGTGTTCTCGGAGCTGGGTTGCTTTTTTGTAGACGTTTCATTACCCAACTAAGTAACATCATCAGTATCAGAAGGAGATAGGAGGAAGAGGAAGAGGAAGAGGAGGAGGAGGAGACTATGCAGTCTTTGGTGCTCTCTGAGTTTAGTAGTTTTCTTACAAACATTTCATGACCCAAACCAGGTAAAATCACCCGGGTTAGACTACAAACAGATAAATAAACGAAAGAAAGAATAAATAAATAAAAAGGAGTAAAATGTCTGCAGAGGAGAATTTGGAGGCAGCCTTATTTTCACGCTGCCTAAGCCGCTCAATCAACCATGACTGTCAACAACCCAAGAAGAAGAAAACAGACACAATAAATAGAAACGAGAATCTCTAAATCGCTGTGCTGATTAATAGCGGGAAAAGGGCAAGTAACCTCATCGCACGACACTTTCACAATGATCCAAATTTACCCCCCCGGTTCTCACGGGCCGGTAAAAGCTTTTTTGCACACCGAGTGGGCCGCATCGCTCTTTCGAGACTGCCAAAATTTTTGACTTTCTCAAAGCCGGTAATGCAAATAGCTGGGCTTTATTTAAAAAGACAGGGCAGCAGGCAAAAAAGCAAAACCAAAAAAAAAAAAAAAACCCAAATCCAGTCATCCTGTCTCAGGATGGCAGAAGGCAGGTCAGTTCAGAAACTGCAAAGACCTCTCCAAAAAAGCCGTCGTGACAGATTAACAGAGTTGGAAGGGACCTTGGAGGTCATCTAGTCCAACCCCATGCCCAAGCAGGAGACCCTACACCATTTCTGACCGGTCTCTTCTTGAAAGCCTTCAGTGATGAAGCTCTCACAACTTCCAAAGGCAACTTTGGTTCTGTTGGTTGATTGCTCTCACTGTCAGAAAATTCCTCCTTATTTCCAGGTTGAACCTCTCCTTGTTCCGTTTCCATCCATTATTCCTTGTCTGGCCTTCAGGGGCTTTGGAAAACAGCTTGACCCCCTTCCTCCTCTCTGTGGCAGCCCCTCCAATATTGGAAGATGCTCTCCTGTCTCCCCTGGTCCTTCTCTTCACTAGACTAGCCAGGCCCAGTTCCTGCAGCTGTTCATCGTATGTTTGAGCCTCCAGTCCCCTTCGAGACCATCTTCTGCCACCAGTAGCCTCCCACCGGCCAGTCCGCTCCCACAGAGAGGGTCTCCTCAGGGTGCCATCAGCCTAGTTATGTTGGCTGGGGACACCCAGGGGGAGGGCCTTCTCTGTTGGGAGCCCCTGCCCTGTGGAATGAACTGCCCCCAGAAATCATGAAGATCTCCGACCTCCGTGTATTTCGCTGTGCCCTCAAGACCCTACTGTTCCGCCAGGCTGCGCTATCAATGTAATGATTTTAATTTGGGTGTTTTAAATGTTGGGTTTTAAATCTGAGCCGAAATTATTTATTAATTTTAATTCTTTTTAATTGATGTCTGCTTTTGTGCTTTTAATAGGCTGTACACCACCCTGAGTCCTTCGGGAGAAGGGCGGTATAGAAATAAAATTATTATTATTATTATTATTATTATTATTATTATTATTATTATTATTATTATTATTATTATTATTAAATCTTTAGTGAGATTCACAGCTTTTGAGGCTGGTTAATAGCTCAGCAGCTCGAGTCCTAACCAAGGACCTAGGAACTGTTAAGGTATCGTCGGAGGATGTAAGCTGTTCCGAGTAAGGTGATTTTTTGTAGAGTCAAAATGTCCAAGTCCGGTAAATTCAGAATTTCTAAATAGCGGGGTAGCCCTTTGGGTATTGTTCCAAGGGCTCCAATTACAATCGGGACAACACATGATTTCTTTTTCCACAGTCGCTCAACTTCAATTTGCAAGTCCCGATACTTTGTGATTTTTTCTTGCTGCTTATCTTCAATCCGTGCATCCCCAGGTATTGCAATGTCAATGAACCATCCTTTTTTCTTTTCAACTACCGTTATGTCAGGTGTGTTGTGGACCAAGTGCCTGTCAGTCTGAATCCTAAAGTCCCACAAGATCTTGATTAATAGTAATAATTATTATTATTATCATCATCATCATCATCATCATCCTGGTTGCTCTTCTCTGAACTCTTTCTAGAGTCTCCACATCTTTTATATAGTGTGGTGACCAAAATTGGATGCAGGATTCCACTTATGGTCTTACTAAGGCCTTATAGAGTGGTATTAGTACCTCACTTGATCTTGATTGTATCCCTCTGTTAATTGCATTATTGTAATTGGTTGCATAGTCAGACAGATGTTCAGACTGGATATGGCACTTATGTTTTGGTTTCCAATCATTCCCTGATCCTCTTTGTTACTCTTCTCTGCACTCTTTCCAGAGTCTCAACATCTTTTTTATAGTGTGGTGACCAAAACTGGATGCAGGATTCCAGGTGTGGCCTTACTAAGGCTTTACAGAGTGGTATTAGTACCTCACATGATCTTGATTGAATCCCTCTGTTAATGCAGTTTAGGATTGCATTAGATTTTTTTGCTGCCGCTACACACTGCTGACTCATATTTAATTGGTGGTCCACTAAGACTAAGATTTCACTAAGATTTTCTCTCACACTTGAATACCCACCAGCATTGACAAAATCCCCATCAGTCAATTGCAAATGGCAGATGTACTTGGAATGGCTGACATCCTGTGACGAGGCCTTTAATCCCATCAGACTTCCACATCTGGCTGTCCCAGGTCCTTGGGAAGGATAAGATAGGCGGACAGAAGGGCCAAATCCAGCCTGGTTGACTGTGTCACCAACAACAATAATTACAATAACCACCTGAACATCATCAACATTGACAAAATCCGCACCAGTCAATTGCTAAAGGCAGCTTGACTCAGAACAGCTGTCATTCTTATTAAATAATATCTGCCTATCCCAGATCCTTGGAAAAGTGGTGAATCAACATGCCAAATCCAATCTAAATACCTGGCTTACTGTGCAACAGACCATAATCCATAATATCTTGTATTAAATATAGTAATTATGTCACGGGTCTTTTAAATGGAAAAGAAGAATGGTAGCTTGCTGGCTCGGCAGCTCTCCCTCATAGCAAGTGCTCGGATTTAAACCTGTGAAATAATACTTCGAGTGATTAGTGACTATATGTGATTAACTGTGACTATAGGGCCATAATAATGACTAATAGTGACTTTAGACTTGTGATTTATTTATTTATGTAGCACATGGAATATCATAGAGTACATGGGCTGGCAATATATAGTAACATTTCACCTAGATTAGTAAAGCGAAATAAAGTATAAACGTTAAAAAGATCTATGGTTTCAAATACCAATATCTTGCCCATCTAACCATTGAAATAATAGTTAATTATTATTAATAACAATAACATAAGTATTGTGAAATAATACTTAATACGGTGCTATGGCAGGTGAATATCGGGATGCAGCAGGAGAAAAAGGAAAGGTCAGTTTGGGCTAACTGTTGTAAGTCGAGGACTATCTGTATTCTACACAAGGGACCGATTCACAGAAAATTTTCATGGTTCCAGTCTCAGCTGAGCTTCTCCTACTTAGAACTAAAGAGAAATTTCCTGACAGTGAGAACAATGAACCAGTGGGACGACTTGCCTCCGGAAGTTGTGAATGCTCCAACACTGGGAGTTTTTAAGGAGATGTTGGATAACCATTTGTCTGAAGTGGTGTAGGGTTTCCTGCCTGGGCAGGGGGTTGGACTAGATGACCTCCAAGGTCCCTTCCAACTCTTCTCTTCTCTTCTCTTCTCTTCTCTTCTCTTCTCTTCTCTTCTCTTCTCTTCTCTTCTCTTCTCTTCTCTTCTCTTCTCCTCTCCTCTCCTCTCCTCTCCTCTCCTCTCCTCTCCTCTCCTCTTCCGTTCCGTTCCGTTCCGTTCCGTTCCGTTCCGTTCCGTTCCGTTCTGTTCTGTTCTATTCTATTCTATTCCATTCTGTTCCTTTGCTTTATTTCTATTCTATTCTATTCTATTCTATTCTATTCTATTCTATTCTATTCTATTCTATTCTATTCTATTCTATTCTATTCTATTCTATTCTATTCCATTCCATTCCATTCTGTTCCTTTGCTTTATTTCTATTCTATTCTGTTCTGTTCTGTTCTGTTCTGTTCTGTTCTGTTCTGTTCTGTTCCTTTGCTTTATTTCTATTCTATTCTATTCTATTCTATTCTATTCTATTCTATTCTATTCTATTCTATTCTATTCTATTCTATTCTATTCTATTCCTTTGCTTTATTTCTATTCTATTCTATTCTATTCTATTCTATTCTATTCTATTCTATTCTATTCTATTCTATTCTATTCTATTCTATTCCATTCCACCCCACCCCACCCCACCCCACCCTACCCTACCCTACCCTACCCTACCCTACCCTACCCTACCCTACCTGATTTAATGGGATGGTTTCGGTACATATGAAAAAACACAGGACGAGATGGGAGCTGATTTTTGGAGTGAGGGGAAAGCAGATTCTTGCAACACTGTTTATTAGATTTCGGTGTTGCTCAGGCAGGAAGGATGGGGTGGGTGGAGGGCAGGGCAGGGCAGAGACGAAACCCCTTTCTGATTAACAGGGTGGCAAGAAAGAGGCAGGACTGTAGATCAGATAGCAAAGAAGAATTTCCAGATCTTCTTTGGTCCAGGTGGCTTGATAAGGAGATCAGGTGAAGATCTCTGACAAGGAGACGGGTGGGCTGGAGATAACGTCCTGCCCTATTTCGGTTGCAAAATAAAGACTAACTGATTAAAGATTCCCGCCTATCTTGTTCTCTGTTACTCAGTTTGGGCATCTCTCTCTCTTTTTTTTAATCTCAGGGTTTGTTTTTTTAATTTTATGCAGAAGATTAAAATACATTTTTTTGTATTTTATGAAGTGTTTTTTTATGCAGAAGATTAAAATACAATATTTTTTTTTGTATTTTATGCAGGTCTTTTTTTATTTCAGGCAGAAGATTAAAATGCATAAAATATTTGTATTTTATGCAGATTTTTTATTTTATTTTATGCAGAAGGTTAAAATCCAAAAGAGAGAAAAATGAACGAGAGCCAAACAAAACTAGACAAGGACATCAGAAAAAGGGGAAAACATTGATGCAAAAATTAAAAATATGAATTCTTAAACATGAATGAAATATGAATTCAAAAATTCAAAAGATAAACTCCTAAAAATGAATGAAATATGATTTCAAAATGTGAAAGAGAGAGAGAGACAGAGGGAGAGACAGAGGGAGAGGGAGGGAGAGGGGGACGGAGGGAGGGGAAGAGACAGAGAAAGAGAGAGCAAGAAAGATTTGGGTCCTGAATCTCCACATGAATTCGTGACAGGCCCAAAGCTATGAATGACCTGTGGCAATTCTTCCAAGCTGTCCTCTTTATTTTTCCACACCTAGAGACAAAAATCTCCATTATTTGCATCTACAATATACACTGAGAACTGCTAAGGAGGGGCTGTCTTCGCCCTCTTTCTCTCCCACATGATGGAACTGGTTCTCATCGTACTGCCATTCACTAAGTGACTGTTCGAATTTGTATTAACAGAGGGATTCAATCAAGATCAAGGGAGGTACTAATACTACTCTATAAAGCTTTAGTAAGGCCACACCTAGAATACGGCATCCAGTTTTGGTCACCACACTATAAAAAAGATGTGGAGACTGTAGAAAGAGTGCAGAGAAGAGCAACCAGGATGATGAGGGGACTGGAGGCTAAAACATACGATGAACGGTTGCAGGAACTGGGCCTGGCTAGTCTAGGGAAGAGAAGGACCAGGGGAGACAGGAGAGCATCTTCCAATATTTGAGGGGCTCTCACAGAGAGGAGGAAGGGGGTCAAGCTATTTTCCAAATAAGGCAGGACAAGAAACAATGGATTGGAAATCAATCAAGGAGAGAAAGCAACCTGGAATTAAGGAGAAACTTCTTAACATTGAGAAGAATTAACCAGTGGAACAGCTTGCCACAAGAAGTTGTGAGTGCTCCAACACTGGATGTTTTTAAGAAGAGGCTGGGAGAGTCTCCTGCTTGACCAAAGGGTTGGACTAGGACCTCTAAAGCTCCCTTCCCATTCTGTTACTCTCTTTCTGTAAATAGGTGGACCCCCTGTTATACACATATATACACATACATTTCAAATTTATATTTGCTGATAAAGAAATAAAGGGAGACTAGTGTAGATCTATTTCCAGCTGTTTAGCTCTCGTAGCTAGCCATACCCTTACTCGGATTCCAACTTGGGTTGCCTGCATATTAGGGAGTTGTATTAACCTCTGAGCCACAAGTTCTCCTCCCTTCGTCAGTTTGAGCCAGGGGAGAGATTAAGTGTTTTTCTATCGAAGCACCTGGTCTACCCCCCCCCCATATATATATTTGTTTTCTGAGGTTTTTGTGGGTGTTTGTATGTAGGTCTTTGGTTATTCGGGTTTTCTCCTGCGTAAAATTGGAAGTGTCTTGGCGACGTTTCAATGAAGTCTCATTTCTCATCTTCAGGCTGGTGTTCTCGGCTTCGTGCTTCCAGGAGCAATGCTTCCAACATTGCTCCTGGAAGCACGAAGCCGAGAACACTAGCCTGAAGATGACGAATGAGACTTCGTCGAAACGTCGCCAAGATACTTCCAATAACCAAAGACCTACATACAAACACCCGCAAAAACCTCAGAAAACATACATATACATATATGTGTGTGTGTGTGTGTGTGTGTGTGTGTGTAGGTCTTTGGTTATTCGGGTCTTCTCCCGCATATCTGAAAACATATATATATATGTTTTCAGATATGCGGGAGAAGACCCAAATATATATATGTTTTCTGAGGTTTTTGCGGGTGTTTGTATGTAGGTCTTTCATACCCCCACTAGCAGTTAAAAGGAAGAAACAGCTGCGATCACACATTGCTCCTAGAAGCACAAAGCCGAAAACACCAGCCTGAAGATGACAAATGAGACTTTGTCGAAATGTCGCCAAGACACTTCCAATTTTACGCAGGAGAAGACCCAAATAACTAAAGACCTAGATAGATAGATAGATAGATAGATAGATACAGATACAGATATAGATATAGATATAGATAGGCAGGAAATTTTAAAAAGGGGAAAGTGCCCATACCAAGCATTTTAAACAATGTTTGCATTCCATGCTCAGGTGTTTTTCATCTCAGGTATGAGCCGATCACCGTAAAGGTATCAAAGCTAAGGAAGAGCACAACTTCCATTGGATCTTTCAAATCTCCAGGCTTTGTCAAGAAAGTTGGTGAGTGTCACACCTCTCAGGTGCTTCAGGAGGCTGCAAGATGTTCCTTTTGACATCTGGTACAGAATAACAAGGTTGGAAGGGACCTTTGAGGTCTTCTAGTCCAACCCTCTGCTCAGGCAGGAAACCCTATGACTTTCCAGACAAATGATTGTCTGAATAACTATATATCTATCAGGGGTGAAATTCAGCAGGTTCTGACAGGTTCTGGAGAACCGGCAGTGGAAATTTTGAGTAGTTTGGAGAACTGGCAAATACCACCTCTGGCTGGCCCCAGAGTGGGGTGGGAATGGAGATTTTGCAATATCCTTCCCCCAGGAGTGGGGCGGGAATGGGGATTTTGCATTTCCCCTGCCACGCCTACCAAGCCATGCCCACAGAGCCAGTAGTAAAAAAAGGGGGGGGGGATTTCACCACTGATATTTATTTTATTGATTTATTTTATTAAATTTGTATACCACCCTTCTCCTGGTGGACTCAGGGCGGTGCACAGCCAAGAATAAAAAACATTCAGTACAAAATAAAAGAATTAAACGATTGGCCCTAAAATTTAAAACATCCCGACTAAAACCCCTTAAACAATTAAAAATCCAAAAAGGGGGGGGGGTTACGCCAGCCCAGCTTGATGAAATAAAAGAGTTTTTAGGGCACGGTGAAAGGCCCGGAGATCCGGTATCCTGCGTATCTCCGGAGGCAAATCGTTCCAGAGGGCAGGTGCCCCCACAGAGGAGGCTCTCCCCCTGGGGGTCGCCAGCCGACATTGTTTGTCCGACGGCACCCGGAGGAGGCCCTCTCTGTGGGAGCGTACTGGCCGGTGGGAGGCTATCTGCAACTCTGCCAGCAGCCCTCCCAAGCTTCTTTTTCCTTCTTATTCGCTGACCGAGGCACCGCGGGCCAGATCTAAGCAGCCTGCAAGCCGGATTTGGCCCGCAGGTCTCGAGTTTGACACCCTGCTCTAATGGGCGCAAGGAATAAGCTTGAGGAAGAATGGGGAAGAGACACCACCAAGAAAATGGTGTCGCAGTGGACTAAGTGCTGTTAAAGTAGCACTTATCTGCCAGCTGCCTGCAATTACTGCGAGTTTGATTCTCACCAGGCTCAAGGTTGACTCAGCCTTCCATCCTTCTGAGATGGGTAAAATGAGGACCCTGGATTGTGGGGGCAATAAGCTGGCTTTGTATAAAAAAGAACATTGTTTGAGGGGGCCCAAAAGCCCTACTAAGCAGGTATATACAAGAGCATGAAGGCTATTGCTTAACGCATTGTAAGCCGCCCTGAGTCTCCGGAGAAGGGCGGCATATAAATCAAACTAATAAATAAATAAATAAATAAATAAATAAATAAATAAATGAAATTCGAGTCCAAAGCAGAACTTGACCCTCCCTTAGGCATAAAGGCAGAGAAGGAAAAATTGCAGAATTGCAAAATACTGTTGCATAACCTTCGAATAAAGTTGCATTCCTGTTCATAACTTTGGTGTCCTTGTCTATATTTGTAGTGGTTAATGAGGAAGGCCATGGTTAGGTTAAGGTTAGGTTAAGTTAGGGTTCCGACTGTTAAAGAGAGTAAAATTCAGGTATGTCAATCCATTCTGTGCGTAAAAAGCACCCACTCTCTGGAATGAATTGTCCCCGGGAGTGCGGATGATTCTCAACCTGCGCACCTTCCGCCGCGCTCTTAAGACTGAGTAAGGGAGTCTTAAGGGCGCGGGAGTCTTAAAGGGAGCCTGAGTAGCATAGGGGGGTAATGCCTCCTACAAAGGCAGCATTTAAGATCCAGCTGCCTGCAATTACTTGCGAGTTCAATCCCAGCCAAGATCAAGGTCGACTCAGCCTTCCATCCTTTATAAGGTGGGTAAATTGAGGACCCAGTTTGTTGGGGGCAATCAGCTGACTTTGTATAAATATAAATATAAATATAAATATACAAAAGTATGAAGGCTATTGCTTAACGCATTGTAAGCTGCCCTGAGTCTCCAGAGAAGGTTGGCATATAAATCAAATTAAAAAAAAAAAAAAAGACCCTTTTATTCCAGCAAGCTGGCCTGGCCTAAGAAGGATTCACAAATTGGGTATTTTAATTGGTGGGTTTTAAATCTGGGGGCCAACGTGTTTAAATTATTTTTAAAAGTATTTTAAATTTTGTATCTTGGGGCTTTATCATGCCTCTGCACCTCCCTGAGTCCTTCGGGAGAAATAAATAAACAAACAAACAAACAAACAAATAAACAAACAAATAAATAAATTCCCCCCACCCCACCCCCCCAAAAAGAATTAAGGTTTTATTGAAGTTTTGAGAAATGATTGAAGTTTTGAGAATGTGGCTGATGAGCTTAGCAGGGGATTTTAATGTGACTCTACCAATTTCACACATTAAAGTTAATTTTAAAATTAAAAGGGGAGGGGTGACATGAGAGCAGCTCTCCAATATTTTAACAGATTAACAGAGTTGGAAGGGACCTTGGAGATCATCTAGTCCAACCTCCCACCCAAGCAGGAGACCCTACACCGGGGATGACAAACCTTTTTGCCATCACGTGCCAAAAGTGGGGGGAGCACGGGGGAGGGGGTCATGCGCGCACATGCCCACACCCATAATTCACAGCCCCCTGCTCCCCATGCGTGTCCCCTCCCCCACTGCCCCCGCTTTTGACATGTGATGGCCCAGTGGGCCTGGTAGACCCGTTTTTCGCCCTCCCCAGGCACCAGAGGCTTTTTAGGAGCCTGGGGAGGGCAAAACTGGCCTTCCCCACCTTCCTGGAGGCCCTCCGGAGGCCAGAAACAGCCCGTTTCCCAACTTCCGGTGGGCTAGGAAGGCCCAAAACTCAATTGGCCAGCATTGGCATGCACGCTGGAGCTGAGCTAGGGGAATGCCCACAGATACGGGTCTGGTGGCACGCGTGTCATGCCTTACACCATTTCTGACAGATGGCACTCCAGTCTCTTCTTGGAAGCTTCCGGTGACGAAGCTTCCACAACATCTGAAGGCAACTGGGTTGATTTGAGGGGCTGGCCCAAAGAAGAGGGGGTCAACCTATTCTCCGAAGCACCTGATGGCAGGACGGAAACTAATCCAGGAGTGAAGCCACCTAGAACTAAGAAGGAGAGCGAAAACAATTAACCGGTGGAATAGAAGTTGCCACCAGGGTGCTTCATCAATGGAGATTTTTAAGAAGAAATTGGACAGCTACTTGTCTGAAATGGCGTACGGCCACGATGGCGAACCTGTGCCACGCTGAGTCATGTCGCCTGGCACGCCAGCTCAGCTCCGCTGATTTTCAGGCCTCCAGGAGGGAAACAGGCTGTTTCCTGCCTCTGGAGGACTTGGGGGTGGGTGGCCTGTTTTTCTTTCTCACCTAGCTCCAGATCCTCTCTATGCATCTGGGGAGGGCAAAAATAGCCTTCCCCAGCCCCTCGGAAGCCCGAAACGGCCCATTTTCCAACTTTCGGTTGGACAGGAAGTGACAGTTTGTGCTATCCCCAGCCTCCAGAGCCTCTTCAGGAGTCTCTGGAGGCTGGTTCCTGTCCAACCGAAAGTTGGAAAACGGGCCATTTCGGGCCTCCGAGAGGGTGGCGAAGGCTGTTTTTGCCCTCCCCAGATGCATAGAGAGGATCTTGAGCCAGGCGAGAAAAAAAAAACGAGCCTACTGGGCCATCGCGTGCCAGGAGCGAGGGGGAGGGGGGTCATGTGCACATTTGGGGGACGCATAGAATTATGGGTGAGGGCGCGCGCATGCTCAAACCTCCACCGCCCCCCCCCCTTCCTGGCACGCGATGGCAAAAAGGTTCTCCATCACTGGCATAGGGTCTCCTGACTGAGTAGGGAGTTGGATTAGAAGACCTTCCAACTTTATTCTATTCTTCTTCTCAATAAAAATTTCGGCCTCTTAAAGTCTCGCAACTGTTAGCTAAACTTCAGAAGTTTACTAAAAACACTAAACGTTGGGGTTGTGTATTACACAGCAGAGGACAGGACAGGACAGGACAGAGCTGGGAGTGACCTCGGGTGTCTTCTCCTCCAGCCGCCACCTCAACAGGAGATCTAGAGGGTTCTTGGGCCAAAGAGCAAAGAAATCAGCCCAAATATTTGTTTAGAAGGTTGCATCCAAGTTTCCTTTTTGCAATCTTCCCAAGCGGTTGTAGGGATGAGCCGGAGCTGGAGAGGAATCGAATCGAATTGAAGGGTCTTCTAATCTCAAAATATTTTTGTTCCAGCAAGCTAGCCTGGCCTAACTCTCCCTTTGAAACTTTTTAAATGGCTTTTGATTTGCCTTATAAATTGGGTGTTTTAAATTTGTTTCTGGGCCAAAACATTTAATCATTTTAATGGGTTTTTAACGTTTGTATTGTCTGTATTTTATTTTGGCTGTTCACTGCCCTGAGTCCTTCGAGAGTAGGGCGGTATATAAATTTGAATAATAAATAAATAAATAAAAATAAATAAATAAATAAATAAATAATCCAGCCCTTTGCTCAAGCAGGAAACCCTAGAGCCTAGACCAGTGATGGCTAACGTTTTTGCCATTGCGTGCCAAAAGTGGGGGGAGCGTGGTGGGGGTCACACGCATGTGTGCCCAGATCCATAATTCTATGCATCCCACCCCCCCATGCTCCTTCCGCTTTTGGCACAGGCTGGCACATTAGGCCCGTTTTTTGCTCTCCCCAGGCTCCAGAGCCTTTCTAGGAGCCTGGGGAGGGCAAAAATGGCCTCCCCCCCACCCAGAGGTTCTCCAGAGGCCGGAAACAGTGTGTTTCCTGACTTCTGGTGGGCCCAGAAGGCCCGAAAATCAGCTGGCTGGCACACGCATGAGCTCGCATGCCCACTGATATGGCTCTGCGTGGCACCTGTGCCATAGGTTCGCCATCACAGGCCTAGACCATTTCAGAGAAGGGGCTGTCCAGTCTCTTAAAAACTTCCAGTGAGGAGCTGCATTTTTGGAACCTACAGTTGTCCAGGTGGGCCATAAGTGCTTTGGATGTGAATAGAATAGAACAGAAAATAGAATACTGTAGACCAGTGATGACTAACCGTTTTGCCATTGATGGGCCAAAAGCAGGGGGGGTACCATGGGGGGGGGTCGAGCATGCACGTGCCCACAACCATAATTCAATGCACCCTGCGCATGCATGAGCGGCCCCTGCTTTTGGCACACGATGTCCCGGTAGGCCCGGTTTTTTTGCCCTCCCCAGGCTCCAGAGGCTTTCTAGGAGCCTGGGGAGGGTGAAAACAGCCTTCCCCACTCTCCCGGAGACCCTCCGGAGGCCAGAAACAGCCTGTTTCCCGACTTCCAGTGGGCTCCTGGGAACAAACTTTTAATTTTTTGAAGCCAGGCCATAAAATCAGATTTTGCAGGGCATCTCATCAACAATTTCACAACTCTCCGCAAGTGTAAATCGGGCACAATTTTTGGTTTTGTTATCTCGAACAGCCCCGTCTGAAATGAAACTGGAGGCCAAGGCCCTGCCTTTGGGCAAGATCTGTGAACTTTCCCAGAGAGGTTGGACAAACCTTGGAGGGATTCTGAAAAGGAACTGAAAGCAAATGCTAAAATCAGCATTGGACGACGGATAGTGCTAGAGTGACAAGGGTTTTGTTTAGTGACCGTTCAAAGTCACAACGGCGCTGAAAAAAACGGGACCGAGGACCAGTTTTCAGAAGTGTTTTTTCGGGGACAAAGGAGGAAAAAACAAAATAACCCCTCGCAAAGAGTTGTGAAATTGTTGGTGAGATGCCCTACAAAATCTGGTTTTATAGCTTCGGAAAACCGGTCATGTTGCAACATCCTGAGGATCACGTGATTTAACATTCGGACGCTTGGCAATTGTCTTGTATTTATGACGGTCGCGGGGGTCCCGCCATTCCCCTTTTGCAACCTTATGACAAGCAAAGTCAATATGGAAACTGGGTTCACTTAACAACTGCAGTGATTGGCTTAACAACTGTGGCAAGAAAATGTCGTAAAACGGGGCAAAGCTCACTTAATGAATGTCTTGTTTAGCAACGTAAATTTGGGGCTCAATCGTGGTCATAAGTCGAGGACTACTTGTACATCAATGGGCCGGAGGCCCCTGATGAAATCTTGGAGGAAGCTTGTTGTTTTTTCAGAAAAACTGAGCATTTTTCAAAGGATTTGAAAAAACGGCTTCTCCATTCTTGTTGACATTTTGATTTTTATTTATTTTTTACTATGGAGAACCCTGGATTTTCACCCTTGGTTATTCTTAATCTGGAGGGTCTCATTCTAATTCTGGAATTATTTACACCAAATTTGTTATCAAAGTTGGATAAAAATTATAAAATTGGGAGCCAGTTGGGTCAAGTGGTTAGGGCACTGGGCTAGAAAGCAGTGAGTTCTAATCCCGCTTTAGCATGAAAGCTGAGTGGGTGACTTTGGGCCAATCACCAGGTGACGGGGAGTTCTAGTCCTGCCTTAGGCATGAAAGCTCGCTGGGTGACTTTGGGTCAATCACCAGGTGAAGGGGAATTCTAGTCCCATTTTAAGCATGAAAGCTGGCTGGGTGACTTTGGGCCAATCACCGGGAGCCTGTGAGTTCTAGTCCTGCCTTAGGCATGAAAGCCCGCTGGGTGACTTTGGGCTAATTAGGAAATATCTCACTTAGAAATGGAAATTTTGGATTCAATCGTGATTGTAACTCGAGGACTACCTGTACTAAATAAATAAAATAAAACAATATAAAGTAAAATTTATATTTAATTTTTTTTATTTGAGAGCCTCAAATAGCTCAACAGGCTAGATAGCCTGTTATTAACATCCAGCTGTCTGCAATTATTGCAAGTTCGAGGCTCAAGGTTGACTCAGCCTTCCATCCTTTCTAAGGTAGGTCAATTGAGGACCCAGTTTGTGGGGGCAGTAAGTGGACTTTGTATAAAATATACAAAAGTATGAAGGCTATTGCTTAATACATTGTAAGCCGCCCTGAGTCTCCGGAGAAAGGCGGCATATACGGTAAATCTAATTTAAAAAATAAATAAATAAATAAATAAATAAAACAATAATAAAACCAAACAATAAAATAATTATATCCATTTATTTATTGTATTATTATTATTAATAATAATAATAATTTTCTATAGTAAAGTAAAAGAAATGATTATATTCATTTATTTAATATTATTATTTTTGGATTTTTATTTTTAGAACATACATCAACATCAATACATGAACAGTGCGGCTATTCATTAACTATTGTTAATGCATAATTATTATAATGAATATTATTTATAGTTCATTATTTAAAATAAAATAAAATAAATAATAATATAAAATAAAATAAAAAATAAAAATAAAAATAAATGGAAATAATAAAATAAAATAAAATAGTTTATTTATTGTTTATTAATTCGATTTATATGCCGCCCTTTCTCTGGAGACTCAGGGCGGCTTACAATGCGTTAAGCAATAGCCTTCATACTTTTGTATATACCTGCTTAGTAGGGCTTTTGCCCCCCTCCCCAGCAGTGTTCTTTTTTATACAAAGTCAGCTTATTGCCCCCACAATCCGGGTCCTCATTTTACCTACCTCGAAAGGATGGAAGGCTGAGTCAACCTTGAGCCTGGTGAGATTTGAACTCGCAGTAATTGCAGGCAGCTGGCAGCTAAGTGCTATTTTAACAGCACTTTAGTTCGCTGCTCCACCAAGGCTCTTTTATAATAAAAGAAAAGAAAAGAAGAAAAAAGAAAAAAGAAAAAGAAATAGAAATAGAAATAGAAATAGAAATAGAAATAGAAATAGAAATAGAAATAGAAATAGAAATAGAAATAGAAATAGAAATAGAAATGTTTTTCCCGTGGCTTAACCTTCTTTTGTGACCTTCCCCTTTTAAAAACAGAGAGCCTAAATGCCTGTGTGCCAAGCTGATGGGCCAAGCCAAAATTTTACCTCTGGGAGCAAAGGAGAGAGAGAGGAAGGATTCTGTTCCTGCTTGTCTTGATAATCTGCAGCCAGGGTTTTGCCTCCAGAAATTCTCTTCCAGGGAAATCAGACAATGAACTCACAAATTGCCTGGGTGCCGTTGTGTTGCAACACCAGAGGAGGGTTAAAAAAAAAAACACCAAAAAACTCCCAAGAATTGGAAAAAGTCTCACCTGAGTTTTAAAAACTTCTGAAATTCAACGCTGGGAAGATTTCTTAATTGCTGGGTGACATCGTGAGAACGGAGACCGTTTTTGGAGAAAATTGTAGGCAAAAGATGGAAAGATTGGGCACCACTTGGCAAAGATGGTGGAACTGTAGCTGAGATGGCTAAAGTGACTTTTTTTTTTAAGCAGAAAACAACCCCCCAAAAAGATAAGATCTACGTTTAGGACATCTCTCGTAGACTTTTTGCATAAAACAGGAAAAAAAAATAAAAAAAATAAACGTATGATTTACGGTTTTAAGGATTAGGCACGATGATTAGAGACCGAAGAACTACATTGCAGAATTAGAGAGGGGGAGAGGGTGGTGGATGCAAATGTTATAACTGAACTTATAATTGTTGTGAAGAAAATCGAAAGTAGTTTCTTGATACAGGCAGTCCTCGACTTACAACCATTTGTTTAGTGACAATTCAAAGTGATGACAGCACTTTGGGAAAAAGTTACAACTTATGACTGTTGCACAGTCCCCGTGGTCACGTGATCAAAATTCAGAGGCTTGGCAACTAGGATGTACTTATGACGGTTTCAATGTCCCAGGGTCATGTGATCCCCTTTTGCGACCTTCTCATGAGCAAAGTCAATGGGGATTCACTTATTTATTTATTTATTTATTATTTCAATTTATAAACCGCCCTTCTCCTTGCGGACTCAGGGCAGTGAACAGCCAGAATAAAACATGGTATACAAAAGTTAAAAACAATTAAAAATTATTAAATATTATTTGGCCAAGAATTAAAACAACCCAATTTAAAATCAATTTCAAATTTAAAAACGGAGGATGGGATCAGGCTAGCCCAGCTAGATGGAATAAATGGGTTTTAAGGGCCTGACGAAAGGTCCGGAGATCTGGAATCCTGCGTATCTCCGGGGGTAGGTCATTCCAGAGGGCGGGCGCTGCCACAGAGAAGGCTCTCCCCCTGGGGGTCGCCAGCCGACACTGTCTGGCCGACGGCACCCGGAGGAGGCCCTCTCTGTGCGAGCGTACTGGCCGGTGGGAGGCTATTGGCGGCAGAAGGCAGTCCCGCAAGTACCCAGGTCCTAAGCCATGGAGCGCTTTAAAGGTGGTCACCAACACCTTGAAGCGCGCCCGGAAGACCACCGGGAGCCAGTGCAGCTCGCGCAGGAGAGGAGTCACGTGGGAGCGCCACGTCGCTCCCATAATTCCCCGCGCGGCCGCATTCTGGACCAGTTGGAGCCTCCGGGTGCACCTCAAGGGGAGCCCCATGTAGAGAGCGTTGCAGTAGTCCAGGCGGGAAGTCACAAGAGCCACTTAACAACCATATAACTAGCTGAGGCCATCGTTCACTTAACAATTCTGACAAGAAAAATCGTAAAATGGGACAAGACTCAGTTAACAAATGTTTCACTTAGCGATTTTGGGCTCTGTTGTGGTCGCAAAGTTGAGGACGACCTTTTATCTGTCTTTGTTCTTTTCTATTTTTCTTTTTTACTTTCTTGCCCTTTTAGCTTGCTCTTTCACTTCTTTCTTGTTTGTGTCTTTTTCTCGCCTTGTATTATTCGTATTTGTTTTTACCTTCTTTTTTCTTAAAAAAAAATCTTGAATACAAAAAATAAACAGGACGAAAAGGAAGAGCTGAAACATGAGTTACAGACTTAGCGACTGTTCAGAGTTATGACAGATACCCCAAAATGTAATTATGACCTGGATTCGAAATTTTTAATCCTTCTTTTAAAAAACTCTTTAATAAAATATGTAAAGACAGCTGTGTGGTGTAGAGGTTAAGGTGTTGGTCTAGAAACTAGGAGACTGGGAGTTCTAGTCCTGCCTTAGACATGAAATCTTTGGGTGACTTTGGGCCAATCACCAGGAGACTGGGAGTTCTAGTCCTGCCTTTGGCTTGAAATCTCACTGGGTGACTTTGGGCCAATCAGCAGGAGACTGGGAGTTCTAGTTCTGCCTTAGGCGTGAAAGCGGGCTGGGTGACTTTGGGCCAGACGAAAACTTTCTCAATGAGACAATTGTGGCTTTTTAATTAAAGGCAGACCTAGAAAGGAGTTGGATTCAAGTGAAGGTAGGAAAAAGAAGAAGAAGAAACACTCCTGGGAGGAAAGAAAATTAGGAAGGTCCCACGAGAAAAACAAAATGAAAGAAAACAAAATTTCATCCTTTTTGCTAGTTGCATCCTGCCCTTCGCTCATTTGGGGAAAAGGCTGGTATAATTGAGGTTTTGGGTGGATAATTGAGCACAGAATAAGTGGCTGGGTCTGGACAGTGCCTTGAAAAAGTAACTTTGTAACTTTGAATGGTCACCAAATGAACTGTTGTAAGTTGAGGACTTCCTTCCTTTCTTCCTTTCTTCCTTCCTTCCTTCCTTCCTTCCTTCCTTCCTTCCTTCCTTCCTTCCTTCCTACCTACCTACCTACCTACCTACCTACCTTCCCTTATCTCCTCCCTCCTTCATTTCCATTTGTCCATTTCCATCTCCCTCTCTCCTCCTTTCTTTGTTTCTTGCTTCCTTTCTTCCTTTTCTCATCTCATCCTTCCTTCTTTCCATTCCCATCTTCTCCCTTCCACCCTTTCTTTCTTTCATCCTCCCTCCCTCTCCTTCCCTCCTTCCCTCTCTTCCTTCTTTCCATTCCCATCTTCTCCCTTCCACCCTTTCTTTCATCCTCCCTCCTTCCTTCCCTTCCTTCCCTCCTTCCCTCTCTTCCTTCTTTCCATTCCCATCTTCTCCCTTCCACCCTTTCTTTCATCCTCCCTCCCTCTCCTTCCCTCCTTCCCTCCTTCCCTCTCTTCCTTTCCATTCCCATCTTCTCCCTTCCACCCTTTCTTTCATCCTCCCTCTCTCTCCATCCCTCCTTCCCTCCTTCCCTCTCTTCCGTCTTTCCATTCCCATCTTCTCCATTCCAACCTTTCTTTCATCCTCCCTCCCTCTCCTTCCCTCCTTCCCTCCTTCCCTCTCTTCCTTCTTTCCATTCCCATCTTCTCCCTTCAAAACTTTCTTTCATCCTCCCTCCCTCTCCTTCCTTCCTTCCCTCCCTCCCTCTCTTCCTTCTTTCCATTCCCATCTTCTCCCTTCCACTCTTTCTTTCTTTCATCCTCCCTCCCTCTCCATCCCTCCTTCCCTCCTTCCCTCTCTTCCTTTCCATTCCCATCTTCTCCCTTTCACCCTTTCTTTCATCCTCCCTCCCTCCCTCTCCTTCCTTCCTTCCCTCCCTCCCTCTTTTCCTTCTTTCCATTCCCATCTTCTCCCTTCCACCCTTTCTTTCATCCTCCCTCCCTCCCTCCCTCTCCTTCCTTCCTCTCTTCTCCCATCTCCCTCCCTCCCTCCCTGCACTTCATCCCCAGCAGGGTTTCTCAGCCTCAGCAGCTCTAAATCTGTTGCCAAAATTCTGGATTTCCACACATTTAATGGAGAGCAAAAGCTGAGCCTCCGAATTGTTCTCTCTGCACCTTGGGGGGGCCTAGAGGTGTCCGAGTTTGCTGACTTTTTGTGTTGACTGTCCTGTGACCGGCAGAAACCCCGGTTGACCAAGAGCCTTTGGACCGCTGCCCAGTGGCCTTCAGGTTTCCACATCAGGGTGGGGGAATCCTGCCAAACTCTATATCTTTTTTTTTTAAAGTCCATCTATTTCAAGGCAAAATCTCCACCTCATTTAACCCTGCAGACAATCCTCGACATGCGACCACAATGGGGAGCAGAATTTTCGAGTGGGTTGTTCAGTGAGGTTTGCCCCGTTTTACAACTTTTTTGGGGGTTTTTTGGGAGGTTTTACTTCTTATCCAAGAAGCTTCTTCGGTTCTGGCTGAATAGTCCATTTTCTTGTTTTTTTTTTCCTTGAAGAGGTTTTACTTCTCATCCAAGAAGCTTCTTCAGTTCTGGTTGAATGGTCCATTCAGTCAGAAGTGAAGAAGCTTCTTGGATGAGAAGCGAAACCTCTTCAAGGAAAAAAAAACCCCAAAAAATCCAATTGCTTTCTGAAAAAACACCTTTGGGACAACCAGGACCTGGATGACTGAGAATCTCCATACACGCATGCTTGTCAAATGAATTCGGTTTATCCCAGTTGACTTTGCATGTTGAAAGTTGACTGGGAAGGTTGCAAATGGGGAATCACATGACTTCAAGACACTGCAACCGTCACAAATATATCCTGTTTGCCAAATGCCCAAATTGTGATCATCTAACTGTGAGGATGGGATGGTCGTAAGTGTGAAACCTGGTCCTAAGTCACTGTTTCCAGTGCCATTGTAACTTTGAACGGTCACTAAACAAATGGTTATAAATTGAGGACTACCTGTAGTGAAAAGGCTTACTTGGTGGGAATCTGGATGCCTTGGCTTAGGACTGCACAGGAAGTCCTCGACTTACGACCATAATGGAGCCCCAAATTTCTGTTGTTAAGTGAGACATTGGTTAAGTGAATTTTGCCCCCATTTTGCAACCTTTCTTTCCAGGCTAATTAAATGAATCACTTCTTAAATTAGTTCTTAAGTTAGTCACATGGCTGTTAAGTGAATTTGGCTTCCCCAATGATCTTGCATGTCATAAAGTCACAGAAGGGGATCACGTGACACCCACCCACACCCCCGGGACACTGCAGCCGTCATAAGTACGAAGCAGTTGCCAAGGGTCCGAATTTTGATCACGTGACCTTGGGGAAGCTGCAAAATTCATAACTGTGAAAAACTGTCATAATTCAAGGGAAGGAAAGAAAGAAAGAAGGAAGGAAGGAAGGAAGGAAGGAAGGAAGGAAGGAAGGAAGGAAGGAAGGAAGCGTGAGAAAGAAAGAAGGAAGGAAGGAAGGGAAGGAAAGAAAAGAAAGAAAGAAAGAAAGAAAGAAAGAAAGAAAGAAAGAAAGAAAGAAAGAAAGAGAGAGGAGGGAAGGAAGAGGGGGGGAAAGAAAAAAGGAAGGAAGGAAGGAGGGAGGGAGGAAGGAAGGAAAGGGGAGGGAGAGAAAGAAAGAAGGAAAGAAGGGAGGGAGGGAGGAAGAAAGGAAGGAAGGAAGGAAGAAAAAGAAAGGGAGAGAGGGAGGGAGGGAGAAGGAGGGAGAGAAGAGGGTGGGAAAGAAAGACAGAAAGAAAGGAGGGAGGGAGGAAGAGAGAGGGAGGGAAGAGAGGGAAAGTAAGAGAGAAAGAAAGGGAAGGAAAGAAAGAAAGAAAGAAAGAAAGAAAGAAAGAAAGAAGGAAGGAAGGAAGGAAGGAAGGAAGGAAAGAAAGAAAGAAAGAAAGAAAGAAAGAAAGAAAGAAAGAAAGAAAGAAAGAAAGAAAGAGCAAGGAGGGAAGGAAGAGGGAGGGAAAGAAAAAAGGAAGGAAGGAAGGAGAGAGGGAGGGAGGAAGGAAGCAAAGGGGAGGGAGAGAAAGAAAGAAGGAAAGAAGGGAGGGAGGGAGGAAGAAAGGAAGGAAGGAAGAAAGAAAGAAAGAAAGGGAGAGAGGGAGGGAGGGAGAAGGAGGGAGAGAAGAGGGTGGGAAAGAAAGACAGACAGAAAGAAAAGAGGGAGGGAGGAAGAGAGAGGGAGGGAAGAGAGGGAAAGTAAGAGAGAGAAAGAAAGGGAAGGAAAGAAAGAAAGAAAGAAGAAAGAAGAAAGAAGGAAGGAAGGAAGGAAGGAAAGAAAGAAAGAAAGAAAGAAAGAAAGAAAGAAAGAAAGAAAGAAAGAAAGAAAGAAAGAAAGAAACCTGAGTGAACCATGAATGGACAGGAGACTTGTATCCAGACTGATAAACCATAGTTACCAGATGCTTCACGATCGCGAAGGGGGGGGGGGGGTCTGCTCTTGCAGCCTGAGAGAGACCAATCACGCATTGCCCTCCGTTATCAGGAAAACTCAAATGAACAACTGGTTGTGCAGCCAACACCCGAAACTGGGGCATCACTGCCACCCCCTCCATTACAGGTCACAGCAGCTGAGATGAGGCATAAGATCATAGATAAACTAGCTACAGTCAATTCTCAGGGACGGTTATTCGAGTTCAGATGGAAAAGTACCATCAAGCAAGAAAACCCAGAATTGGACTATAGGTGGTACCTGTCTCAACAGCAGGAAGCTGTGAGAGGCATCTTGGAGTCCTGGTGAACAATCGACTAAATATGAGCCAGCTGTGTGTTGCAGCGGCCAAAAATGCCAACGCAACCCCAGGTTGCATAAAGATCATGTGAAGTGTTAATACTGCTTTTTATAAGGCCTTGGTAAGGCCACACTTCGAATACGGCATCCAGTTTTGGTCACCACGATGTAAAAAAGACGTTGAGACTCTGGAAAGAGTGCAGAGAAGAGCAAGAAAGAGGACGAGGGGACTGGAGGCTAAAACATAGGATGAACGGTTGCAGGAACTGGGCCTGGCTAGTCTAGGGAAGGACCAGGGGAGACAGGAGAGCATCGTCCAATATTTGAGGGGCTGCCACAGAGAGGAGGGGGGCAGCCTTTCTGCAAAGCATCTGAAAGAAGAAGGAAGGAAGGAAGGAAGGAAGGAAGGAAGGAAGGAAGGAAGGAAGGAAGGAAGGAAGGTTGGCAGGGAGGGAAGAAAAGAAAGGAAAGGAAAAGTGTGTGTGAGAGAGAAACAAACAAACAAACAAACCATGGATGGACAGAAGATTTGCATCCAGACTGATAAACTGTTGCTGGTCACATAATCAAAATTCAGATTCTTGGCAACTGGCTTGTATTTATGATGGCTGCAGTGTCCCAGACTCATGTGATCCACTTCTTGTGACCTTCTGATGAGTTGGGAAGCAAGACTCACTTAACAACCATGTCACTAATTTAACAACTGCAGTGAAACAGTTAACAACTGTTGCAACAAGATTGTAAAATGGGGTAAAACTCACTTAACAACTGTCTGGCTTAGAAGCAAAGCATTTGGGCTCAATTGTGGTCATAAATTGAGGTCCCCCTGTAGAACTCCCATCCTCCCGGTGATTGGCTCAAAGTCACCAGCTTGCATGCCTAAGGTGGGACTAGAACTCCCAGCCTCCTGGTAATTGGCCCAAAGTCATCCAGCCATCTTTCATGCCTAAAGTGGGACTAAAACTCCTACTCTCTTGGTGATTTTTCCGAAATCAGTCAGCTGGTTTCGTGCCTAAAACTAGAACTCACCGTCTCCTGGTGATTGGCCCAAAGTTACCCAACTGGCTTTTGTGTCTAAAGTGGGACCAGAACTCATGGTTCTCCTCCTTTCTAGTGGTGCCTTAACCACTAGGCCACACTATGTCACAAATATCCATGCCAACCAAATCTCAGGTTGTGTTCTTCTAATTCCAAGCGTCTTTTATTTCTCAGTATCCTCCACTCTTCCATCTAAACCAAGCAACCAGCTGCAAAATGCAATTTCAAGTTGTATAAATACAGTCCTCCCCTTTCCTTTGCAACTTGCTACACCTTATGTTTAACTTGTAGTTGATTTAGTCAGTAATGTCTTTATTATCCCAGAAGTCCAAGAGAAACACACACATACATACGCACTCCCTAAGGTGTTAATTGCAACATGAGGCTGATAACAAAACATGCTCACGGAGCCCATCAATCCGTATCCGGAAAGCCTTTAGATAACATCTATCCTAACTTCAGTTCCCTGGTGTAATTAAGGTGCTGTTACTCAAGGACAGCTATTAAAATTGATAATCTCAACTATACTGTGTAGGAGGGTTTAACTATGATAACAATATCATTAAGGAGGGTATGAGTGGAATGGAAACAGGCGTTTTACAAAACTTCTGCTTTTTTCTTGCATTTACTCTTCCGGCTGTCACTCTGACTAGGAACTTCTGAAACTTCCTCTGAAACTTCTCAAAAGTTCTGTACTAGGAGGAACTCAAAAATAATGAAAGGAAGTCTTAGAGAAGACCTCAGCCAGGGCTTTAGAGATTGGGTGGGAAGTGGGAAATCCCAGCTCACGAGGGATTTAATTCCAGATGGGTGCGGCCCATTAAGAACATAGGGTGGAGTAAGTCAGTAAGTCTGTAGTAGCGATGCAAATCAGATGGAGGATCTTCTTCTGATCTGAACAGGATATTCTCAGTCACCCATCCCCAAGGAGGTGGAAATTTCTTCCAGCCTGAAGTTGGCAGTTCCTTCTCCTTCCTTACTCACATCTTACTCCAAGGAGGTCCATGGGGCCTCAGAAGGCCTATCCCATTCAATACATTCCCAGGGGTCAGAAAAGTTGGAACCTCTGAGGCAGTGGTTCTCGAACCTTGGCAGCTTGAAGATGTGGGGACTTCAACTCCCAGAATTCTTCAATTTTGACTTCAACCCTGGTAGTTGAAGTCAAAGTTGAAGAATGTTGGGAGATGAAGTCCACCACCTTCAAGTTGATAAGGTTGGCTGGCTGGAGAATTCTGGGAGTTGAAGTCCACCATCTTCAAATTGCCAAAATTGAGAAACATTAGATTAGATTAACAGAGTTGAAAGAGAGCTTGTAGGTTGGGATCTAGTCCAACCCCCCACGTAAGTAAGAGACCCTAGACCATTTCTGACAGATGGCAGCCTAGTCTCTTCTTGAAAGCCTCCAGAGATGAAGCTCCCACAACTTCCGAAGACAACTTCTGTTCCATGAGTTGATTGTTCTCACTATCAGAAAATTTCTCCTTATTTCCAGGTTGAATCTCTCCTGGATCAGTTTCCATCCATTATTCCTTGTCTGGCCTTCGGGGGCCTTGAAAAAAATTGCTTGGCCCCTTCCTCTCTGGGGCAGCCCCTCAAATATTGGAAGATGCTCTCCTGTCTCCCCTGGTCCTTCTCTTCACTAGACTAGCCAGGCCCAGTTCCTGCAACCGTTCATCGTCTGTTTTAGCCTCCAGTCCCCATATTATCCTGGTTGCTCTTCTCTGCACTCTTTCTAGAGTCTCAACTTCTTTTTTTTGGTGTGGTGACCAAAACTGGATGCAGTACTCTAGGTGTGGCCTTACTAAGGCTTTATAGAGTGGTATTAGTACCTCCCTTGATCTTGATTAAATCCCTCTGTTAGTGCAGTTTAGGGTTGCGTTGGCTTTTTTGACTGCCGCCGCACACAGCTGGCTCATATTTAGCTGGTTGTCCACTCAGACTCCAAGATCCCTCTCACAGTTAACTGAAATCATCTCAAGAACTTAGCTGGAGATGAAGGAACCGAGAACTTTGACTTCTGCTGAGATGGAGGCACATTGCCGGAACTAAGTAGCAGGTGGTGGCCAGGTCCATGTCCTCCACCTCTCCTGCTCCAGTAGAGTTGCTCTTCATAATGACTTGGCCTCCATCTGAAAAGCTGGGTGGATCATCTTCATAACTGCAAGGATTACGACAGCTATCGATTCCGCGCCTGAGCAGAGAACTGGTCTCACTCCAGATACAGAGCTGTCCTCAACTCAGTTTACCTCGACATCTGATTCATCGCTTGAGATTGTAAACAAACCAAATGTCAAAAGGGAGTCCAGGAACTGACATTCTTAGAGTTCGAGGGACCTTGGAGTCCTTGTGGACAATCACTTAAATATGAGCCAGCCGTGTGTGGTGACAGCTTAACATAACCCATAGTTGTATAAACAGAAACATAGAATCAAAATCAAGGGAAGTATTTATAAGGCCTTAATGAGGCCACACCTGGAATACCGCAACCAATTTTGGTCACCACACTACAAAAAAAAGATGTTGAGACTTTGGAAAAAGTGCAGAGAAGAACAACTAAGATGATTAAAGCAAAGGTGAAATGCTACCGGTTCGGGGCGATTCGCTCGAACCGGTAGTAAAAAAATGCTTTAAAAAGTAAAAAAAAAAAATTTTTTTTAAAATCCGCCGATGATCGTGTGGCACAGCTGATCGTCTGAACTTTTTTAAAAACTTTTTTCTAGCAATTTTTTTACTATCGGTTCAGGCGAATAGGTAGTAAAAACAATACTTAAAAAAGTAAAAAAAAAGTTTCAACAATCACCTGTGACAATCAGCTGTGCTGCGTGTTGGTAGGAACATTTTTTTTTACTTTTTAAAGCTTTTTTTTTATATACTACCTATTGCCCGAACTGGTATTTTTGTGTAAAGTGTGATAGTTTGTTTTTGAGCTCTCTGTGAGGTTCCTGCTTGTTGCAGGAGCCATTTTTGTGTGAAGTCCGGCTGCTTTGGCATTGTGTGTGAGTCGGTTGTGTAGCTTTTGTGTTATTTTTATGTAAAGCGTGATGGTTGGCTTTCCCGATCACATGACCACCAAGCCACACCCACCCAGTCACATGACCACCAAGCCACGCCCACAGAACAGCTAGGGGAAATTTTTGAATTTCACCACGGGATTAAAAAGCCTGGAGATTAAAATTTGGAGGAACTGAGTATGGCCAGTCTACAGAAAAGAAGGACCAGGGAGGGCATGATAGCAGTCTTCCAGTATTTGAAGAGCTGCCCCAAAGAAGAGGGGGTCAAGCTATTCTCCAAAGCACCTGAGGGCAGGAGAAGAAGCAACGAGTGGAAACTAATCAAGGAGAGAAGCAACCTGGAATTAAGGAGAACCTTCCTAACAGGATAATCAATTAGTAGAACAGCTTGCCACCAGAAGTTGTGGTTGCTCCATTACTGGAGGTTTTAAAGAAGAAATTGTTCCCCACCCATGTCCTAGGACAGGAGTCTTCAATCTTGCACAGCTGGCTGAGGAACTCTGGGAGTTGAAGTCCACAAGTCTTAAAGTTGCCAAGGTTGGAGACCCCTGTCCTAGAAGATCTTCTAGGACCCCTGTCCTAGAAGATCTGGGCAGATCTAGAAGATCTGGAAGTTGAAGTCCACAAGTCTTAAAGTTGCCAAGGTTGGAGACCCCTGTCCTAGAAGATCTGGGCAGGTCTTAAAGTTACTAAGGATGGAGACCCCTGTCCTAGAAGATCCAGTCTTCATCTCAGCCGGTTATTCCTAGAATCTCTCCTTCAAAGTGTTTTTTTTTTCCCCTGGTGTGTCTGGCTCTGCCTCTTGGAGGAACCGAAGACTTTTTCTCTTCCTGTAAAAAAAAGAGAGAGAGAGAGAGAGTTTCTGTAATTGATGACTCTGAACTTGAGTTCCCTCTTAGGAAGAAGCAAATCAGCCACCGGTTCCCCCTCGTAGGAGTTTCTGAGTTGGTTTCGCCACAAGGTTTTGCAACAGACTGCCCAGCCCCTGCAGTCTGATGCAAAAACAGAGGCGTTTTGTCTCTGGCTTTCCTAGGAATCCTGGCCATGTTTTTACAGAAGTGGGACTCTCTTTGAGTGCGGTCCACGTTGCGTTTTAGATACTGCTTGGGGGCAAGCTGAGGTTGGGAGGAAGTCTGCCTAAAATGAGGGCTGTCTCCTTTCTTTCTTTCTTTCTTTCTTTCTTTCTTTCTTTCTTTCTTTCTTTCTTTCTTTCTTTCTTTCTTTTTCTTTCTTTTCTTTCTTTCTTTCTTTTCTTTCTTTCTTTCTTTTTTCCTTCCTTCCTTCCTTCCTTCCTTTCTTCCTCCCTCACTCCTTTTCTCTTTCCTCCTTCCCTCCTTCTCAATTCTCCATATCTTCTTCTTTTCCTCTCTCACTCTATTTTTCTTTCTTTCTTTCTTTCTTTCTTTCTTTCTTTCTTTCTTCTTTCTTTCTTCCTTCCTTCCTTCCTCCTTTGCTCTCTCTTTTCCTTCTTCCCTTCTTCTCATTTCTCCAAATCTTCTTTTCTCCCTCTCTCCCTCCTTTCTTTCTTTCTTTTTTCTTTCTTTCTTTCTTCTCTCTCTCTCCTTCCTTCCTCTCTTTCCTTCTATTTCTTTCCTTCCTCCCTCCCTTGCTCTTTTCTTCCTTTCCTCCTTCTCATTTCTCCATATCTTCTTCTTCTCTCCCTCCCTACCTCCTTTCTTTTTCTTTCTTTCTTTCTTTCTTTCTTTCTTTCTTTCTTTCTTTCTCTTTCTTTCTCTCCTTCCTTCCTTCCTCTTTCCTTCTATTTATTTCCTTCCTTCCTCCTTTGCTCTCTTTTCTTCCTTTCTTCCTTCCCATTTCTCCATATCTTCTTCTTCTTTCCCTCCCTCCCTCCCTCCTTTCTTTCTCTTTCTTTCTTTTCTTTCTTTCTCTCTCTCTCTCTCTTTCTTTCTTTCTTTCTTTCTTTTCTTTCTCTTTCTCTTTCTTTCTCTCTCTCTTTCCCTTCCTCCGTCCCTTCCTCTCTCCTTCCCCCCTTCCCCTCCCCGTCCCTCCCTCCTCCTAAAAATGTTTCTTTGCGGATTTTCGACTAAATAAAAGAGACTCTGCCTAGCATTCCATCTTTCCCAAATGCCAAATCCATCCAGGTAATCCATTCCCAAAGTCTGGGTTTCCTCGGCATCCATAATCTGAGCCAGGGTTGCCCAAGGCCCTTCTCGGAGGCCTCCGAGGACTCTGCCTGTCACCAGGACAGCCCCACCTGCGGACTCAGCCCCCAGCCCCGCTGCCTCCTGTGCTTCGGCTGCCTGAACCAAGCATCTGATATTTTCTTTAATGATTGTTTGCACCCTTCCTTCCTCTTTCCGGTATCCCACAGAAGGAGGGTCAGGAAGTGGCCAATGTTTGCTCGGCCACTTTGCACGCCGCCCGCTTGTGAAAGGAGCCTTCCCTCTGGATGCCTCCTGCAGTCACATTCCGGCCATTCCACTCCCTTGAGCCACTGACCCAGTTGCAAGATCAGAGGAAGCTCACCGGGCATCAGAGACAGCAGCGGAATGGCAGGCCGGGAGGATTCAAATGGGGGGGGGGGCAGGAAACGAGGAGACAGCGCTCTTGCTCTTATAAAGGAGATTATTTGTAGCTCAGGGTCGAACTCTGGGATCCTGAGTGCTCTCTGAGCTGGGTTGTTTTCTTCCACAGCATCATCAGTGCTAGAAGGGAGTGGGGGGGGGGGGACGAGGAGGAGGAGAAGGAGAACGATTGTGTGGTCTTTGGTGGTCTTTGAGCTTCATTGTTTTCTTACAGATATTTCATGAGCCAACTAGGTAACTTCAATGGTAGAAGGGAGTTATTTATTTATTTATTGGTTTGATTTATATGCCGCCCTTCTCCGGAGACTCAGGGTGGCTTACAATGCGTTAAGCAATAGCCTTCATCCTTTTGTATATACCTGCTTAGTAGGGCTTTCGGGGGCCCCAAAGCGGTGTTCTTTTTTATACAAAGTCAGCTTATTGCCCCCACCATCCGGGTCCTCATTTTACCTCCCTCGGAAGGATAGAAGGCTGAGTCAACCTTGAGCCTGGTGAGATTCGAACTCGCAGTAATTGCAGGCAGCTAAGTCCTATGTAACAGTGCTTTAGTCTACTGCTCCACCAGACTCCTTAAGTTGGGTTTTCTCTCAACTTGCTTGTATATAAACAAGCTTTCCCACTTCCTTCTAGCACTGATGATCTTGCTAGGGAGGGAGGTCAAATGCCAAGATGATAAATAAAAGCCAACAGTACTCTTCCCTGAATTAATTATAAACCAAGAACTGAGGGCCTAGAAAGCAGATCTATAGGTGACGGAAGGGCAATCAAAATGATTATGTCAGAACATCATTCTAGGAGAAGCAGTCACAGAACCTGGGGGTGGAGGCAAGAGACGAATCAGCCTAGAATCTCTACATAGCCACAAGCGGACTAACTCCAACCACCATTGAATAGAACAGAATAGAATTCTTTATTGGCCAAGTGCAATTGGACACACAAGGAATTTGTCTTTAGTGCCTACGCTCTCAGTGTACATAAAAGAAAAGATACGTTCGTCAAGAATCATAAGGTACAACACTTAATGAGAGTCATAGGTTACAAATAAGCAATCAGGAAACAATAGCAATAGAAATCGTAAGGATACAAGCAGCAAAATTACAGTTATGCTGTCATAAGTGGGAGGAGATGAGTCGTGGGAACGATGAGAAGATTAACAGTAGTGCAGACTTAGTGAATAGTTTGACAGTGTTGAGGGAATTATTTCTTTAGCAGAGTGATGGTGTTGGGGGGAAAACTATTCTTGTGTCTAGTTGTTCTGGTGTGCAGTGCTCTATAGTGTCGTTTTGAGGGTAGGAGTTGAAACAGTTTATGTCCAGGATGCGAGGGGTCTGTAGATATTTTCACAGCCCTCTTTTTGACTTGTGCATGATACAGGACCTCAATGGAAGGCAGGTTGGTAGTAGTTGTTTTTTCTGCAGTTCTAATTATCCTCTGAAGTCTCTGTCTGTCCCGTTGGGTTGCAGGACCAAACCAGATAGTTATGGAGGTTCAGATGACAGACTTGAGTGTCATTGAGTGACATTGACCCTTATCTAACTCTTAGCAGGTGTTGGCTGTTAATTGAAAAGATTCCTGTGCATTAGCAATAAATCAGTTTAATTGTGCCTTCATGTGTGAACTTGGTTTTTCGCACCTGACAAGATGGGAAGGGAGGGGAGGGAGGGAGGAAGAAAGGAAGAAGGAGAGGAAGGAAGGATAGAATAGAATAGAATAGAATAGAATAGAATAGAATAGAATAGAATAGAATAGAATAGAATAGAATAGAATAGAATAGAATAGAATAGAATAGAATAGAATAGAAAGGCAGGAAGGAAAAGATGGAAGGAGGGTGGGGGAGAAAGGAAGGAAGGAAAAGAGGGAGGAAGGAAGCTGAAGTCAGAGACGGAAGGGAGGGAGAAAGTATAAGGAGAGGGAGAAGGAGAAGGAAGGGAGAAGAGAATAGAAAGACAGGAAGACAGGAAGACAGGAAGGAAAAGAGGGAGGGGGAGGGGGTAAGGAAGGAAGGAAGAAGAAAGGAAGGAGGAAAAAGGAAGAAAGAAGGGAGGAAGGAAGGATAGAATAGGAAGGCAGGAAGGAAAAGATGGAAGGAGGGAGGGGAAGGAAGAAGGAAAAGAGGGAGGAAGGAGGGTGAAGTCAGAGAAGGGAGGGAGGGAGAAAGGAGGAGAGGGAGAAGGAAGGAAAAAGAGAAAAGGAAGGCAGGAAGGCAGGAAGGAAAAGATGGAGGGGGAGAGAGGGAGGGAGGGAGGGAGGGAGGGAGGGAAGGAAGGAAGGAAGGAAGGAAGGAAGGAAGGAAGGAAGGAAGGAAGGAAGGAGAGTGCGTTTTAGCCATAAATCAGTTTAATTGAACCTTCAATTGTGGACTTGATCTTTTGCGCCTGACATGATTTTCTACAGTTTAAACCCTGTCATTTATCTTGACCCAGTCTAAAACGACACACGTTTTGTATTGTGTTACACCACATCAATGGCTCAACTGAAGTTTGCAATCCAGTGTTCTTGCAAAAAATAAAAATAAAAAATTCGTCGTGGTTGTCAAACCAGGTCCCAGGAAATGTTCGAACATGATTTCAAAGCCAACTTTGGCCTTGACCGAAGTCTGTCCTGCCATCTAGACGGCTTACGGTTAACCATCAGGGAATATTTCCTGACTCACTTTGCTACAATCGCTATGAGGCTAGTCCCCATTTATTCCCACAAATTACCAAGGAAATGATCCGATCGAGCGAGATAAATTCATTTAGCAAGACTTGCTCTTGATAAGACAATGTTTGGCTGCCGTTGCATAGTTGGGACTGCTTCCATGTTGTTCTCCAGTGAGTCATTCTGGAGCTTTTCTCAGCAATGATGTTGGGGAGACAGATCCTTAGTTACGGTAGTCCTCGATGTATGACCACCATTGAGCCCAACATTTCTGCTGCTAAGTGAGAGAGCGGTTCAGTGAATTTTGCCCCATTCTACAACCTTTTTCCCCCCCGCAGTTGTTAAATGAATCACTGCACGTTTTTTTAAAAAAATTGATTTATATGCCGCCCTTCTCTGGAGACTCAGGGCAGCTTACAATGCATTAAGCAATAGCCTTCATACTTTGGTATATTTTATACAAAGTCAGCTTATTGCCCCCACAAACTGGGTCCTCAATTTACCTACCTTAGAAAGGATGGAAGGCTGAGTCAACCTTGAGCCTGGTGGGATTCGAACTTACAGTAATTGCAGACAGATGAATGATAATTACGGTGCTTTAGTCTGCAGAGCTAAACCAGGCTCGTTGTTAAGTTGTTAAGTCAGTAACATGGTTGTTAAGCGAATCTGGCTTTCCCATTGACTTCGCTTGTCACAAAAGAGGATCACGTGACCCTGGGACACTGCAACCGTCATAAATATGAGTCAGCTGCTGAATTTTTTGATCATGTGACTGTGAGGACGCTGCAATTGTTGTAAGTGTGAAAAACAGTCATAAGTCACTTTTTTTCAGTGTGTTGTAACTTCAAACAGTCGCTAAATGAATACATGTAAGTTGGGGACACAGCCAGATTCACGGAACTGCCCTGTTAAGTTAAAGACCACAGTGATTCACTTAACGACTGCAGCAGGAAAGGTCGTAAAAGGTGGCAAAACTCAATTAACAACTGTCTTGCTTAGCAATGAAAATTTGGGGGCCAACTTTTTTGGTCATAAGTCAAGAACTACCTGTAATGCTACCCGAAGATCCATTGGCATGGATCAAAATGTATCGCAAGAATTTGGAACACTGAATTTTCCCATCAGAAATTTGGAGTTTTCTCGACTATCTTAAAACTGCAAAGAGGAAAATTGTAGGGGAAGTCCCTTACAACAGTTCATTTAGTGACTATTCAAAGTTATAACAGCACTGGGAAAAAAGGGACTTATGACCAATTTTCACACTTAACAACCATTGCAGCATCCCCACGGTCACATGATCAAAGTCCAGATGTTTGGCAACTGTCTCGTAATTATGACGGTTGCAGTGTCTTGCGGTCACGTGATCCCCCTTTTGTGGCCTTCTGACGAGCCAAGTCAACGGGGAAGCCTGATTCGCTTAACAAATGTGCAACCAACAGCGGCAGTGATTCACTTAATAATCATTGGCATCCTTCAGTCTCAAGAGGCTAGGGTTTCGTGCTCTGGAATGAGATCCTAAAACAGCATCTAGTGCAGTGATAGCTAACCTTTTTGCCATTGCATGCCAGGAAGGGGGGGCAGGGAGGTTCCCATGCACGTGTGCCCACACCCCTAATTCTATGCACCCCGCCCCGCGCATGCGACCCCCCTTCCCCCCGCTCCTAGCACACGATGGCCCAGTAGGCCCGTTTTTCTTTCTCACCTGGTTCCAAATCCTCTCTGTGCATCTGGGGAGGGGGAAAACAGCCTTCCCCACTCCCTCGGAGGCCTGGTTGGACAGGAAGTGACTTCTTTGCTGTCCCCAGCCTCCAGATACTCCACTGCATGCGCACCGGAGCAGAGCTGGCGTGCCAGGCGACATGGCTCCACATGATAGGAGCCATAGGTTCGCCATCATGAATCTAGTGTGACTAAAAAGTCCAATTCGAGAGTGGGTATTAGGTCGCAAAATGGGGAAGCGAACAAATGTCTCACATAGCAACATAAACTTTGGGCTCCATTGTAGTCATACATAAAGGACTTCCTGTATTTTCATGAGATTTATTGCGACGAAAAGACCTCAAATCGTATTCCGATGGCCTAGATATATATTTTTTTCCCTCCAGAACTTTAACAATAATAATCTTAGTACGCTTTCACACATCCACCTTCGTCACTCGCCGTCTCCTCACTTGATGACTCAGGAGGAACATGTGTGAAGACCTCAATGGAACGGTGGCTCACCGCGATTAAGAAGCTTTTCAGCTGAGGCTAAAAAGTCGCTCGGCATATTAAAAAAGTTCCAGATTTACTTTTGCTTAAGCAGCAAATTAATAAGTTGGTCCTCAAAGCTAAAACATTTAAACGAGGAGGGTTGAAAGCAGAATGAAAAACCTTGAACAATGGCCTCTATCCAGCAATGGGTTCCATATATTCTTACCACTGGTTCGCGGCGCACTTGTGCGCTCGTTTTGTGCGTGAACACTTCCACGCATGCACTTCGCTCACACGTACACCTTCTAGGCATGCGCCCAGCCTCGAAAATGTGGCTGAATAGGACGGCATTACGCTGGGGCAGGGGGGCAGGCCCACCTGCAGTCACCACGACTGGCTAAATACCACCACTGGCCCTATCCAACAAATTGAAATTTAAGGTGGAGAAAAGCAAATTTCTACACCTGGGCAGGGAAAAACAAACGGAACAAATACAGATTAGGCAAAATATTGGCTCGAAAACAGGAACTGTTGGAGGGGTCCTTGAAGCAGTGGTGGGTTGCTCCTGGTTCAGCCCGGTTCAGCCGAGCCGGTAGCGGTGACGATGTGACGTCACTGAATCAGTTCTCTGTAACTGGGAATTGGGCCCTCCCGCCCGCCCAGCTTTATTTCTACCTTTATTTCTTGGGTTTTAGCCCAGCTCATAGGCACGGCAGTGTGGATTGCCGCACCTCAGCTGGCCAGAAACCTAACACACTTGCACAAAGTGCAAATTTGGCACGCGTGCGAGTGAAGCGAGCAGGCATGTGGTGATCATGTGCAAAGCGCGTACTCGAAGAGAACCAGTAGTAACGCCGGTTGGAACCCACCATTGCCTTGGAGTCCTAGTGGACGATCAATTAAACATGAGTCAGCCATGCGTGGCGGGAGCCCAAAAAAGCTAAAACCATAATATTTACGGTTGCATAAACAGAGGCATAGAATCAAAATCACATGAAGGATTAGTACCCCTTTCTACAGCCTAAGTAAGGCCACACACCTGGATTATTCCATCCAGTTTAGGACATCACTCTACATAAAAGAGGTTGAGACTTCAGAAAAAGTGCAGAGAAGAGAAACTAAGATTATTAAAGGCCCGGAGACTAAAACATACGAAGAACGGTTGCAGGATTTGGGTTTGGCCAATCTAGAGAAAAGATGGACCATGGGGCGACATAATAGCAGTCTTCCAGTATTTGAGGGGCTGCCCCAAAGAAGAGGGAGTCAAGCTATTCTCCAAAGCCCCTGAAGGCAGGAGAAGAAGCAACGGATGGAAACTAATCAAGGAGAGAAGCAACCTGGAATTAAGGAGAAACTTCCTAACAGGGAGGACCATTAACCAGTGGAACTGCTTGCCACTAGAAGTTGTGGGTGCTTCATCACTGGAGGTTTTTAAGAAGAGACTGGACAGCCACTTGTCTGAGATAGTATAGGGCCATGATGGCGAACCTATGGCACATGTGCCACAGGTGGCACACAGCACCCTCTCAGTGGGCACGCGAGCCATGCCCCAGTTCAGTTTTGCCCTGCATGCATTGCATTTTGGGGGTTCGGGCGCGCACGTGCATTCTTGTGCCTGCATGCATGCTTTTTTGGGCACTTGGTCTGGAAATGGATAGCCATCACTGGTACAGGATCTCCTGTTTGAGTAGGGGGTTGGACTAGAAGACCTCTAAGGTCCCTTCCAGCTCTATTCTGATTGACAACCTGTAGAAATAGGCTGTTCATTTCTTGATATATTTATTCATTTATTCCGCCTTTATTATTTTTTATACAGGTAGCACAAGCCTTTAAGTACAGGTGGTCCTCGACTTATAACCCCAACTGAGTGCAAGATTTATGTTGCTAAGCGAGGAAGTTATTAAGCGAGTTTTGCCCCATTTGACGACCTTTCTTGCTACAGTTCTTAAGAGAATTACTGCAGTTATTAAATTAGTTTCATGAATCTGGCTTCCCTATTGACTTTGCTCGTCAGAAGGTCGCAAAAGGGGATCACGTGGCCCCGGGACACTGCGACCGTCATAACTATGAGTCAGTTGCCAAGTATCTGAATTTCAATGACGTGACTGCGGCGATGCTCCAATGGTTTTTAAGTGTGAAAAAAGGGTCATCAAACACTGTTTTCAGTCCCATTGTATCTTTGAACGGTCACTAAACAAATGGTTGCAAGTTGAGGGCTAACTGTACATACAGGCTACGTTCACACAATGCATTTAACCACGTTGGGGAGAAGCTTAGAAGATGCAGGCACCAATATAAGTCTTGGGCAAGGTTAATTGTCAGGGAAATTGCGCACCAAGTATCCAAATAAAGTCAGAGACACTGACGCGAATTTGTAGTTTTCAATAAATATATATATTTAACATTTATATATACAGCAGAGCAGACAAGATAGTCTTGAGGTAACTCCTCATCCTGAGGTAAATCATCCTGAGGTAACTCCTCATCCTGAGGTAAATCATCCTGAGGTAATTCCGCATCCTGAGGTAAATCATCCTGAGGTAAATCAGTCGAGATAAATCTTAACAGCATACAGAGCACACAGCAGAAAAAGGTGGGAAAAAAGGGAAACGCCCCCTTCAGACCCACAGCAGCCAATCACAGCGCAGATTGCCTCATGCAGGAGCCCGCCCTTTCCAACCAATCCGGTAGCACCATGTATTCTGGCCCATTGTACACGGTTCCTAAATGTAAATATCCTAGCATTAATCTTGGTTAGTTGTCGTCGTCGTTGCTGTTATTCAAGGACTCAACCTAATCCGTTTTGTTAGGTTGTATTGACCCAATCAAAAAAGAGAAGAAGAAAAAAAACACAGGTTAAGTCAGGAACCAGGTAAAACCGGTCAAGGAAGCCAGCTTTCGCAGATCAAAGTGTGGGAAGGAATCCCAGGTTTGTGGGTAGGACTTTCTCCAGGTGTGGATGGTTGAGTCAAGATCAACCTTTGGTGATTTGAGGGACACACCTCTGCCGTTTTCTTATTCAGAGTAATATTTATCTATCTATGCATCTATCTATGCATCTATCTATCTATTTTTATTTTTATTTTTATTTATTGCGAACATATCCAACATAACTTCCTCCTCCTAATCACAACCCTGTGAGGTGGTTGAGCGGAGCGGGAGTGACTGGCCCAAAGTCACTCAGCTGGCTTTCGTTCCTGAGGCGGGATCTCACCGTCTCCTGGTGATTGGCCCAAAATAACAAAATACAAAATCCCTTATGCCACCAGGCTTGAAATTGGACAACCTAGAACTACGCCGCCTACGGTCTGACCGAAGTGTAGCACACAAAATTATCTGCTACAATGTCCGACCAGAAATGACTACTTCAGCTTCAACCACAATAATACGCGGGCAAACAATAGGTACAAACTCAGAGTAAACAGCTCCAAACTTGATTGCAGAAAATATGACTTCAGCAAGAGTGGTCAATGCCTGGAATGCACTACCTGACTCTGTGGTTACATCCTCAAAACCCCATAGCTTCAACCTTAAACTGTCTACTGTGGACCTCACCCCATTCCTAAGTGGTCCGTAAAGGGGAGGTGCATAAGGGCACCAGCGTGCCTACCGTCCCTGTTCTACTGTCCCCATTTATTTGTACTCATTTCCTGTGTTCATGTCCATGTTTATATTTATACCTGCTATCCTGAAACAAACAAACAAACAAACAAATAAAAATCACCCAGTCAACTTTCATGCCTAAGGCGGGACTAGAACTCACTGTCTCCTTGTGATTGGCCCAAACTCACCCAGCTGGCTTTCGTTCCTAAGGCAGGACTAGAACTCACTGTCTCCTGGTGACTGGCCCAAAGTCACCCAGCCGGCTTTCATGTTTAAGGTGGGACTAGAACTCACCCTCTCCTGGTGATTGGTTCAAACTCACCCAGCTGGCTTTTGTTCCTGAGGCGGGACTAGAACTCACCGTCTCCTGGTGATTGGCTCAAAGTCACCCAGCTGGCTTTCATGCCTAAAGTGGGACTAGAACTCACCATCTCCTGGAGATTGGCTCAAAGTCACCCAGCCAGCTTTCATGCCTAAAGTGGGACTAGAACTCACTGTCTCCTGGGGATTGGCTCAAAGTCACCCAGCCGGCTTTCATGCCTAAAGTGGGACTAGAACTCACCATCTCCTGGAGATTGGCTCAAAGTCACCCAGCCAGCTTTCATGTTTAAGGTGGGACTAGAACTCACTGTCTCCTGGTGATTGGCCCAAACTCACCCAGCTGGCTTTTGTTCCTGAGGCGGGACTAGAACTCACTGTCTCCTGGTGATTGGCTCAAAGTCACCCAGCCGGCTTTCATGCCTAAGGCGAGACTGAAACTCACCATCTCTGGGTTTTTAGTGTCTTCTTTTTCATGGTCCTGGCTCACCAGTCTAGACAACAATGCCACAATTTCTTTGGTGTCTCCCAAGCAAGGACTCAAAATCAGGTCTCACCCTGCTGAGGACCAACCAGGTCATCTCGGGGCTACCATTTCCTGTGGGTTTAGAGTTTTAAAAGAAAAATAAAACTCCGTCTCCCGAATTGAAAAAACAACAACAAAAAAAACCCTTCACACACCCACAACGTGCGTCTCGTTTTCCTGCACAGCCTTCTAAGCCACAGGAAACAGCAAAATTGCAGAATAACAAATAACAGAGCTGGAAGGGACCTTGGAGGTCTTCTAGTCCAACCCCCTGCTTAATCCGGAGGCCCTAAACCAGTTCAGACAAATGGTTGTCCGATCTCTTCTTAAAAGCCTCCAGTGATGGAGCACCCACAACTTCTAGTGGCAAGTCGTTCCACTGGTTAATTGTCCTCACTGTCAGAAAGTATCTCCTTCTTTCCAGGTTGCTTCTCTCCTGGATGAGTTTCCACCCGTTGCTTCTTGTCTTGACTTCAGGGGCTTTGGAGAATAGCTTGACTCCCTCTTCTTTGGGGCAGCCCCTGAGAGATTGGAACACTGCTACCATGTCTCCCCTCGTCCTTCTTTTCATTAAACTAGCCATACCCAATATTAGCAAACTAACCACCCTTAAGTTGCCTTTCGATCACCTCTTGGTGGGTTTTCAGTTCACCCCTGAATTCCGCGATAAAGCGCCAGTCCTTTCTAGCCAAAAATCAGCCAGCCCACCCACTCACCCACCCACCCTCAAATTTATATTTTTTTTTAAAAAGTCTGTTGCAATTCTAAGCATCCTTTCATCTGAAAAGACCAGAAAGTGGATTCTTAACTTTTGCACAAAGGATGCAGCGGTCACCCATCCTGAATAAATACAAGAAAGAAAAAATTGGGGCGTCTTTGAGTAAATAAGCGATTTTTTTGTTTGTTCCAGTCAAGCTCATCAAAATCCTGGGAGAGGAGGGGGAGGGAAAAATGCTGCATTTAACAGAGTTTACCCCGAATTGTGCTTTCTGGAAAAGTTTCAAAGTCTACCTAAAGCGCTGTGTGCTATAAATAACCCAACTGTGCATGGTTAAAAATAAACTAACCATGAAAAACAGACTCTGGAAAGATGTCACCGTCTTTATTTTTCTGAGAGAGTGAACAGCGAGAATAAACAGGCGCTTCAAAGGGAGGAGAGTTAAGGAGAGGAAGAGCCAGAGGTGGGAGTAGAGAGGACAGAGAAGAACAGCCGAAGAGAGCTTGCCCCATTGCACATGACTGGGGCATGGCTGGCTGTTGACCCAGCAGAGGCAGCTCCAGGAGATAAATAGGGAAGCAGAGAGATTGCCCAGAGGTTGGATGATTAAGGGTTTGGCGGGGAAGTTTATCTGGGAAGAAGGCTATGAAAGAGAGAGAAGGAAGAAGAAAGGGGAAGAGGGGGTCCTTGGGGCTCTCTAAGCAGATGTTTTCTTGCAGAGAAACTAAGTAACATCATCAGCCTTAGAAGGGAGGGGGGTTTGCAGAGATGAGAGGGAGGGGAGAGGAGGAGGAGAGGAGGAGGAGAAGAAGAGGAGGAAGAGAAGAGGAGGAGAAGAAGAAGAAGAGGAGGAGGAGGAGGAGGAGGAGGAGGAGAAAAAGAAGAAGAAGAGGAAGAGGAGGAGGAGGTGGTGGAGGAGGAGGAGGAGGAGGAGAAGAAAAAGAAGAGGAAGAGGAGGAGGAGGTGGTGGAGGAGGAGGAGGAGGAGAAGAAGAAAAAGAAGAAGAAGAAGAGGAAGAGGAGGAGGTGGTGGAGGAGAAGAGGAGGAGGAAGACGAAGTGGTGGAGGAGGAGGAGGAGGACGAAGTGGAGGAGGAGGAGGTGGTGGAGGAGAAGAAGAAGAGGAGGAGGAGGGGGAGGAGGAGGAAGAGGAGGAAGAGGAGAGGAGGAGGAGGACGAGAAAGTGGAGGAGGAGGAGGTGGAGGAGGAGAAGAAGAGGAGGAGGAGGTGGAGGAGGAGGAGGAGGAGAAGAAGAAAAAGAAGAAGAAGAGGAAGAGGAGGAGGTGGTGGAGGAGAAGAGGAGGAGGAAGACGAAGTGGAGGAGGAGGACGTGGAGGAGGAGGAGGAGGAGGAGGGGAGGAGGAGGAGGAGAGGAGGAGGAGGACGAAGTGGAGGAGGAGGAGGAGGTGGTGGAGGAGAAGAAGAAGAGGAGGAGGAGGGGGAGGAGGAGGAAGAGGAGGAAGAGGAGAGGAGGAGGAGGACGAGAAAGTGGAGGAGGAGGAGGTGGAGGAGGAGAAGAAGAGGAGGAGGAGAGGGGAGGAGGAGGAAGAAGAGGAGGAAGTGGAGGAGAAGGAGAACAACAATAACAACTGTGGGGTCCTTGGTGCTCCCTAAGCAGATGTTTCATGACCCAACTAGATAACATCATCAGTATTGGAAGGGTGGTGGGGTTTTTTTTGTTTGTTTTTGCAGAGATGAGGTGGTGGAGGTGAAGGAGGAGGAAGAGGAGGAAGACTGCGGGGTCCTTGATGCTCTCTGAGCTGGGCTCTTTTCTTGCAGAAGGCCTCATTACCCAAACGAGCTGACATCTTCCGTGTTAGCAGTGAAACATTTGCTAGAAAGCCACCCAGTTCCAAGAGCCCCAAGGGCCTCACCCTCAACTTGTGTAGATTCCTGGAAATGTGAACTTCCTTGGCTGTCCAATCAAAGGTGAACTCCAATTCTTCTCTCCCCTGCAAAATCAGCCCATGGAACTCATCGCCACCGGCGTAGAGAGAGCCACCGCTCTCGTGGGGCTGGTCGGAAGGAAGACCAGATAAACTTGTGAAGGACACGTCCTTGAGGGAATCCCTGGCCTTGAAGATTCCCTCTGACCTCCTAGCGGTAGGAGGAGGGGCGTCAAGGCCTCCATCTCTTGCTTGGGAGCCCCCCCAGGAGCCCCTGGTTTACCCCCAGTGGAAGTCCTAGCTGGGCCCCTTGACCTGATCCAACGAGACGACCGTCACATCTGGGAGAGAAGCAATGGGAAGCAGCAAGCCTTTTTTCCCCCCAACCAAGCTGAACTTCTCAGACTCCATCCTGCCTAGTCTGGGAGCTGAGAGAAGTTGAATTTCACCGAGACCGAAGCCCTGGCTGGGCTGGTGACTCACTTTCCACCCTTGAGTTTCAGCCCGGCAGTTTCCTGAAAGCAAAGCAGGTCTCGGATTCGAAAGAAGAGGCGGCTGGGTGGCCCCACAGTATCCGGAACCGAAAACCTCCGATTCCTTTCCACGGTGAATGAAATCTCGCTTTTATTATTTTTTTTTTCCGGCATCAGCAGCTGAGCCTGGTGGTGGTGGAAGAGTGAGCAAAGGCGGCTTCCATTCTTGAGAGACACTTGCAAACCTGACATTTGCTCCTGGTTGAAACACAATTCATAGAATCTACACAAAGGAGCAAAGAGGTTGGCTCAGGGTGTCAGGAGAAGAAGGGGCTTTCCGAATTCAACTCCACTCCATTACTATAATGGTAGTGAGGGTAGTGGTGAATATCACTAGATCACTCCTCCTTCTCTTCCTCCTTCTTCTTTTCCTTCTCTCTCTCTCTCTCTCTCTCCTACTATTTCTCCTCCTCTCCACAAACTCCCCTCGCTTCCGCACTGATGATGTTACCTAGTTGGGTTATGAAACCTTTCTCTGCAAGAAAACAACTCAGCTCAGAAAACACCAAGGACTCCAGAGTAGTCCTCTTCCTCCCCTCCTCCTCCTCCTCCTTCCTTCCTTCCTTCTTCTGCCACCATTTCTCCCCCTTTCCTTCTCCTTCTCCTCTTCTTCCTTCTTCTTCCTCCATCACCATTTTTCCTCCTCTTTCTCCTCCACTCCTTCCTTCCTTCCATCCTTCCTTCCTTCTCCTCTGCCACCATTTCTCCTTCCCCTTCCTTCTTCCTTCATCACCATTTCTCCTCCTCTTCCTCCTCCTTTCCTTCCTCCCATCTTCTCTGCCACCATTTCTCCTTCCCCCTTTCCTTCTCCTTCTCTTCTTCCTTCTTCCTCCATCACCATTTTCCTCCTCTTCCTCCTCCACTCCTTCCTTCCTTCCTTTCCTTCTCTGCCACCATTTCTCCTTCCCCCTTTCCTTCTCCTTCTCCTCTTCTTCCTTCTTCTTCCTCCATCATCATTTTTCCTCCTCTTCCTCCTCCACTCCTTCCATCCTTCCTTCCTTCCTTCTTCTCTGCCACCATTTCTCCTTCTCCCTTTCCTTCTCCTTCTCCTCTTCTTCCTTCTTCCTCCTCCATCATCATTTTTCCTCCTCTTCCTCCTCCACTCCTTCCATCCTTCCTTCCTTCCTTCCTTCCTTCCTTCCTTCCTTCCTTCCTTCTTCTCTGCCACCATTTCTCCTTCCCCCTTTCCTTCTCCTTCTCCTCTTCTTCCTTCTTCTTCCTCCATCATCATTTTTCCTCCTCTTCCTCCCCCCGCCCCTCCGAAGCATGAGACCGTTGAAATCCTGCTGACGCGCTCACCAAATCCCAAACGTTCCACTTGGTAAACCTGTTTTGTGGATCAGTTCTCCAAAATAGCACTCGGTGGAAAACAGAAAAATAGAATATAAATAACTCACCAGTTCTTCATCCAATATTTTAGCACAGTAAACTATTTTGTCTACTCGTATACGGGCAGCACTTCTGCATTCCCTGGAAACAATGGAGAAACTCAGTGAAGAAATTTACTTCCTAACCAGGGCTGAATCTGAGAATCTTGAAGAGTGGCCTGCTTTGTTCCAAAGAAGGCTGCTAGTTCTCAGTGAGGACAATCTTTATTTACGGTCCTCTCTCTTGGCTCAGTTTCCCCTTTTCAATTTCACTTAGCCAGCTCTGATCAACTTCTCATTTTGTTTTTTCACCTGTTTTCTTGGCTCTTCATTCTTCGCTTGTCAAAAAGGATGGAGGGTCTGCTGAGCAAGGGGTTGGACTAGATGACCTACAAGGTCCCTTCCAACTCTGTTAACCTGTATCTGTAGACCTCAAAGCAAAGTTTGCGAAGAGAAACAACAGAGTGAAGCCCCAATGTCGGAATCGGGCCCTGAGGTTACATCATATTTAACTGGGTCCCTAAATCAGCTTCTTTGACTTTGATTGACATCTCCCAAACACATCGTAGGTCGGCAGCCCAACCAGCCCTTCCCTTCCCTGCTTTAGCATCTACAGATAATTCTCCACTTACAACCGTTCATTTAGTGACCATCCAAAGTTACAACAGCACTGAAAACAGTGACTTATGACCATTTTCACACTTATAGCCATTGCAATACTCCTGTGATCAAAATTCAGCGGCTTGGCAACTGACTCATATTTATGACAGCAGGGGTCACATATCCCCTTTTGCGACCTTCTGACAAGCAAAACCGAAGGGGGGGAAGCCAGATTTACTTAACAACCGTGTTGCTAGCTTAACACCTGCAGTGATTTGCTTAACGACTGAGGCAAGAAAGGTCATAAAATGGGGAGGGGGAACTCACTTAACAAATGTCTCACTTAGCAACCTTAATTTGGGGCTCAGTTAATGGTCATAACTCAAGGAATATATTTTGGATGGAATAGAGAGGCACTTATCTTTAAATATTGACTGTTGCAGCATTCTAAGTGATCAAAATTCATCCACTTGGCAACTGACTCATATTTATGACGGTCGCAGCATCCCGGGGTCACGTGATCCCTTTTTGCGACCTTCTGACAAGCAAAACCGAAGGGGGGGGAAGCCAGATTTACTTAACAACCATCTCACTCGCTTAACAACTGCAGCGATTCACTTAACGGCTGCGGCAAGAAAGGTCGTAAAACAAGGCAAAACTCATGGGCTGTGCAACAGAAATTTTGGGCTCCGTTGTGGTTGTAAGTTGAGGACTATCTGTACGCACTGAACTCGGACAGATAGAAAGCATTGAAAAGTGGCAACAGAAAAATACCTTAGTATCAATCAAGTCTGCCCTTTTAGTTTTTTTCCCCCTTTCTCTTCTTTTTAGTTTATTTATTTCTTGTTTTTTAATTATTATTTCTATATTTTTTGTTATTTATTTTGCTCATTCGTTTTTTGATTTTTTTTAATTAAAAAAGTTTTACAAATACAGACTTTTCCCCTATTTTTCCCCCCCTCTCCCCTAACTACTCCCTCCCCTGCCCCCCCTCTCCCCTAACCCCTCCCTCCCCTACCTCGACCTCCCCTAACCCCCCTCACCCCCAGCCCCCCTCCTCTAACCCCTCCTCACCCCCCAGCCCTCCCCTCCTCTAACCCCCCCCAGTCCCTCCCCCCCCCGACTTCCCCGGATGAAATCCAGATCATACCATCATTTACTATAACATACATTACCCTCCTACAACCCTAACCCCTGGCTACGCTACAAATTTCTACATCTTAACATTCAGCTAAAAGCTATCTCATACTTCCTTGTTTGATATTTGTTCTGCACATAGTCTCTCCATTTCTTCCATTCTAACATATAAGTTTCTTGGGTCTGGTCCCTCAAATATGCTGATATCTTCGCCATTTCTGCAAAACTGGCCACCTTCAAAGTCCACTCTTCAATAGTAGGCATAGTGTCTTTTTCCAGTATTGGCCAATCAGTAGTCTGGCTGCTGTAATCATGTATACCGTATTTTCCGGTGTATAAGACAACTGGGCGTATAAGACGACCCTCCTCAAAACCATTTAAGGCTCGTCAGAGCCTTATGGGCTGGTCTACCTGGTTACAGGAGAATGAGACCCGGCATATAAGACGATCCCCGACTTTTGAGAAAATTTTTGTGTGTTAGAAAGTAGTCTTATACGCAGGAAAATACAGTAATATCATTTTTGTCTCAGTCACTGAGGAATCCTTAACTATCCCCAATAAAAACAATGGAGGAGAAAATTTCAATTTTTTCTTCAAAACATTTTGCATAACCCACCATATTTTAATCCAAAAAGCCTTCACTTTCTCGGTTTTTGATTTAGTTTTTTTTTGTCACATGATGGGCGTGTGCTTATGCCAAGCGTGTTTAAACTCATTTACTGACGACGGAGCCACTGCGACCCTTGGAAGTCGGCTCCAAGCTCCCGCCACTCTTTCTGGGAAGTCACCCTTTCTATTGACTTATTACGTTTATTTTTTTAATTCCTTTATTTATTCTCAAAATTGAAAAGTGGCAACACGCGCGCTCCTAAGTGACTGACAGAATAATGGAAGGGACCTGGGAGCAGGGGTGAAATCCTTCGCGGTTCGCCACCACTTCACTGCCTGCAGATGCGCGCTTCATGCAGAAAAAGGAAGCTGAAGTGCGGGGGTGAGGAACAGCTGTGCCATGCGATTTAGATTCAGGAATTTCCTGCTTTCTAGCGAATATGAATCGCGCGGCACAGCTGATTTATTTATTTATTTATTCATTTATTGGTTCGATTTATATGCCGCCCTTCTCCGGAGATTCAGGTCGTCTTACAATGCGTTAAGCAATAACCTTCATATTTTTGTATATACCTGCTTAGTAGGGCTTTCACACTCTCCCCTCAAGAGGTGTTCTTTTTTATACAAAGTCAGCTTATTGCCCCCACAATCTGGGTCCTCAACTGACCTACCTTAGAAAGGATGGAAGGCTGAGTCAACCTTGAGCCTGGTGAGATTCGAACTTACAGTCATTGCAGACAACTGGAGTTAATCACAATGCATTAGTCTGCTGAGCCAGCAGGCCCACTATTGCGTGAAGCAATAGCCTTCGTACTTTTGCATATACCTGCTTAGTAGGGCTTTCGCCCCCCCCCCCAAGCGGTGTTCTTTTTTATACAAAGTCATCTTATTGCCCCCACAATCCGGGTCCTCATTTTACCTCCCTCGGAAGGATGGAAGGCTGAGTCAACCTTGAGCCTGGTGAGATTCGAACTTGCAGTAATTGCAGGCAGCTGGCAGCTAAGTGCTATTTAACAGCGTTTTAGTCTACTGTTCCACCAAGGCTCCTTTATTCATTTTATTTCCCACTCATATACTGAAGGGCTACTCCGGGCGGCTTAAAACAATCAAATGGAAATAAAAAGATTTTTTTGAAAAGGTAAAATAACAATAGCAAAGGAAAGAAGCAATAAAAACGAACAACGGAAGTGCAAGGGTATGTGGAGATTCTCCGTCATCTAAGCCCTGCTTGTCCCAAAGGTGTTTTTTTTTCAAGAGGCCACTGGACTTTTTGGATTTTTTTTTTAAGATGTTTCACTTCTCATCCCAGAAGCTTCTTCGGCTCTGACGGGATGGTGGGGAAGGGAAGGATTTATATTCCTTGCAGACCCCTGGTCCTTTGCATCCTTTGAGAGTGAGGTTGAGGCCACTTGGAGGTTTATCTGTGTCCTCAGGGTCACCTGAGTGGTGACCCTGGGGAAACAGACAGACCTCCAAGTAGCCTCAACGACCCTTTAAAAGGATTCAAATGACCTTCTCTGCAAGGAGAATCAATCCTTCCCTTCCCCACCATCCCGTCAGAGCCGAAGAAGCTTCTGGGATGAGAAGCGAAACGTCTTCAGAGATGAAAAAAAACCAAGAAAGTCCAGTTATGCCTCTTGAAAAAAAGCACCTCTGGGACAATAGAAGTACAATAATAATAAATTAAAAAGATGAGCGGAGGATGCTCAGGAAATGCATGGCAGGGAGATGAAGTCAGAGAGTCGGCTGTTACTTCTGTAGAGTCTCAATGTCACTTTTTTTTTTGAATGGTGATGACCAGAACTGGACACAGCTTTCCAAGGAATGTCTGCATTGCAGAAAAACCGATCCACTTTCTTCCCACGAATCCAGTTCTGCCTGGACTACTGTACTGTTCTCTGCACGGGGCTCCCCTTGAGGAGCACCCGGAGGCTCCAACTGGTCCAGAATGCGGCTGCGCGGGTGATTACGGGAGTGACCTGGCGCTCCCATATAACACCTCTCCTGCGCGAGCTGCACTGGCTCCCAGTGGTCTTCCAGGTGCGCTTCAAGGTGTTGGTTCTCACCTTTAAAGCGCTCCATGGCTTAGGGCCAGGGTATTTACGAGACGGATCTCCGCACTTTCCATAAGGCCCTGAAGAAGTTTTTATTTCAGCAAGCTGTCCTGGCCTGAATAGGTTTTTTGTGGGTTAGTTTTTTAATTGTATAGCCTTGGGGTTTTAAATTGTGAGGCCGATTAATTTAATTTATTTTTAGCTATTTTAATTTTTATACTGTATGTTATTTTAAATTTTCGGCTGTCCACTGCCCTGAGTCCCTTGGGGGAGAAGGGCGGTATATGAATTTAAATAAATAAATAAATAAATACAAAGCAGCAAGAAGATGCAGAAGCTATTCGGATGCTTTGTGCTTGCACGATAACTCCTGACCCGGGAGGATTTCCACAAAGTCTTCACTGATTCTGAAAGGGAGAATCAACTTTGCCCCAGCTTTTGAGGCGGAGCGATGTTGTGGAGCAAAGCAAGGCCAGAGATTAGCCCGGAGATGGACACCACATCAAAGCGGAATTGCAGAATAGGCCGGTTTGTTCAAATTGATGTAACTCTCCATGTGACTTGCTGGAGAAACCGGTGTTTTTTTTACATGCAAATCACCCTGCTTTCATTCTTTGAGAGAGAAATTTCCCAGAAGCAGACTTTTAAAGCACAAATTCCCAGAATGTAAGCTGTTTTCTTTCTTTCTTTAGTGCTCAGAACTTTCATTAATGTACCTTTCCATTGAACACTCTTTTGGGAGGAATTTCTGGTGAGGAGTAATGGAAAAGCTTGCCTCCCGAAGTTGCGGGGGCTCCATTGCTGAAGATTTTGAAGAAGAGATTGGACAACCGGTTGTTTGGGGTGGCCTACAGGGGGGGTTGGGCTAGAAGACCTCCAAGTCCCTCCCAGCCATAGGAGTCTATGAGATAGATAGATAGATAGAAAGATAGAGAGATAGAGAGAGAGATAGAGAGATAGATAGAGAGATAGATAGATGGATGGATGGATAGATTTAGTGATAGATAGATAGATAGATAGATAGAGAGATAGAGAGATAGAGAGATAGATAGATAGATAGATAGATGATAGATAGATAGATAGATTTAGTGATAGATAGATAGATAGATAGATAGATAGATAGATAGATAGATAGATAGATAGATAGATAGATTTAGTGATATATAGATAGATTTAGTAATAGATAGATAGATAATCAAACTTCAAATATCTGTTGGTAGATGATAGATGATAGATAGATGATAGACAGATAGAGATATAGATAGATTAGATAGATAGATAGATAGATAGATAGATAGATAGATAGATAGATAGATTGATTTAGTAATAGGTAGAGAGATAGGTAAAGAGAGATGATAGATAGATAGATAGATAGATAGATAGATAGATAGATAGATAGATAGATAGATAGATAGATAATCAAACTTCAAATATCTGTTGGTAGATGATAGATGATAGATAGATGATAGACAGATAGAGAGAGATATAGATAGATAGATAGATAGATAGATAGATAGATAGATAGATAGATATAGATAGATATAGATAATCAAACTTCAAATATCTGTTGCTAGATAATAGATGATAGATGATAGATAAATGATAGACAGAGAGAGATATAGATTAGATAGATAGATAGATAGATAGATAGATAGACAGATAGATAGATTTAGTAATAGATAGATAGATAGATATAGTGATAGATATGTAGATATTAGATACTGATAGAGTGAGAGTGAGAGAGAGAGAGAGAAGGAGGGGGGAGGGAGGGGAGGGAGGGAGAGATATGATAGGTAGATAGGTAAAGAGATGATGATTGATGGATGGATGGATGGATGGATAGACAGATAAAGAGTTAGCGATAAATAAGTAGATATTAGATAGATAATGCAAGAGAGAGTGAGATGTGATAGGTAGAGAGATAGGTAAAGAGAGATGATGATAAATGGATGGATAGATAGATAGATGATGATAGATAGATGATAGAGTTAGTGATAGATAAGTAAATATTAGATAATAAGAGACAGACAGATGAGAGAGAAAGAGAGGGAGGGAGGGAGAGAGAGAAGCTCCATCACTGGAGGTTTTTAAGAAGAGATTGGACAACCATTTGTCTGAGATGGTCTGTTGCCTTGGGTAGGGGTTGGACTAGAGGACCTCCGAGGTCCCTTCCAGCCCTAGGATTCCATGAAATCAAACCTCAACAGGACTAAAAAGGACGTTGGTGTTTATTCCACGAGGAAGTGGAACCTCCAGAGCCCCCATAGTTTGAAAGGTATGCAAGGGCCATATGAATATAGCCACAGCAGACTAAAGTGCTGTTAAGTAACACCAGCTGCCTGCAATTATTGCAAGTTCGAATCTCACCAGGCTCAAGGTTGACTCAGCCTTCCATCCTTCCGAGGGAGGTAAAATGAGGACCTGGATTGTGGGGGCAATAAGCTGACTTTGTATAAAAAAGAACACCGCTTGGGGGGGGGGGCAAAGCCCTACTAAGCAGGTATATACAAAAGTATGAAGGCTATTGCTTAACGCATTGTAAGCCGCCCTGAGTCTCCGGAGAAGGGCGGCATATAAATCAAACCAATAAATAAATAAACAAACAAACAAACAAATAAATAAATATCATTATTTCATCCCACATCAAACCCTGAAGCCAGGCAGAGGAGAGGCCCAAACAATTTGGGTGAAAATGAACTTCATTTGCAAAAGAAAACTCCAGAAAAGAGATAACCGAGAGCAGATGGGGAAATCTTGTGGTTTTTTTTCAGAAGCCAGGGTTGTATTTCCCCAAGACGGAGACTGAGCAAGAGGCAAGAACTGTGTTTTTTTTTTTTCTGGAGTATTTTTAATTTTTTTGGTTTTTGCCCCCCCACTCTTTCTCCTGCAGTGACTTAACTGCTCTATTTCGAGGGACGGCAGAGCGGCTACGGTTAATATCTGCCTCCCGAAAGAGAGAAGGCGAGAGTGAAATTGAGGTTTTATGTAAAGCATCTGATTCAAACCCCGATTCTCACCGGCCCCAAACGAGAGTTTGAAATAGCAAGAAGCATTCAAAACAAGCCTCTCGGATTTGCAGAGGGGAAACTGAAGGGAATGTGTGTGTGTGTGTGTGTGTGTGTATCCTGGTGAAAGCACATCACATTATTTTTGCAAGGTTGCTGCCACCTCGCACCGCCTGCTCTCCAAGTTCCTTTCCTACTCTCTTTTATTCTGCCTTCTATTCTGGACCAGATGTAATGGGTGGAAGATCATTAGAGATCCGATCTAGAACAAAGGAGAAACTTCCTGACAGTGAGAACAATTCATCAAGGGAAGAACTTGCCTTCATAAGTTTGTTTGTTTGTTTGTTTTTATTTTGATTTATACACAACCCTTCTCCAGAGACTCAGGGCGGCTTACAATGCGTGAAGCAATAGCCTTCATACTTTTGTACATTTATACAAAGTCAGCTTATTGCCCCCACAAACTGGGTCCTCAATTGACCTAATTTAGAAAGGATGGAAGGCTGAGTCAACCTTGAGCCTGGGGAGATTCGAACTGGTATAATTGCAGACAGCTGGATGTTAATTACGGTGCTTTAGTCTGCAGAGCTAAACCAGGCTCCGTTGTGGGTTGCTCCATTGCTGGAGGTTTTTAACAAGAGATTGGACAACCATTTGTCTGAAATGGGTCTAGGATTTCCTGTCTGAGTAGGGAGTTGGATGTGAAGACCTCCAAGGTCCCTCCGAACTCTTGTTATTCTGTTATTTCTTCTGCACTGGGGTCCCTCCTATACAACCTGCATTTTTTTAAAAAAAAATATTTATATATTTTTCTTTAACATATATGTATCTAAGAGACAGTGTATTGTCTGGGTCGTTTTACATATGCATAATAATAGTAGTAATAACTTTCTTTACTTGTGTATAATAGTATTCTCCAACTTCTAATTTCTACCTTTATTATCTAACCCAAGGGTCTGCAACCTTCAATACTCAAAAGAGCCATTTGGATCCGTTTCCCACAGAAAGGAAAACACCGGGAGCCACAAAACCTGGGTGGGCGTGGCCAACTCAGTGTCACTCACTTCCACCAGTCACATGACACGCTCTCAGCCATGCCTACCCAGCCGTCATTAGGGCAAAAAACCCGTTGTTAAAAAACACCGGGAATCACAAAACCCTTTTGACATCTCTCTCTCCCATCATTGCCCTTACCTTCTCAGGCCAGGCGAGGAGTGACTGAGAGGGCGAGGGGCGGCGCAGCAAGTGATAGGATCACCTGATAGGGAGCCAAAACAGAGGGCCCAAAGAGCCACATGCGGCTCCAGATTCTGTGTCTTCTTTATCCTTTATCTTTAATGTTAATGCTGCACACACGTGTTCACATATCCGGCACTGGTACAGTATGTGAAGCCCACTTCCGAACCTATCCATTTCCGCACAATCTAATAATTTTTTTATTATATTTTCATCTATAGGAATTTCCTCATTTTTCCAGTGTTGTGCAAATACAATTCTCGCTGCTGACAAAACATGTACTATTAAATTTACCTACCGAGCTCAGGACAGCCCCCGATCTCCTTTCCTTCCGTTCGTGAACTGAAGACGTGGCTCTTTCGCCAACTTAACTGATCCGTTCTGGGGGTACGTTGGTATAATTTTAAATTGTTTTAATCGGGTTGTGATTTTAAATTTTATTGTGATTTGTATTGAAATGCTGTTTTTGTAAGCCGCCCTGAGTCCCTCAGGAGAATGGCGGCATATAAATCGCAAAATAAATAAATAAATAAATATACATTCCCTTTGTTATATTTTTCCTGGCAAAATATCTAACAAAAAAATTTCTGGCTTTAAATCTATATGTTGCTTTATCATCTTCTCTAACCATGTATGTATTTTCATCCAAATTTCTTTTCCTTGGGGCAAGTCCATCACATATGAAGTACGGTGCCACCTATAGAACATTTTACATAGGTTTTCCTTGTATTTGCCATTGTCAAACAACCCGCATTTTTTAACTTCAGTTAATTCTTGATCATGGATGCACACACACACACACACACACACACGTGTGTTTCTCCACTTACAAAATTCACTTAGTGACCATTTGGAATTACAACAACACTAAAAAAGGGGGCTTTCACACTTGAGACTCTTGCAGCATCCCCAGGGTCACGTGATTAAAATTCAGATGTTTGGCAACTGACTCACATTTATGACGGTCACAGTGTCCCAGCGTCACATGACACCTATTTGTGACCTTCTCAATCGGCTTCCAAGCAGCAAGGTGAATGGGGAAATCCTAATTTGTTTAATGACCACATGAGTCACCTAACCACTGCAGTGATTTGCTTATCCACCATGGCCAAAATGGTCACAAAAATTGGATGTGACTCACTTAACAATCACTGTACTTTTAGAAACAGAAATTGTGGTTTTAATTGGGGTTGTAAACTGAAGACTACCTGCATTTGAATCAGAATTATAACCTGCTCGAACTTCCAAATTCGTTTGATTTTCCAAACTTTACAGAGGGGGAAAGGTGATTCAAATTCAAAAAGATAGCCTGTAAATTTAATAAATGAATTATTATTATTTACTTTATTCATTAAACATGGAACTCAGTCAACTGAACGTTCAAAAATGCATCACAAATACCATGGACTGGTGCTAATGGTTGATACGGGTTGCTGCCAGCGTCCCAGGTATCAACCAAGTACCTTCTTATAAGATGTACGATGTTCCAAGTGGCACAGTTTTTTTGCAGTTCCGCTGGTGTTATTGCACAAAGCTAGAATTTGTTGATGTATCTTATAAAATTCTTGGACATGGTACCAAGTGCCCCGATGACAATGGGTATCACGGTTACATGTTTCATCTATAGCTGTGTAGTTTCGATTTATTATTATTATTATAATGTGAACCGCCCTAAGTCCGTTGGAGATAGGGTGGCATATAAGTTAAATAAAAATAGATTATTATTATTATTAGTTAATCTGTAGTGAGATTCACAGCCTTTGAGGCTGGTTAATAGCTCAGCAGCTCGAGTCCTAACCAAGGACCTAGGAACTGTTAAGGTATCGTCGGAGGATGTAAGCTGTTCCGAGTAAGGTGGTTTTTTGTGGAGTCAAAATGTTCAAGTCCGGTAAATTTAGAATTTCTAAATAGCGGGGTAGCCCTTTGGGTATTGTTCCAAGGGCTCTGATTACAATCGGGACAACACACGATTTCTTTTTCCACAGTCGCTCAACTTCAATTTGCAAGTCCCGATACTTTGTGAATTTTTCTTGCTGCTTATCTTCAATCCGTGCGTCACCAGGTATTGCAATGTCAATGAACCATCCTTTTTTCTTTTCAACTATTGCTTTGTCAGGTGTGTTGTGGACCAAGTGCCTGTCAGTCTGAATCCTAAAGTCCCACAAGATCTTGAGTTTCTCATTCGCTAAAAACTTTCTCAACCTGATGTTCCTGGTGGTTTTTGCTGTACTAAAATCCAAACTTCTGGCACAATTTCCAGTGAATGATCTTAGCAACGCGGTCATGGAGTTGTAGGTAGTCGGTTTGTGAAATTTTGCTGCACCCACTGATCAAGTGGTCAACTGTCTCATCTTTCTCATTGCAGAGGTGGCATTTGCTTTTGGTGGTAACATGTTGAATTTTTGCCTTCATGCAGTTTGTGGCTAGGGCTTGTTCTTGAGCTGCCAAAATAAAGCTTTCTGTTTCTTTTTTCAGTACTCCTGATCTTAACCAGTTCCAAGTTAGTTTCTGGTCAGCTTTGCCTTCAATACTTTTCAAGTATTGGCCATGCAGAGCTTTGCTTTTCCAATTTTCAGCTCGCTGCTCAATTACTTCTTTCTTATATTCTGCTTTCGTTTTAGTTGTATTATTATTGTTGTTATTGTTGTTGTTGTTATTTGTGCAAGTTCAAAAAAAATGCTTTTTCCTGAAACAAATTCAAAGCAAAACCCAATACATCAAGTTTCAAGTTTCAATGTAGTTTTATAATCATAATCTGGGTAGTTTTAATATTTCAATTATTTTATTTTAGAACTTGCAAACCACTCAAGGTTGCCTTATATTCAGCCATCAGTTTTCAGCTTCCTTCCATGAAGGCTGGCTCAGTCCTATTTCTGTGTTCAAAATTTAATAAACAAATTTGTTTATTAACAAACAAACAAACAAACAAACGAATTCGTCCCTTGGAATTCCATCAGAAAGATTTTCCCAGTCTGATCAAAAATTGTTATTCTTTTGGTAAGATTGGCAGCCAATAAATTTGATAGATAGATAGAAAGATAGGTAGGTAAGTAGGTAGGTAGGTAGGTAGGTAGGTAGAGACAGACAGACAGACAGACAGATGCCAATAAATTTGATAAATAAATAAATAAATTGGAATCCAATTTTATACGCTGCCAAATATCTCTTTTTTCATTCCAAGCTGACTTAAACCTTGTTCCTTGCCGGAAAAGCAACGCAGCAGTTTAAAGAATAAAACGATAAAAAAAAAATGAAAAACCATGAAAACGGGTGAAAAACCTCTTCATGCCCATTTTTACGGCAGCTCCAGGTTTTAAAACATCATTAGTCTTAACTTAAAGTCAGCCGTGGTATTTCTGTACTCTGCCAAGTGACGTTTAGCGGAAATGTTACTGAAGTTTGCAAAACATCAAAGCAAGAAATTCAGTCGTGCATTCACTCATATTTCTGGAGATGCGGAGAAGTGAAAATTAGCAACCTCTAGTTTCTGTCTTGTTTTAACCTAATCCACCAAAAATTTCTCACCCACGTCTCCCCACATTGTGTTCTCTAATTTGTAAAATTGTTTTATGCTTCATTCTTGGTTTTTTTTGCAGACTAAACCAGAGCAGAGTTTCTCAATAGCAACTCTAAGATGTCTGGACTTCAATTCCCAGAATTCCCCAGCCAGCTTGAAATCCAGATATCTTAAAAGTTGCTAGTTGAAAAACCCAACCCTAACTTAACAATTTTGACTCACAATTTCCTTTTGAGACATCAATTCCTTCCATGCAGGATGGCTCAGTCCTAAATTCTGTACCCAACCCCCCCATATTTTGCTTTTAATTAATTAATTTATTTTTTAAATGTCACTTTACCAGCATTAAAAGTTGTATTCAGGCTGGCTGCACCAGAGTGGATCTTAAATGGGCATATTTTTTAAAAAAATCTTTTTTTTAATTTTATGCAGAATATCAAAATGCAAAATCCAAAAAGATAAAAAAAAAGAGACAAAATTAAAAAAAGAAATATATATTGAAAATAACAAAAGATAAAAACACATATTACCCCCTCTGCCTTTAGTTGACCACTGACAATACTATTGCAACAATAATAGTTTCCCCACTCCCCTTGCAAAGCAGGTCCAAAATTTATAAGCTTGTACATCAGTCTTGCTTTGAGTCATATTTCTCTTTCATATTTCATATTTCTTATTTTTTTAAGTATGTGCCAGTGTGTTCACAGAAAAAAATGACAATAAAGCTTTTCTCTTCTCTTCTCTCCCCTTCTCTTTTCTTCTTCTCATCTTCTGCTCTCCTCTCTTCTATCATCTCTTCTCTTTCTTCTTTCTCTCTTTTCTCTCTTCTCTTCTTGGCATCTGCTCCTCACCTCTCTCCTCTTCCCTTCCCTTCTCCTCTCCTTTTCTCCTCTCCTAGCTTTTCTCTCCTCTCTCTCTTTCTCTTCGCTCTCTCTTTTCTGTCTTCTCTTCCCTTTTTGTCATCTTCTCCTCTCCTCTTCTCTCTTCCCTTCTCTTCTTCTCATCTTCTCTTCTCCTCTCCTAGCTTTTCTCTCCTCTCTCTTCTCTTTCTCTCCTCTCTCTCTCTTTTCTCTCTTTTCTTTCCTTTTTGTCATCTTCTCCCCTCCTCTCTTCTATCTTCCCTTCTCTTCTCTCATTTCATCTTATCATCTTATCTTATCTTCTTATCCTCCTCTCCTCTTTATCATCTTATTTTATCTCTTCAACCCAATTGACCTGTCATATATTACATGTAGGAAAAAAATAATACTTAACAGGTTAAATAACAGTGAAATTAAAGTAGCCATTTTAAATCAGTTTTTTTTTCCTTTCGAAAGTCAATCCAGATATTTAGGAAAACAACCGCAGCTTTTTAAGAATTTGTTGCAGAGGGGGAAAAAAATGACTCGGTCAGAATCTTGAGGAAAAACTACCTGGTTGCAAATGGATTACAGATAGTTTTCATTTCATTTTATTAGATTTATATACCGCCCTACTCCCGAAGGAGTCCTCAGTTTACGACCACAAATGGAGCCCAACATTTCTGTGGCTAAGCGAGATGGTTGTTAAGTGAGTTTTGCCCCATTTTACAACTTTACAACAAGCCACGGCTGTTAAGTGAACCCCTGCAGTTCTTAAGTTAGTAATACGGCCATTAAGTGAATACGGCTTCCCCATTGACTTTGCTTGTCAGAAGTTCGCAAAAGGAGATCGCTTGACCCCGGGACACGGCGACCGTCGTAAGTACATGGCAGTTGTCCCAATTTTGGACGCACGATCACGGGGCTGCTGCAATGGTTGTGACTTTTGCTATCTGTCAGAAATGGCGTAGCGTCTCCCGCTTGGGCAAGGGGGCTGGACTAGATGACCTCCAAGGACCCTTCCAACTCCGTTATTCCACATATTCCTAAATCCCTTCCTTCAGTGCCATTGTACCTTTGAACGGTCCCTCAGTGAACTGTTGTAAGTCGAGAACTTCCTGCATTTCATTTTTGCCTTGGGTTAAAAGCCGCCGACTCTGGAACCTCCTGAATGCATCGATCTAAGCAAGAGGTTTAGATTAAGAAGAGTTGGGAGGGGCCTTGGAGGTCATCTAGTCCAACCCCCACCCAAGCAGGAGACCTTGATACACCATTTCGGACCAATGGCAGTCCAGTCTCTTCTTGAAAGCTTCCAGGGATGAAGCTCCCACAACTTCCAAAGGCAACTTCTCTTCCATCGGATGGATCGTTCTCCCTGCCAGGAAACTTCTCCTTATTTCTAGGTTGAATCTTTACAAGGTTTGCATAATAGGAATATTTTTTTTCCCACCTGATAAATGGCGCCGGGGAGTGAATGCAAGACTTTTTGTTGTGAAAGTATGACACAACAGTCTCTCTGGAACCTGTCACTGTCTATTTCACCTTTGGGGGGGGGGTTCCCCCCTCCCCTTCCTCTCCTCTTATCCAAGCTTCGCTCTAGTTTTTTTTTTTTTTTTGTTCGTTTGTTCAGGAGAAAGTTAAGCTTTCCATTTTTAACGCTTCTCCATTGACCGAAGTGGCTGGATCAGAGGCTGTGAAGTAACAAGTGTGAATTTCTTACAACTATTCAGGCGTCCTTTGAATTTATTCCTCCCCGTTGTGTGGCACAGATGCCAAAGCATAGTTTGCAAAAGAAAACAGGATTAAGTGGCGCAGAATTCCCCAGCCAGCACTGAATTCTGGGAGTTGAAGTCCGCCTGACTTCGAGTGGCCTAGTTTGAGAGTCAGGCTGCTAAATGGATTTTTGACAGCCTCTTCCTTCCAATCTCCAACCAGCTCATGGAAAACATCTTTTAGCAACAGCTAGTCAAGGGTCCTTTTTGGGTTTTTTTCCAAAATCTTTGCAGTTTTTCTACCTCCTGACTCTCTCCTTCCAACGAGAAAGGGAAAAAAAAAGAGAGAGAGAGAGAGAGAGAGAGAAAGCTTCACTTGACCTTTTTTCTTTATCTCCTCCCGAGTGAACGCTTCTAAATTTAGTTTGTGGTTAAGAATGTTTTTTACTTTTGTTTTGTTTTCGATGCAAAGGTCAGGCTGGGTGGAGGTTGGGGAGGAGGGAGGGAGGGAGAGAGGGGGCGATAGCCCAGTTGGTTCGAAAGCAGGTAGGTGGAGAGAGAGGGACACAGAGAAAGAGAGAGAGAGAAAGGAAGGAAGGAAGGAAGGAAGGAAGGAAGGAAGGAAGGAAGGAGAAAGAGAAAGGAAGAGAAAGAAAGAAGCAGAGTGTGAGAGAGAGAGAAAGAAAGAGAAGAAACAGTGAGAGGAAGGAAGAGAGAGACAGGAAGGAAGGAAGGAAGGAAGGAAGGAAGGAAGGAAGGAAGGAAGGAGGAAGGAAGGAAAGAAAGAAAGAAAGAAAGAAAGAAAGAAAGAAAGAAAGAAAGAAAGAAAGAAAGAAAGAAAGGAGACACAAAGAGAAATAGTGTGTGAGAGAGAGAGAGAAAGAAAGAAAAAGGAAGGGAAGAAGGGAGGGAGGGAAAGAGACAGAAGCAGAGTGAGAGAGAGAGAGAGAGAGAAAGAAAGGATAAATAGTGAGAGAGGAAGGAGAGAGAGAAAGGAAGGAAGGAAGAAAGAAGAAAGAGAAAGAGAAAGAAAGAGAAAGGAAGAAGCAGAGTGAGAGAGAGAGAGAGAAAGAGAAGAAACAGTGAGAGGAAGGAAGAGAGAGACAGGAAGGAAGGAAGGAAGGAAGGAAGGAAGGAAGGAAGGAAGGAAGGAAGGAAGGAAGGAAGGAGACACAAAGAGAAATAGTGTGTGTGAGAGAGAGAGAAAGAAAGAAAAAGGGAGGGAGGGAGGGAGGGAAAGAGACAGAGTGAGTGAGAAAGAAAGAAATAAAGAAATGATAAATAGTGAGAGAGGAGGGAGAGAGAGAGAAAGAAAGAAAAAGGGAGGGAGGGAGGGAGGGAAAGAGACAGACGCAGAGTGAGTGAGAAAGAAAGAAATAAAGAAATGATAAATAGTGAGAGAGGAGGGAGAGAGAGAGAAAGGAAGGAAGGAAGAAAGAAGAAAGAAAGGAAGAGAAAGGAAGAAGCAGAGTGGGAGAGACAGAAAGAAAGAGAAGAAACAGTGAGAGGAAAGAAGAGAGAGAGAGACAGGAAGGAAGGAAGAGAGAGAGAGAGAGAAACAGTGTGAGGTAGAGAGAGGAGAGGAGAGGAGAGGAGAGGAGAGAAGAGAAGAGAAGAGAAGAGAAGGAAGTGGAATGGAGTAGGGTCGAGTCTCCACTTGCAACCATTTTTAGTGACTGCTCAAAGTTAGAACAGTGCTGAAAAAAGCGACTTATGACCGTTTTTCACACCTATGACTATTGCAGCATCTCCAAGATCATGTGATCAAAAGAAATCGGAACCCTTGGCAACTGGCCTGGGTCATGTGATCCCTTTTTGTGACTTTCTGACAAGCAAAGTCAATGGGGAAGCCAGATTAGCAATAGCATTTAGACTTACTGTAGATACCCTTCACGCTGCTTTAAAGCCCTCTCTCAGCGGTTTACAGAGTCAGCCTATTTGCCCCCAACAATCTGAGTCCTCCTTGAACCTGGTGAGAATCGAACTGCCGGCAGTCAGCAGAAGTAACCCTGCAGTACTACACTCTCACCACTGCGTCCCCACGGCTCAATAAATTCTCTTAACAATCATGTTATTATTTATATTTATTTTATTTATAATCAGATTTATATGCCGCCCTTCTCCGCGAGGACTCAGGGCGGCTCACAACAATAAAACCAGTCCAGATTAAAATTCAAACATTAAAAACTAAAATTCCCATTAAAACCCATTGCAATTGATAAATTAAAATGATTAGCTTATCCATTGCAATGATTCACTTAACAACTGTGGGGGAGAAAGGTCATAAAATGGGGCAAAATTCACTTAACAATTGTCTTGCTTACCAATGGAATTTTTGGGCGCAATTGTGGTCATAAGTCGAGGACGACCTGTATACAGAATGGAATAGAATACATTAGATTACAGAATAGAATAGAAAACGGACTAGACTAGACTAGGTCAAAAAATAAAACCAAACCAAACCAAATTTTTTTTAAAAAATGAGATGAGATTGAATGAAATACTGAAATGAAAGAAATGAAATGAAAAATAAAGCACTGTAAAATAAAACGCTACAATAAAACAAAATAATAAAACATTGTAAAACAAAATACTGCAAAGCAAAGTGAAATAAAAACAATAATAAAGTAAAATAAAATAAAGTAAAATAATAGTAAAGTAAAATAAAGTAAAATAAAATAAAATAATAAAGTAAAAAATAAAATAAAATAATAGTAAAGTAAAATAAAGTAATAGTAAAGTAAAATAAAATAAAATAATAGTAAAGAAAAATAAAATAAAATAAAATAATAGTAAAGTAAAATAAAATAAAATAAAATAATAGTAAAGTAAAATAAAATAAAATAAAATAATAGTAAAGTAAAATAAAATAAAGTAAAGTAAAGTAAAAGTAAAATAAAATAAAATAATAGTAAAGTAAAGTAAAGTAAAATAAAGTAAAATAAAGTAAAGTAAAATAAAGTAAAGTAAAGTAAAATAAAATAAAATAAAATAATAGTAAAATAAAGTAAAATAAAGTAAAGTAAAGTAAAATAACAGTAAAGTACAGTAAAGTAAAGCAAAGTACAGTAAAAGAGGCTGGTGAACCCTTCCTGGCTGATGGGGGTGCCCCAAACACCATCCTCCCCCTCCCCCTTGGCACAGTGGGGGGGGGGGGGGAGCGCGAGCCACCTGCCCCAGCTGCAGAGCCAGCTGCAAGCCCAGCAGGATTTGCCTCCCCCCCGCCCCCCCCGGAGCTGAAAGTCACGGGCGGGGGGTGGGGGGGTGTGAGTGATGCTTTTGCACCCCAGAGCAGGTCCCACATCGGAGCTTCTGTGCAGTTGTGAGTCAAACCGAGAACGGCTTTGTGCACCCACCACAACGGGAGGCGGGAAGAGAAACCCAGCGGCTTGGCAAGTTTTTTGCAGCCTCTTCGGTGTCCGGAGAAGGGAAGTGCTGAAGTTCAACCGGTGATGCCTCGAAGTCATGGCACCCGGGGGCTTCCCGGGGGCGCCACCCAAAAAAGCCCCCCTCCAAAGCCCTGGGCGGGGAGGGGGATCCGTGAGGTTGGGGCTGGGGGGCTTGAGCAGGAGAGGAGGCTGGGATTTGGGGAGGGGGGTCCAGCAATAACAGAAGAACAAGAGCTGGAAGGGGACTTCGGAGGTCTACTAGTCGGACCCCGTCCTTAAGAAAGACTGCACGTTGCGGGTCGGTTGAGCGGGAGGCTGGAGGGAAAGCAAATTATTTAATACTTTTAATCTTTTTTTTAAATTCACGGTGTATTGTGTTTTTACTCTGACTGTACACCGCCCTGAGTCCTGCAGGAGAAGGGCGGTATAAAAATGTAATTAATTAAATAAACAAATAAATAAATAAATAAATAATAAATAAATAAATAAATAAAGCCGCCTTTATTGCACGCGGCTGGGATTTGGGGAGTGGGGGGCAGCAATAACAGAAGAACAAGAGTTGGAAGGGACCCTTCGAGGTCTTCTAGTCGGACCCCCTCCCCTTGCTCAAGAAAGATTGCACGCTGCGAGTCGGCTCCGTTGCGAGCAACCTAGAAAGCCGGGGAATTGCGGGTCGGCCAGAGAAAGGGAAAGGTTACTTGGTCGCCCCTTCGCTCCCCCCACCCCACCCCCGCTTCCTTCCGCACAGCAAGTGCTGGGAAAAGGGGGAGGGGGGGAGAAGTCTTGCAGTTCTGATCACCTTGTGGTCTCCCTGCCTCCCTGGCTCCGCCGCAACTCCTGGGTCCTGGGCGTCTTGCCCCCGGATTGCGTGGGAGGGGGAAAGCCCAAGGGACGGGACTTTGAGTAGCTTAGGGAAACCAACGGCGGGAGTGTGGGTGAGGGGGGGGGGGTTTGTCTGGACGGGTGAAAGAGGACGTCCTTTCCGTGGGGGAAGGTAATAAACGGGGTAGTTTGATGGATATTTTGGAAGCCTTTGATATCCGAAAGATACTGACAATGGGCCAAGACCCGGAGAGGAGGAAAGGAAAGGAAGGTGAAGAAGATGAGAAGGGGAAACGTTGAGAAAAAGGGGTAGGGAAGAGGACAGGAAGGGAAGGGAAGTGAGGAAAGAGAGAAGAAGGGAAGAGAAAGGAAAAGAAGGGAAGGGGAAAGGAAATGGAAGAAGAAAGGGGAGAGAAAGGGAAGGGGAAAGGAAAGGAAGAAGGAAAGGAAGGGAAGGAGGAAAGAAAAAAGGAAAGGAGGAAGGGAAGGGAAGGAGGAAAGAAAAGAAAAAAGGAAGGGAAGGGAAGAAGGAAAGGAGAGGAAGGGAAGGGGAAAGGAAAGAAAGAAGGAAAGTAAAGGAAGGGAAGGAGGAAGGGAAGGAGGAAAGAAAAGAAAAAAGGAAAGGAAGGGAAAGGAAAGGAAAGGAAAGAAAGAAGGAAAGGAAGGGAAGGAGGAAAGAAAAAAGGAAAGGAGGATGGGAAGGAGGAAGGGAAGGGAAGGAGGAAAGAAAAGAAAAAAGGAAAGGAAGGGAAGGGAAGAAGGAAAGGAAGGGAAGGAGGAAAGGAGAGGAAGGGAAGGGGAAAGGAAAGAAAGAAGGAAAGTAAAGGAAGGGAAGAAGGAAGGGAAGGGAAGAAGGAAGGGAAGGAGGAAAGGAAAGAAAGAAGGAAAGGAAGGGAAGGAGGAAAGAAAAAAGGAAAGGAGGAAGGGAAGGGAAGGAGGAAAGAAAAGAAAAAAGGAAAGGAAGGGAAGGGAAGAAGGAAAGGAAGGGAAGGGGAAAAGGAGAGGAAGGGAAGGGAAAAGGAAAGGAAGAAGGAAAGGAAGGGAAGGAGGAAAAAAGAAAGGAAATGGAAGGGAAGGGAAGGAGGAAAGAAAAAAGGAAAGAAAGGAAAGGAAAGGAAGGGAAGGAGGAAAAAAGAAAGGAAATGGAAGGGAAGGGAAGGAGGAAAGAAAAAAGGAAAGAAAAGAAAGGAAAGGAAGGGAAGGAGGAAAAAAGAAAGGAAAGGAGAGGAAGGGAAGGAGGAAAGGAAAGGAAAAAGGAAAGGAGGGTAGAGGAAAGGAAAGAGGAAGAGAAGGGAAGGGAAGGGGAAAGGAAAGGAAAGGGGGCAAGGAAAGAGGAAAGGAAAGAGGAAGGGGAGGGGAGGGAAGGAGAAAGTGAATGGAAGAAGAAAGGGAAGGAAAGGGAAAAAAGAAAGGGAAGGGAAGGGAAGGGAAGAAAGAGAAAAGAAAGGAAAGAAGGAGAAAGGGCAGGAACTGGCTCACACTACAGCCTGAATTAAACCACCTTCCAACTTCCTACAATCTAAGAACCGCACACACATCCAACCCCACGCTCATGGCAAAGAACCCTTGGATGACTCCAGCATCCACCTAATGGCCCTTGCAGTGCGTTTGGGTGAACTCAGCCCTCAGGCCCAGAAGCTCCCAGCTCCCAGCAAGGTGATCAGCCTTGCTGCAGAGTCTCTGATTTCTTGGATCTCCCAACAGGCTGAAATCCTCCAGCAGATCCCAAAAGGGAGGGGAGGGGAGGGGAGGGAGATGGCCAAGGGATCCTCCTTTGACTTTCATTGGTGCTTCCCGGCGGGCGAGGCTCCTTCCCAGCTCCCCAATTGCCTGGCTGGTGTGGCGGCTTCCGCGCTATGCCGACCCCAGAGATTCCTGCTTCGCTCTGACCTTTGTATGCTGGCATGGCTGCCCATGTCTCCGAAGCCCAGAATAGCCACCAGGGAAGGCCAAAGGTGCTGGACCCGGTCATCTGCAATGAGAAGCCACCCTGGACAGAGAGATCCGACCCAGTTGGCTTTCAGCAAGGGGAGAAGGAGCCATTTCACATCCATCATTCTGAATTTTCAACCTTCAACTCGGTTCTTTTTTTCTTTTTCTTTGCAAAGATGATTTACAGAAGGTTACAAAAGTTCAGAGATGGAGATGAGACTCTGGAAAGAGTGCAGAGAAGAGCAACAAAGAGGATTAGGGGACCAGAGGATAAAACATAGGAAGAACGGTTGCAGGAACTGGGCCTGGCTAGTCTAGGGAAGAGAAGGACCAGGGGAGACAGGAGAGCATCTTCCAATATTTGAGGGGCTCCCACAGAGAGGAGGAAGGGGGTCCAGCTATTCTCCAAAGCACCAGAAAGCAGGAGAAGAAGCAACGAATGGAAACTCATCAAGGAGAGAAGCAGCCTAAAACTAAGGCGAAACTTCCTGACAGTGAGAACAATTAATCAGTGGAACAGCTTGCCACAAGAAGTTGTGAATGCTCCAACACTGGAAGTTTTTAAGGAGAGATTGGATGACCATTTGTCTGTAGTGGTGTAGGGTTTCCTGCCTGGGCAGGGGGTTGGACTAGAAGACCTCCAAGGTCCCTTCCAACTATTAGTTTAGGGTTCTGCAAACTTGGCAACTTTAACTCCCAGAATTCCCCGATTTGAAGATTCTTGGTTTAAGGATAGCAGAGCATCCAAAGTTTGCACCACACAACACAGCTACAAACAACCAGCTACATTCTACCTGAAAACACTTACACACAGAAACCCACAACTTCTTCCCCCACCCTCAGCGTCAAATCACGCAATCTTTGCAATCATAACAGATTTAACCTTTCAATTGTGGCCACTCCAGAAATAAACGAGTTGCAGGTTTGTGGAGGGTTTTTTTTTTTTTTTGACATTTTTTCCATGCACAGTCTTCCTTTTTCAAAGTTAGCTGGTTAGAAAATGCACCTTTTCAGATGAAAATATAATTCAGGAAATATTAGACTGTGCGAAGAGGGATAGATGGGCATTAAAAATGAAAGACAAGGAAGAAACACAATATTTTACAATATGGGACTTCTTTTTATCCGTGGTTAGATAACAGAGGTAGAAATTAAAAGTTAAAACATTATTGTCATGTAAAAGTAAATGATGAAAGATTATTATTATATACAAGCAACTATTATTATGTACTATTATTATTACTATTATTACTAGCACGACTATTATTATTTTGTAAAAGTTTAGTTTAGTTTAGTTTAGTTTAGTTTAATTTATTAAATTTGTATACCGCCCTTCTCCTAGTGGACTCAGGGCAGTGCACAGCCAGGAATAAAAAACACTTCAATACAAAATTTAAAATTTGTAAAAGAATTAAACAATTTTTGGCCCAGAAAATTTAAAAACCCATAGACAATTAAAAAGCTAAAGGGGGGGGGGACTCAGGCAATACACTGTTGACTAAGCACTTTTGTATAATAATGGAAAAAATGTATAAATAATAAAAAAAACCACACCTTTTCATGCACATACCCGCAAACACACCTGCCCCCTTGATTTTAATGGGAAGCTCCATCTCTTGAAGATACGAAGGAGTCAAATCCTACACGTTTGAAAATTGTCTTTGAAATTTTAATCAGGTTAGCTGGGAGTGTTGTTTTTTTATATATATATTTATTTTATTTTTTTTCTGATGAAAAGTGGAGGTTTGGGTGTTTATCGCTCAGATATGGCTGGGTGAAAAACGTTTGGAGCGATTTGAATCACGCCGGTGTCAAAATTTCCTTGACTTACAATGGTTCACTTAGTGACCATTCAAAATTATGACAGAACTGGAAGAAAGTGATTTACAGCCATTTTTCACACTTATGACCTTTGTAGCATTCCTGTGGTCAGGTGATCAAAATTCAGCTGCTTGACTCATATTTATGACGGTCGCAGTGTCCCTTTTGTGACCTCCTGAGAAGCCATGTCAATGGGGAAGCCAGATTCACTTCAGGAGTATGTTACTCCTGATAAGCTGACTTATCAGCTAAGGTGATTCACTTAATAACTAAGGCAAGAGAGGTCATAAAATGGGGGGGAAACTCAATTGACAAATATCTCACTTAACAACAGAAATTTTGAGCTCAATTGTGGTCATAAGTCAAGGATCACCTGTACTTTTCCACTGTTGATTGCAGTCTTGTGTTCCTGGGTATAATCCAAGATCCCTCATACATTTAGTCCTCAATTTACAACCGTTCGTTTAGTGACCATTCAAAATTGCAACAGCAGCACTGAAAAAAGTCACTTACGAGCGTTTTTCACACTTATGACCATTGCAGCATCCCCATGGTCACATGATCACAATTCGGACATTTGGCAAATGACTCATATTTATGACGGTCGCAGCGTCCCCGGGGATGATGTCGCATAATCCCCTTTTTAGACTTTCTGACAAACAAAGTCCATGAGGAAGCCAGATTCACTTAACAACCATATTACTATGCAATGATTCAGTTAACGACTGGCAAAAAAAATTCGTAAAATGGGGCAAGGTTCACTTCGCAAATGTCTCGCTTAGCTCAATGGTGGTCGTAAGTCGAGGACTACCTGCAGTGTAAAGTCTGCAACAGTCACTCTGTAGGACGAACGGGTAAACGACAGATCCATGAGCACCAACTAACAATCACAAGATGTGATAAAAACTCTTTAATTTCACAATACATGGACAGACTTATTTATTTATTTATTGGTTCAATTTATTTGCTGCCCTTCTCCGGAGACTCAGGGCAGCTTACAATGCGTTAAGCAAGAGCCTTCATACTTTTTGTATATACCTGCTTAGTAGGGCTTTTGCCCCCCACCCCACCCCACCCAAGCAGTGTTCTTTTTTATACAAAGTCAGCTTATTGCCCCCACAATCCGGGTCCTCATTTTACCTCCCTCGGAAGGATGGAAGGCTGAGTCAACCTTGAGCCTGGTGACATTCGAACTCGCAGTAATTGCAGACAGCTGGCAGCTAAGTGCTACTTTAACAGCACTTTAATCCGCTGCTCCACCAAGGCTCCTTAGCCATAGTTTCAACTGCAAACTGTGAGCTTCCTAGATCCAGCCAAGTCCAAGACTTGAGGGAATTCCTGGAAGTTTGGTATTCTGACACATCAGTCACAGAGATAAACCACATTTACATACCATTTAAAAAGAGACAATCAAAAAGGCTAAGAAGAAAACCAAAGGACCGGAATAGGTCCCCTCCAGCAGTCCACGCCCAGATAAGCAGGGATTAACACCAGACAAACAATCAAGCAGAAAGTAATCACCTAATCAAGGAAGGACCAGGAAGAAAACACTCCCACCAAAGCTGACAGGGCAAAACACTAGCATATAAGCAGAGAACAAACTGCGCACACTATTAGCACTGATGATGTTGCCTAGATGGGTCATGAAACATCTGGAAGAAAACCACATAGGTCAGGGAGCACCAAGGACCCCACACTCCAGAACCAGTAGTTAAAAATGCTTTAAAAAGTAAAAAAAAGTTCTGACAATCACGCGTCATTCAGCTGATCGTCAGATTTTTTTTAAAAAAAAAAATTTAGGCATTTTTTACTACCGGTTCTGGCGAATAGGTAGTAAAAAATGTTTTAAAAAAGTTTTTTAAAAAAGGCTTCGGAGATCACAGCTGTGCCGCACGATCGACGGAGCCTTTTTAAAAACTTTTTTAAAGCATTTTTTTAACTACCTATTCGCCCGAGCGGGTAGTAAAAAAATGCTTTGAAAAGGTAAAAAAAAAGCTTCCGAAGATCGCGCGGCACAGCTGTGATCGTCAGAGCCTCGTTTTTCACCTTTTAAAAGTATCTTTTTACTACCGATTCCGGCAAATAGTAAAAAAATGCTTTTAAAAAGTTTTTAAAAAGGTTCCCATGCGCGTCACAACTGATACCCCCCGCGCTGTTCTACTTACTTTCCCAAGCCTCATTTTGGCGCTCACTGCTCGATAGGAAACCACTTCAGATGTCACCACTCCCACATTCCATGCAAATCTCTAATGTGGTTCAGTTGCATCCTAACTCGTTTTGTTATCTTTCTTTTTAATTCCATCCGTCCTCCTGGAGGCTCCTGGCTCAGGCCTCACTCCCCAAACCCTTGTCACATCCCCCCAGATGGCCCTCTCTTTCCTCCACTTCTTTTCATCTCAAGTGTTCCTTCTTCTCTTGATGAAATTCTTTGCAGCTGGATGTTTCTCCCATCCTGTCTTTTCCTTGGGGACATTGCAAATTGGATGGGGACGTTTTTATTATTATTATTTACTTTATTCATTAAACATGAAACTCAGTCAACTGAACATTCAAAAATGCACCACAATTACCGTTGACTGGTGCTAATGGTTGATACGGGTTGCTGCCAGCCTCCTAGGGATCAACCAAGTACCTTCTTAAGATGTACGATGTTCCAAGTGGCACAGTTTTTTGCAGTTCCGCTGGTGTGATTGCAGGGAGCTGCAATTTGCTGATGTATGTTATAAAATTCTTGGACATGGTACCAAGTGCCCCGATGACCATGGGTATCAATGTTACATGTTTCATCCATAGCCGTGTCATTTCGATGGCCAGGTCGTGATATTTCGTGATTTTTTTCCAGTTCTTTTTCTTCGACTCTGGCATCTCCAGGTACCGCAATGTCAATAAATTGTACGTTTCGGTTTTCGACAACTGTGATATCTGGCGTGTTGTGTTCCAAATGACGATCCGTCTGTATTCGAAAGTCTCACAAGATCTTCACCTTCTCATTTTCTATAACTTTTTCCACTTTATGTTCCCATGACTTTTTGGATACAGGTAAGTCGTATTTTATACATATAAAATCCACACCAGTGGATTAATTTAGCAACTCGGTCATGTCTAGCTTTGTAATCAGTTTGTGCAATTTTCTGCACTCACATGTTAAATGTGAAAAAGTTTTGACTTTGTCATTGCAAATTCGGCAGTTTGGATTGTCGGTGGATTTTTGTATCTTTGCTTTCATGGCCTTAGTTTGTAGTGCTTGTGAATATTAAACTTTCCGTTTCTTTCTTGATGGTTCCCCTCTTAAGCCATGCCCATCTCAAGTTGTCATCACATTTTCCATCAATGTTTTTCAAATGCTGTCCATGAAGAGCTTTGGTTCTCCATCCATTTAATCTGTCATCCAACTGTTTTTCCTTATACGATGTTTCTGTTGTTTTTATCACGTTCTCCGTTTTCACAGCCTCCAGCGATTTTTCTGTACTTTGGTTCACATAATCATTCAAACTTCATTTTTCTCCTTCTACAATTTGAGGGATTTGCGATATCTGCCTCCTATTTTTCTTGGCAGGTACAACCTGTCGATGTCACTTTGTGGATGTAAAGCATGTAAATAATAATAATAACTATTATTATTGGCTAGACAGTTAGCCAGAAGTTTAGACTGCGCTTGGCATTTTTGTCAACCTCTTTTCCACTTCCCAAGGATCTGGGATGGGCAAATCTGGATGTTTCGTAGTGTTAAAGATCCCGTCGTGGGATTTAAGCTGTTCCGAGTGAAGCTGCCTTCCACAATTGACTGCTGGGGATTTTGTTAATGCCACTGGGGTTTAAGGGGTATTCCAGATGTTTTAGGATTGCACCCAAGGACACTTATCATTATTGATAAGTCCTACCTTTGCTTTCTTTTGCTACACTCGTTCTACTTCTATTTGCAGGTCTTTGTATTTTGTTCATTTTCTCCACTTCCCTCTTTTCTATTCTGTCGTCTCTCCAAGCATTGCCACGTTCACTATCCAGACTTTTTTTGTCTTTCTTGTCGACAACGTTTAAGTCCGGGGTGTTATGTGGCAGATGCCTGTCTGTCTAAGGTCCCAGAGCAATTGAACATTTTCTATGACTTTGTCTATTTTATGGTCCCACCGGTTCTTGCTCGCAGGCAAATGGTATTTCTTGCAGATCTTCCAATGCACCATTGTTGCTGCTTTATCATGCCGCTGCTTGTAGTCAGCCGGGTGATCTCCTGGCATTCTCTTCTCTCCTTCTCTGTCTTCCAACCCTTCCCCTTTCCTGGCTTCTCGTCATTTCCTCATTCTCCCCAAATCATTTTTCATGCTTCCCATTAGCAAAATCCAGCTCTTCTCTGGGGGGTTTTGGGGAAGTGATTTTTCTTTTTGCTCTATTTCTAGCAACTTCCACATTTTCCCCTCACTTTCCCTCACTTCTCAGCAACTCCTACTTTCTCTTCTTGCAACCTTCCAACTTTCACTCTCGTTTCCTTTCCATTTCCTCGGTCTTGCCTCCCCCCCCCCCCCCAAGATCCAGTAAGAATGATTTCACTCAGCTTGATGCCAAGACATCTTCTCCTTTCTGCATCTCAATAGTTCTGACTTTCTCCCGTTGCTACAGAACATAAAGGGAACCAATGAATGCTTGATTGTAAAAACAAGCAAGACAAGTTGGCCCTAACCAAGTTTAGCAAGGTTTGGGCAAGTAATCCTAAATGCTCTCTCTCCCTCCCTCCCTCCCTCTCTCTCTCTCTCTCTTCCTCTGCTTTCTTCTTTCTCGGCCAAAGAGGTTGTAAAAAATGCTTTTAAAAGTAAAAAAAAAAAGTTGGTCACCCCCCAACCAGTCACATTATCCCCCCACCACCAAGCCACGCCCGCAAAACTGGTAGTAACAAATTTTATATTTCACCACTGAAACAAGCTGCTTGTCAGTCAACAGGAATGCTGATTTACCCTCAGTTTATCAAATACTTAGAAGGTGAGGGCCGGACAGCATAAGGAGACAGCTAATGACACCCCAATCAACACCTAAAAAGCCGCTTACAAGGCATATTATAGTATACCACAAAAAGGACAGCTCACACTCTGCTAGAGAGAAGTTCCCTGAGGATGGGCACAAGTCCGAAAGCTCGAGAGACAAACTCTCTGGTCCTATTGACCAACCCAGATTGGATCATACATCAAGTAAATAAATAAGTAACCAAGTGAATCCCTCTGCAGGGAAACCTGGCTTGTATCTCTCACGCAAGCCCCAGATTGAGTTTTGCAGAAACGGGGTTGATCTATTTATTAAATTTCTCAGCTGCATCCTACAGATCATCCAAAGAGAAATCGAACAAGAGCTAACAATTTCAAAACGATGCAAATGAAAACTTTTTTAAACCATGCGAAAAAACTATTGCACCAGATCTCTCCCAAAATATATATATATATATATTTTCTGACGTAACTCTGGTCTTGCCACACTCCAAGGGCACGCTGGTCAGTGTGTGTTTGCGTGTGTGTTTTAGCTGACGGATGACTCCAAGCTGCAGCCAAAACTTATCAATTTAGGAGCAAGGCTAACATAATTTAATATTGGCCGCGCTCCACCGATCCGAGATTTAACCAGGCGAGGTGAATGCCTTAACTGACATAACCCAGAAGCCATGTTTATCTTGTCGGGCAGCCACGGCTTATCTCAAATGCAGGTAGCACTGTTTACCACTGCTTAACCATGATTAGGCACTACGGTGACTCAGTGGCTAAAGATGATGGCTTATTGCAAGGGTCCTTAACCTGTGGGCCCATGACCCACTGGTGGGCCATAAGGGGTTTGCAACTGGGCCGTGGAAACAGCTGGGGAGTGCCCATGCACATCCTCAGTCCTGAATTTATGTTTACCCACAAAAAAATAAAGGTAAAGATAAATTGTCGGTAAATATAAATTCAACACAAAAATAGTCTGTCGCGGAAGCCCCTGGATTGAGGCTGAAAGGCGAAAAGAGTATGCTCTGTCCCATATTTGGGTAGATCAAGTTGCCCTGATTAAAAAAAAAACAAACAATCTCTCTCCTGGTACAGCTGACAAAGCGAGGAGAACCTCTGGCTCAGAGGTTGATACATTTACTTCAGGGGTGGGATTCAGCTGGTTCGCCCAAATTGGATGTTAATTTTACATCCGGTTTGGCAAAACGGTAGTTCTGACAATTGACTGGCCCCGCCCAACCTGCCCCACCCCTCCCAGGAGTCCCCACGCGGCCCGTTGTGAATTGCAAGTAAGTGCAGGGCTGGTGCGGAGGCTCAGGAAGGGTGAAAAACGGGCCTCCTGGAAGCTCGAGGAAAGCCTCCGGAGCCCAGGGAGAGGGGAAATGGGCCCCCTGCGACCCGTTTTCGCTCCCAGGGTGGTGCAGGAGGCCGACTAGGACACGCCCACCATGACCACACCCACCCAGCAACTGGGCAGAGAACTGGTTGTTAAATTATTTGAAGCCCACCAGTGGCGGGTTGCCCCCAGTTTGGATTGGTTCTATACAACTGGTAGTAAAACCGGCGGGAGGCTCCGCCCACTGACTCTAATGTCATTAAAAGCAATCTGCCCATGTGCAGAAGGAAGACGTGCACGAGACCGAAGCGAGAGCACGCGCACGATCCCATTGCAAAGGTAAGTAGAACCCACGCTGATCTACCTAATACATGAGTAGCCCGGGTTCGAATCCCAGAAGAGTGTGGCTAGCTGACGAGAACTAAATGGTTTGCAATAGATCTATACTAGTCTCCCTTTATTTCTTTCTCAGTAATTGGGGCTGAAAGGCGAGAATTCCCATAATTCCATAATAGACCAGTCTGACCGGAGAAAAAGCAATCTAAATTCAGTGGGGAAACCCAAGTTCACTTAACAACCGTGCGACTAACTGAACAATTGCAGTGATTCCCTTAACAACGGTGACCAGAAAGGTTGTAAAATGGGGCAAAACTCACTTAACAACTATCTCACTTAGTAACGGAGATTTTTGGCTCAATTGTGGTCGTATGTCGAGGACTACCTGTCTTCAGGCCATTTAAAAACTCATCCTTTTCCATTTCTTTCCCTTTGCCAACTCCAAGGCTCACAATGTTTGTGGATTTTGAAAACCCTGCTCGTTTCTATTTTTCATTTTTTAAAAAGCAATGTTCCAGATAGATCTGCAGATACACGAAAGATGACTCAAGCTGTGAAGAAACGGTGATGAAAATTGGGTGATTTGGGAACTGGCAAGAGGTTGCCACCCAAATTCAGAGTGAGGCTTGCATCAAGACATTCCCAATCTGATAGAATAGGACGCCTATTTCTCAACCTATGCAACCTGAACGTGGGTGGAATTCTGGGAGTTGAAGTCCACCATGGTCAAGTTCTTTAGGTTGGCTTGGTGAAGGATTCTGGGAGTTGAAGTCCACCATCTTCAAGTTCTTAAGGTTGGCTGACTGAAGGATTCTGGTTTGCTTGAAACATTTTTTTAAAAAAAAAAGAAATTATGGGCTATAAATTCGATGATTATGTAGAAAAAATAGTAGATGATAGGAAAATAAAAGTAATGTAATCTTAAAATAGGAGGTCAATTTCAGTTTATACTTTTTACTGTTGTAAAAAAAAGTCATTTCTGTGTATTTCTTTTTCTTTCAATAGTTGGTTTTCTATCTTTCCTTTTTCTTCCTTATATTCATTATCAGTCCTTTCTTTTGTGTTATCTATTGATTAGTTTCTGTTAACTTTTTATCTTTTTAGTATAAAGAAAAATTTAACAAAGTTGTCTGATATTTTTTTAAAAAGGAACATCTCCTCTGTTCAGTGACAATTGAAGGAAATTTGCTTCCCCTTGGGAGATGGTCCGGTTGCTGAATTTATTTATTTTTGTTTATTAAATTTTCATGCCGTCCGTCTCCCCTCCAAAGGGAAATTAGAATTAAACCAACCATTTTCCTTCTCCTGCCCAAAAGGATTCCTGTAAGAATCTTCTTTGGGAAAAAAAATAATGCAATTTTTGGCAGCCGGCAACAATTCTGCCTTTCATCACATTGGCATCGCGGGGTTTGTTCCAGACACCCAAGATCTTAAGACAAGCAGGGAAAAACAAGCCAGACCAAGATAATTCTGGAAAATTATTCTCCACAATCCAGGAAATTCAACCCTGCTGCCTTGATTTTATGCCAGATTAACTCCTGGCAGGCTTCGTTTCCCAGGTAAATGACAGGTGAGGCAAAGGTGAGTGTTTTTGGACGCAGGGCATGCTTCAACGAGTCAGCTAAAGACTCCGCGGGCAATGTTTTGCACAAGACCTAAACTTGGTTTGGACATTTTTCACAACTGTTGCAACATCCCCCATGTGGTCACGTGATCAAGATTCGGACATTTGGTGACTTGACTCGTACTTATGACGGTTGCAGTGTCCCGGGGTGCTGTGTGATCCCACTTTGCGACCTTCTGATAAGCCAAGTCAATGGAGAAGCCAGATTCACTTAACAACCGTCTGCCTAACTTAGCGACTGCAGTGCTTCCCTTAACAACCGTAGCAAGAAAGGTTGTAATATGGGGCAAACCACATTTAAGAATGGTCTCGTTTAGCAAATGGAGGTTTTGGGCTCGATGGCGGCCGTAAGTCGAGGACTTCCTGTATTGCACGGATTTAGATCATTGTTTCGTTCAGAAGCCAGGTTAAAGGGAGGCCTCTGAGCTCAGCCTGGGTGTTTCATGTGGGTTTCTGCTCCCCATCCTTGAGATCTGAAGATTTCTGGATTAAATGCGCTCTAGGTTACCTTCAGAATGATCAGGCCTCCTTGTGTACATTCATTTTTTGTCTTTCTTTATTATATTTATATTTCGTATGTTCATTAGTCCATCCAGAGATCGCCTTCAAGGCAGATTTCCATGCTCACATTCTGCCTAGGATTGATTGATTGATTATTTATATTTATTTATTTATTTATTTATTTATAATTTAGCTCCTATCTTCACTGTTTTTTTAAACTACTTAAAGTGGTAAACATATGTAATACTCCTTCCCCCTCCCATTTTCCCCACAACAACAACCTTGTGAGGTGGGTTGGCCTGAGAGGGAGGGAGTGGCCCAAAGTCACTAAGTCAATTTTTGTGCCTAAGGCAAGACTAGAACTCACCATCACCTGGAGATTAGCCCAAAGTCACCCAGCCAGGTTTCATGCCTGAGGTGGGACTAGAATTCCCTGTCTCCTGGTGATTGGCCTGAAGTCACCCAGCTGGCTTTCATGCCTAAGGCAGGACTAGAATTCCCTGTCTCCTGGTGATTGGCCCAGAGTCACCCAGCCGGCTTTCATGCCTAAGGCAGGACTAGAACTCACAGCCTCCTGGTGATTGGCCCAGAGTCACCCAGCCGGCTTTCATGCATAAGGCGGGACTAGAACTCACAGTCTCCTGGTGATTGGCCCAGAGTCACCCAGCCGGCTTTCGTGCCTAAGGCAGGACTAGAACTCACAGCCTCCTGGTGATTGGCCCAGAGTCACCCAGCCGGCTTTCATGCATAAGGCGGGACTAGAACTCACAGTCTCCTGGTGATTGGCCCAGAGTCACCCAGCCGGCTTTCATGCCTAAGGCAGGACTAGAACTCACCGTCTCCTGGTGATTGGCCCAGAGTCACCCAGCCGGCTTTCATGCATAAGGTGGGACTAGAACTCACAGTCTCCTGGTGATTGGCCCAGAGTCACCCAGCCGGCTTTCATGCTAAGGCAGGACTAGAACTCACAGCCTCCTGGTGATTGGCCCAGAGTCACCCAGCCGGCTTTCATGCTAAGGCAGGACTAGAACTCACAGCCTCCTGGTGATTGGCCCAGAGTCACCCAGCCGGCTTTCATGCTAAGGCAGGACTAGAACTCACAGCCTCCTGGTGATTGGCCCAGAGTCACCCAGCCGGCTTTCATGCTAAGGCAGGACTAGAACTCACAGCCTCCTGGTGATTGGCCCAGAGTCACCCAGCCGGCTTTCATGCCTAAGGCAGGACTAGAATTCACAGCCTCCTGGTGATTGGCCCAGAGTCACCCAGCCGGCTTTCATGCCTAAGGCAGGACTAGAATTCACAGCCTCCTGATAGATCATTTTCACTGCCAAAAAACCCCTCCTTATTTCCAGGTTGAATCTCTCTTTTCCTGGCACCCTTGCACCAGCATCCCATGTGCCTCTTCCATGACTACGAAGTGTGCAAATGCTTGTGACCACTTTCATGCCGACTTTTCTGATCGAAATATGGAAAACGACAGGGTGGAAGGGAGAAAACGCGTGGCCATTAATCAGGGGGCTATGTATTCTGCATTTCAGAAGGCTGCGAGTGTGCCAAATCATACCTAAGTGTGCAAAAAAAACCCACACCCACCCAAAGGCTCCTTGTTTCTTGGCCCAGAATGAAAAGTGCAAAGTGTTTTGGAGAAGAGGACCGAAATTTAGCACAGAGCCACCTTTGAGAAAGGGGTTGTGTTTTTCTCACACATTTACACCCACAAAACTCCCAACGCCCTTTCTCTCCTAACCAGCTCTCCCTAACGCACACTTTCCTCTGCTCTCAAGTGTCAGTGTGTTATTTACACTAGCAAGGCAGCGTCTGGCAGCGTCAGAAATCTTCCCACAGGCAGCAACAAATGAATTTAAAATACAATGCAGGCAGTTCCGGACTTACGACCGCAACTGAACTCAAAATCTTCCATTTCTACATAAAACAGGTTTTAAGTGTGCTTGACCCCCGTTTTCTGACCTTTCTTGCCACGGTTGATAAGTGAATCACTGAAGTTGTTAAATTAGTAAAACCGTTCCTAAGTGAATCGCTGCGGTTGTTAACTTAGTAACACGGTTGTTAAGTGAGTCTGGCTTTCTCACTGACTTTGCCGGTCAGAAGATGGCAAAAAGTGATCCCATGACCCCCCAGGACACACCAGCAGTCGTAAGTACGAGCCAGTCACCAAGCGTCCAAATTCTGATCACATGAGCATGAGGATGCTGCAACGGTCATAAGTGTGAAACCTGTCGCTTATTTCAGTGCCGTTGTTTCTTTAGTCGCTAACAAACTGCGGTAAGTCGAGGTGGTACAGGTAATCCTCGATTTACGGCCATAACTGAGCCCCAAAATTTTTGTTGGTAAGTGACACCTTTGCCCCCTTTTACGATTTTTCTTGCTGCGGTTGTTAAGTGAGTCACTGCGGTTCTTAAGCTGGTCACGCGGTTGTCAAGTGAATCTGGCTACCCCGTTGACTTTGCTCGTCAGAAAGAGGATCCCGCAACCCTGAGACTCTGTGACCGTCATAAATATGAGCCAGTTGCCCAAGGGGCCGAATTTTGATCAGGCGACCACGAGTGCGAAGGCTGCAACGGTCACCAAGTGTCAAAAACGGTTAGAAATCACTTGTTCGGGGCCGTTGTATCTTGAAACGGTCACTAAATGAACTTTTATAAGTGGAAGACTATCTGTAAGAATAGAAGAGCAGCAGTGGGGCCAGTTCCATAAAATTGCATTCACAGAGAGAAAGCACACACACACACACACAAACACAACTTGCTGCAAATTTTTCGGTGGCGGCCGTTAACCTGGCTTGTTTACCCTGCCATGTTCCCTGTGTCCTAGCCATGTTCCCATTGGGAACAGTTAATCCCTGGATTTGTTGGCTTGGGAGGGTGGGTGGCAGGCGGGTGGGGTCCTTGTTTTCCCAAAGAAGGGCCCACCCAAAAATCTTTGCCCGAGAAAGGCAACAACCCAAGGTGAGAATTGGGGAGGTGCGTGTGATTCCAGGACGACCCCGTCCCATGTCCCATTTCCCGCGGTGGCGTCACCCTGCGTCCTCGCACAACAGGCAAAGCACTTTGCTTGCTCAACCGCTTCACTTCGCTGGGGACTCTTGACCTGGTTTTCAAAGGTTGGGGTTGTCAGGAGGACACCCCCTTTATTTATAAACCCAGGGGGGTGGGGAGGAGGAAGACATTTGGGCTGGCCCACTGCCCTCAATCCTGTCACCGCAGCTGAAGGATGGGGTGGCAGCTGGAGGTTTATTTGGAGACGGTACACCCAGGGGCAGAGAGAGGCTTGCCAAGCGAAGATTGCTGGTGCATCTTTATTTTTATTTTTTTTAATTTTAAAAACAAACTTTATTCAATATAAACAGATAAAAAATTTTACAAAACATTCTTAACTCTAAAAATGAAAATACAGTTCTATATTACCTATATTCTAATATTAATAAACAAGATTGTCTGTCTATGATATTTAAACCTATAACTATATATATATATACATTAATCTTAATTTGCTATTGACGGTGTAAATTTGTTACCTTTAATTTCTTAGTGTATTTGACATCTGTTTTTTTTTTCCCTTGTCTATCGATCCATTCATACCATCTGTTCCATATTAGGTAATACTGTGAGTCTTCCTTGTTATTTAGTTTTAAAGTTAATCTATCCATTTCTGCACATCTAAATATTTTTTGAATTATTTGTTCTTCTGTTGGCAACTGTTCTAATTTCTAAGATTGGGCTAGGGTTAGTCTTGCTGCCGTAATTATGTGTAGTGTAATGTATTTTATTTCTTTTTTGCTATCTTTTTTAAGTATGCCGAGTAAAAAAATTTCAGGTTTTAGGTCAGTCTCTTCTTCTGGTGCATCTTTTATTTATTTATTTATTTATTTATTTATTTATTTATTTATTTATTTATTTATTTATTTATTTATTTATTTATTTATTCATTCATTCATTCATTCATTCATTCATTCATTCATTTATTATTGTGATGTATATGCCACCAGTCTCTTCTTCTGGTGCATCTTTTATTTATTTATTTATTTATTTATTTATTTATTTATTTATTTATTTATTTATTTATTTATTTATTCATTCATTCATTCATTCATTCATTCATTCATTCATTCATTTATTATTGTGATGTATATGCCACCAGTCTCTTCTTCTGGTGCATCTTTTATTTATTTATTTATTTATTTATTTATTTATTTATTTATTTATTTATTTATTTATTTATTTATTTATTTATTTATTTATTCATTCATTCATTCATTCATTCATTCATTCATTCATTCATTCATTCATTTATTATTGTGATGTATATGCCACCATTCTCCCGAAGGACTCAGGGAGGCTTACATACAACAATCATCAATACAAATCACAGTGTAGAAATTAAAATAAAATTAAAACCCCCATTAAAACCATATTACAATTATAAAATTGTACAACCCCACGATCAGATTATTGCTGAAACAGCCACGACTTTAGTCCGCGGCAGACGGAGAGGAGGTCGGGGGCCATCCTGAGCTCAGTGGGCAGACCATGCCAGAGGGTCGGCGCTCCGACAGAGGATGCCCTCCCCCTGGGGGCTGCCAGCCGACATTGTTTGGCCGACGGCACCCTGAAGAAGCCGACTCTGTGGGAGCGCACAGGATGATGGGAGGAGGGCAAGAAATGGTCCTGTAAGTACCGCGGGCCTAAGCCATGTAGGGCTTTATAGGTAAGCACCAGCACCTTGAAACGGACCCAGAGAGCAACCGGTAGCCAGTGCAGCTCGCGCAGGAGAGGTGTAACACGGGAGTAACAAGGAGCCCCTGTAACTACCCGCATGGCCGCATTCTGAGCTAACTGGAGCCTCCGGATGCATCCCAAGGGCAGCCCCATGTAGAGGGTGTTACAGTAATCCAACCGAGAAGTAACGAGGGCATCTAGAAATTGGGGATGGGGTGAGGGTGGGGTAGAAAGTTTAGGGCCAGGGTCCTTCAGACAAGAGGTTCTAAAATGCTCCAACACTAGAAGTTTTTAAGAAGAGATTGGATAACCATTTGTCTGAAGTGGTAGAGGGTTTCCTGCCTAAACAGAGGGCTGGACTAGAAGACCTCTGAGGTCCCTTCCAACTCTGTTTATTCTATTCTATTCTATTCTATTCTATTCTATTCTATTCTATTCTATTCTATTCTATTCTATTCTATTCTACTCTCATTTTCTAAATACTATTCTCATTTTCTATATTTCTGTTTTCTATATTCTATTCAACTCTCATTTTCTAAATTCTATTCTATTCTATTCTATTCTATTCTATTCTATTCTATTCTATTCTATTCTATTCTATTCTATTCTATTCTATAATTCTATTCTATATGCTATCAGTATATTCTACTCTACTCTACTCTACTCTACTCTACTCTACTCTACTCTACTCTACTCTACTCTACTCTACTCTAATTCTATTCTATATGCTACCAGTATATTCTATTCTATTCTATTCTATTCTATTCTATTCTATTCTATTCTATTCTATTCTATTCTATTCTATTCCATTCCATTCCATTCCATTCCACTCCACTCCACTCCACTCCACTCCACTCCACTCCACTCCACTCTACTCTAATTCTATTCTATACTATATGCTACCAGTATATTCTATTCTATTCTACTCTACTCTACTCTACTCTACTCTACTCTACTCTAATTCTATTCTATTCTATTCCCTCTGGAACAGCTGAAACAAGCAACCTTATACCATCCCAGACAAATGGTTGTCCAATCTCTTCTTAAAAACCTCCAGTGTTGAAGCACCCACACCTTGTGGTGGCCAGCTGTTCCGCTGGTTAATTGTTCTCCCTATTAGGAATTTTCTCCTTAATTCCAGGTTCCTTCTCTCCTTGATTAATTTCCATCCGTTGTTTCTTCTCCTGCCTTCTGGTGCTTTGGAGAATAGCTTGACTCCCCCTCTTCTCTGGGGCAGGCCCCTCAAATATGGGAAGACTGCTATCATGTCATCCCCAGTCCTTCTTTTCATTAAACTAGCCAGTTCCTGCAACTGTTCTTCGTCTATTTTAACCCCTCATCCTCTTTGTTGCTCTTCTCTGCACTCTTTCCAGAGTCTCAGCATCTTTTCTATGTCATGGTGATGTAAAAGAGCAGCCTACCATCCCCGTTCACTGTAGAATTGTTTTAATGAATTCATTTTAAAGGTGGGCATTGCACACGAAAATAGAGCCATTTAATTAACTTTAAAGACCAAAAGTTTGCATTCGCACCATCTATGCAAGCCCAGATAGTTAATCAGTGGGACAACTTGCCTCCAGAAGTGGTGGGTGCTCCATCACTGGAGGTTTTTAAGAAGAGACTGGACAGCCACTTGTCTGGAATGATATAGGGTCTCCCGGGGTTGGACTAGATGACCTCCAAGGTCCCTTCCAACTCTTGTTATTCAAGCCAAATGTTCCTTCCATCCATCCCTAGGAGGCTATGATTCTATACACTATATAAGGCAATATACAAAAAAACCCTCATCTGTTTTAAATGAATATTTTGAGGGTTTTTTGAAAAAAAAACCCTGAGTAGCCTGGGTAAGGAGCTAAGGAGCCTGAGTAGCATAGGGGGCTAATGCCTCCTACTAAAAGCAGCAATTAACATCCAGCTGTCTGTAATTCTGTGAGTTCAATCCTAGCCAGGCTCAAGGTCGACTCAGCCTTCCATCCTTTCTAAGGTGGGTAAACCGAGGACCCAGTTTGTGGGGGCAATAAGCTGACTTCGTATAAATATATACAAAAGTATGAAGGCTATTGCTTAACGCACTGTAAGCTGCCCTGAGTCTCCGGAGAAGGGAGGCATATAAATCAAATAAAAAAAATAAAAATAAAAAAAATCTAGATTTATGTTGATCTTCTACCTGCATTGAATGCAAGGGGGTGGCGAGAGCTTTTGTGTGTGTGTGTGTGTGTGTGTGTGTGTGTGTGTGTGTGTGTGTACTGTGTGTACATAGGATGCAAAATGCCGGGATTAGGCAAAACAGATGGACTTCAGACACCCCCCTACCCAACCCCCATACAAATTGGCTGGCACCATCTGCCTCTTTTGAGGGAAAAAAACTGAACTAATTACATTAAAATGAGACTTTTTCTAGGAATTCTATTGATGAGGGTTGCATAATTCAGAGAAAGTGTTTGTCTTGGAAGAAGCAAATAGTTTGAAGACCAGCTAGAGCAGCATAGCTCCACCTGGGCTGTTTTAAGATGGGTGGGCTTCAACTCCCAGAATTCCCCAGCCAGCATGCTGAAGTCCACATATCTTAAAGCTGTCTGGGGAATTCTGGAAGTTGAAGCCCACCCATCTTCAAGTTGCCAAGGTTAAGCCACACAATTCTACCTGGAGATTGGATTGCATTCACACGACATGTGCACCCAGGTTAAGTGAAGACTTAGGAAATGCATTCATACAAGCCCATTAGCTAGGCTGGGATCAACCTTGGTTTGATTTTCAGAAGGGGCCTAATGCATTGCGTCAAGCTGGCTCCTTTGCTCAGCATTTGGTGTTTGGTGTAGATCCCAGAAAACAGCTCAACTGGTAACCAGTTTATGGAGGTTGCCTGAATGCAACCCTTGGGCAGGTTTTTTTGAGCTTCAAAAGAGAGCGATAAAAATCCTGTACTGCTCCTGGAAAATTAGAATGGAATGGAATGGAATGGAATGGAATGGAATGGAATAGAATAGAATAGAATAGAATAGAATAGAATAGAATAGAATAGAATAGAATAGAATAGAATAGAATAGAATAGAATAGAACAGAATATACTGATAGCATATAGAATAGAATTAGAATTAGAATAGAATAGAATAGAATAGAATAGAATAGAATAGAATAGAATAGAATAGAATAGAATAGAATAGAATAGAATAGAATAGAATATGGAATGGAATAAGGAATAGAATAGAATAGAATAGAATAGAATAGAATAGAATAGAATAGAATAGAATAGAATAGAATAGAATAGAATAGAATAGAATAGAATAGAATAACGCTGGAATGGAATTGGATGGGATGGGACGGGACGGGAAGAAGAGATGAGGTGAGGTGAGGTGAGAAGAGAGAAGAGAAGAGAAGAGAAGAGAAGAGAAGAGAAGAGAAGAGAGAAGAGAAGAGAAGAGAAGAGAAGAGAAAATAGGAGGAGAGAGGAGAGGAAAAGAGAGAGGAAAGGAGAGAGGAGAGGAGAAAAGAGGATAGGATAGGATAGGATAGGATAGGATAGGATAGGATAGGATAGGATAGGATAGGATAGGATAGGATAGGATAGGATAGGATAGGATAATGCTGGAATGGAATTGGATGGGATGGGAAGGGAAGGGAAGGGAAGGGAAGGGAAGGGAAGAAGAGATGAGGTGAGGTGAGGTGAGGTGAGGTGAGGTGAGATGAGATGAGAAGAGAAGAGAAGAGAAGAGAAGAGAAGAGAAGAGAAGAGAAGAGAAGAGAAGAGAAGAGAAGAGGCCAAGTGTGATTGGACACACAAGGAATTTGTCTCCGGTGCAGAAGCTCTCATTGTACATAAAATCATAAGTGATAAATCATGATCATTGTCATCATAAAAATGCATTCATCATAAATCATAAGATACAACACTTAGTGTAAGTAAGCCATAAATCATGCTAGGATCCTTAATAAAACAATTAAGATGCAAGCAACAAAGTTATACTGATGAGAAGATAAGGAGACAGGTAATAGGAAAGATGAGAAGGAAAATAGTAATACAGCCCTATTAGATAGTTTGACAAATGTTATGAGAATTCGTTGTGTAGCAGAGTGATGGCACAGGTGAAAAAAACACTAGAACTGCTACTTGAGTTGACAAAAGTCAATTTTGTTTAATTTATTGTGAACAAAATCGTCTGATTTAAAAATAGCATTAGGAGTTTCACTTGTGGGGATTTTTTTTTTTTTGTTCAAAAGCATTATTTTTTTTAAAAAAATTGTGCATACAGAGGTTTCCTGCTTATATCTGAACGCAAGCAAAACCGATAATTGGATATCATACTTCCTTTGTACGTAAAGTACACCCTCAAAAGTTGGAACAAACACTGTCTTGGAAAATGTGTCTTTAAAGCGTTTTGGCTCCTTGGGTGGATTTTATGAAACTCAGCTTAACGTCTCAAGATCAGTGACCCAATTAAAGAAGGACCCCATGAGGAGGAGTCCTCATGACCACAACTGAGTCAAAAATCTCTGCTGTAAAGTGAGACAGTTGTTCAGTGAATTTTGCCCCATTGCCCCCCTTTTCTTGCCACGGTTGTTAAGTGAATCAATGCAGTTGTTAAATTAGGAATTTTGGTCGTTAAGTGAAACTGGCTTCCCCATCGACTTTGCTTGTCAGTAGGTCAGAAAAGAGGAACACGTGACCCTGGGACACTGCCACTATCATAAATATGAGTCAGACGTCCAAATTTTGATCACGTGACCATGGGGATGCTGCAATGATCCTAAGTGTGAAAAATGGTCGTAAGTCACTTATTTTCTGTGCCGTCGTAACTGAATGGTCACTAAATGAACTGTTTTTTGTTTTAAATTTGATTTATATCCCGCCCTTCTCCGGAGACTCAGGGCGGCTTACAATGCATTAAGCAATAGCCTTCCTACTTTTGTATATTTTTTATCCAAAGTCAGCTTATTGCCCCCACAATCTGGGTCCTCAATTGACCCACCTTAGAAAGGATGGAAGGCTGAGTCAACCTTGAGCCTGGTGAGATTCGAACTTACAGTAATTGCAGACAGCTGGTGTTAATCACAATACTTTAGTCTGCTGAGCTATCCAGGCTCCTGAATCATCGTAAATCAAGGACTATCTGTTGAGAGTGGGGTGATGCACCCTTGAGAGTTGGGGGTTTTGATATTCTATTTTTTTTTAATACATTTTGGATTTTTCTTTGAAGACTTTTAAAAAGTTTCTTACTGTTTTCCCCGAGACTTTTTCAATTGTTAGATATTTTTACTCCATTTTTTAAAAAAAAATTGCTGTGATTGTGTTGTTCACAGATACATTTGGGAAATAAATGTAGGTAGTCTCAGCTTATGACCACAACTGAGCCCAAAATTTATGTTGCTAAATAAAAGGTTTGTTAAGTGAGTTTTGTTCCATTTTACGACCTTTCTGGGTTGTTAAGTGAATCACTGCAGTTGTTCAGTTAATGTCAATCTGGCTTCCCCATTGGCTTTGCTCATCAGAAGGATCACAAAAAGGGATCATGTGACCCTGGGACATTGAAACGGTCATAAGTACACGCCAGTTGCCAAGCGTCCAGATTTTGATCACATGACCACGGGGATAATGCAACCGTCGTAAGTGTGAAAAATGGTCAGTGCTGTTGTAACTTTGAACGGTTGTTAAATGAACTGTTGTATGTTGAGGACTACGTTTACTTGCAGGGGGTTTTTTTCCCCAAGACTTTTAAAACGATTCTTGTTATTTTCCCGAAACTTTTTCAATCATTAGATTCAGTGTTTTTACTCCATATTTTTTTAAATTGCTATGATTGTATTATTCATAGATATAAGGTTTGAGTAAATAAATAAATAGCAAAATAAATAAATAAACAGCAAAATAAATAGCTAAATAAATAAATAAAAATGAATGAATGAATGAATGAATGAATAAAAATGAATGAATGAATGAATGAATGAATGAATAAATAAAAAATATAAAACAATAAAAAAATGAGCAAAGGGGAAACTCAAACAAATCTGTCAGCCTCTGGTCCTGGATGGTGAAAAAGGAAGTTTTTCTCCTGAAACGCAATTGCAGTGCAGAACCCTCCTGGTTTCCTGCCCAGCCGCCCGGGGACCTCATCCGAGCCCCCCAAACAGCTCGCTTTGCATTTCAGTTACACTATTTCTGGATCTATTTATTTTTATTGTCTTCCGGTGACCCAAACTTTGTTATCACTTTCTCGGCTGCTGCTCTTCCACTTCCTCTCACTTTCGGTCCTCCCCCTGGCAGCTGCTTCGGTTGTTTTGCCCAGTGGGACAGGTGCTGATTTTGGGGTGACAAATGAGATAGATAGATAGATAGATAGATAGATAGATAGATAGATAGATAGATAGATAGATAGATAGATAGATAGATAGATAGATCAGGCAGGTAGGCAGGCAGGCAGGCAGGCAGGCAAGCAATAGACAGACTCAAGCAGATAAATAGATAGATGAGAGATAGAAAAAAAAGAAAGAAAGAAAGAAAGATTTGTTTATGTGTGTGTGAGAGAGGTAGGTAGGTAGGTAAATAGGTAGGTAGATAGATAGATAGATAGATAGATAGATAGATAGATAGATAGATAGATAGATAGATAGATAGATAGAGATAGAGAGAGAGAGAGAGAGAGAGAGATCAGGCAGGCAGGCAGGCAATAGACAGACTCAGACAGTTAAATAGATAGATGAGAGATAGAAAAAGAAAGAAAGAAAGAAAGAAAGAAAGAAAGAAAGAAAGAAAGAGAAAGAAAGAAAGAAAGAAAGAAAGAAAGAAAGAAAGAAAGATAGATAGATAGATAGATAGATAGATAGATAGATAGATAGATAGATAGATAGATAGATTTGTGTATGTGTGTGAGAGAGAGGTAGGTAGGTAGATAGATAGATAGATAGATAGATAGATAGATAGATAGATAGATAGATAGATAGATAGATAGATAGATAGATAGATGGACAGACGGACAGAGACAGAGACAGATGGTAGATGTAGATGATATGATGGATGGACGGACAGACGGAGAGACAGACAGACAAATTTCTTTGTTGAACATAGACTATATTTTTTAAGCAATAAGAGCTGAATGTTTAAAGATACGCATCATGGGTATAATCATATAATCAACCAAACCAGTTATATTCTGAAAAAGATTACTGTATTAAGGATAACAGAAGATTTATAATGAAAATAATAGAACATATCAATAAAGGGAGAAAGGACCATTCATTTAGCAACCGTTCAAACTCGGCAGCTAAATTGGCTTTTCAATTTAGCCTCTGATTTCCTGGTGGCCTCCTTTTCAGCTTCAGCCTGCTTACCAGCTGGTTGTCAGCCCAGAGTGGCTCAACGCTGCCACCTGCTGGAAGGAGTTGGGTATTATACCTCCTTGAATCCTTGGCTCTTCGAACTGGTTTCCTCCAAAGTACAGGAAGTCCTCGACTTACGACCACAACTGAGCCCAACATTTCCATTGGTGAGACAGCTGTTAAGTGAGTTTTGCCCCGTTTTGCAACCTTTCTTGCCACGGTTGTTAAGTGAATTGAGGCTGCTGTTAAGTTAGTAAGATGGTCGTTCAGTGAATCTGCCTTCCCCATTGATTTTGCTCATCAGAAAGTCATAAAAGGGATCACGTGACCCAGGGACACAGCAACCGTCGTAAATGTGAGTCAGTTGCCAAGCGTCCAAAGTTTGATCACGTGACATGGAGATGCTAGTCCTACGTCACTTTTTTCAGGACTTTTCATATTAACTATCTGTCTGTCTATCAGCCTGTACTTTCTTTCATCCATCCATCCATCCATCGCCTATCGTCTGTTTGTCTGTCTGTCTATCATCTTTCTGTCTATCGTTAATCAATGAATATCTATCTGTCTGTCTGTCTGTCTTCCTACCTACCTACCTATCTGTCTATTGTTAATCAATGAATATCTATCATCTATCTATCTATCTATCTATCTATCTATCTATCTATCTATCTATCTATCTATCATTTTTCTGTCTATCGTTAATCAATGAATATCTATCATCTGTCCATCCATCCATCCATTCATCTATTTATTTATCTATCTATCTACCATTCATCCACATCCATCCATCCATCCACCCACCCACCCACCCACCCACCCACCTATCTATCTATCTATCTATCTATCTATCTATCTATCTATCTATCTATCTATCATCTTATTGTTAATCAATGAATATCATATGTCTGTCTGTCTGTCTGTCTGTCTATCTATCTATCTATCTATCTATCTATCTATCTATCTATCGTCAATCAATGAATATCTATCTGTCTGTCTGTCTGTCTGTCTTCCTACCTACCTACCTACCTATCTGTCTATTGTTAATCAATGAATATCTATCATCTATCTATCTATCTATCTATCTATCTATCTATCTATCTATCTATCTATCTATCATTTTTCTGTCTATCGTTAATCAATGAATATCTATCATCTGTCCATCCATCCATCCATCCATTCATCTATTTATTTATCTATCTATCTACCATTCATCCACATCCATCCATCCATCCATCCATCCATCCATCCATCCATCCATCCATCCATCTATCTATCTATCTATCTATCTATCTATCTATCTATCTATCTATCTTATTGTTAATCAATGAATATCATATGTCTGTCTGTCTGTCTGTCTGTCTATCTATGTATCTATCATCTTTCTGTCTATTGTCAATCAATGAATATCTATCATCTGTCCATCCATCCATCCATCCATCCATCCATTTATTTATCTATTTATCTATCTACCATTCATCCACATCCACCCACCCACTTATCTGTCTGTCTGTCTGTCTGTCTGTCTGTCTGTCTGTCTGTCTATCTATCTATCTATCTATCTATCTATCTATCTATCTATCTATCTTATTGTTAATCAATGAATATAATATGTGTCTGTCTTTGTCTATCTATCTATCATCTTTCTGTCTATTGTTAATCAATGAATATCTATCATCTGTCCATCCATCCATCCATTTATTTATCTATTTATCTATTTACCATTCATCCACAACCACCCATCCATCTATCTATCTATCTATCTATCTATCTATCTATCTATCTATCTATCTATCTATCTATCTATCTATCATCTTATTGTTAATCAATGAATATCATATGTCTGTCTGTCTGTCTGTCTATCTATCTATCTATCATCTTTCTGTCTATTGTTAATCAATGAATATCTATCATCTGTCCATCAATCCATCCATCGATCCATCCATCCATCCATCCATCCATCCATCCATTTATTTATCTATTTATCTATTTACCATTCATCCACATCCACCCATCTATCTATCTATCTATCTATCTATCTATCTATCTATCTATCTATCTATCTATCTATCTACCTACCTACCTACCTACCTACCTACCTACCTACTCATCTATCTGTCTGTCTGTCTATCTGTCTATCTGTCTATCTATCTATCTATCTATCTATCATGTAATTTATAACCTAACTATAGCTATCAACAATCAAAACCATTCTCTTTCTATCTCTGTTATCCATCCATCCATCCTCCACCCCCCACCCCCCGGATTCTCTCTCTCCATCCATCATTCCTTTACATCACAATTACAAGGCATGGATCTCCCCACCTCTCCCCCCCCCACACACAGCTTTGGTGCGCCCAAGCGTTGACTCTCCCAGTGTGCATATTTGCACAAAACAAGTTTACCAATCCGGGCTCCACAACCCCGAGGTTCTATAAAATTCACCGCAGGCGGTGGGTGAGTGCCGCCCTCTGCCTTTCTCATGAGGGACAGAAACTTGCTTTGGCTGTGCAAGGGTACAAGGAGGACGGCTGCCGACTGGCGTCCTGGAGTTGCCGAGAAGGGACACCTGCCAGTGGCTCATTGCAAGAGTCGTCACACTGGCTGCGGGAGAGGCCGGGTTTTTCCAACTTCCAACACCCCCCCTCCACTCCTGGTCACAGCACACAGCCAGATGTTCTGTATGAGCAGAACAGCCAGATGTTCTGCTCATACAGGGAGCTCCCCCCCCCCTTTCTGCTCGATGCAAAGGGAGCTTTGTCAAACTCCCTCGGAGTTCCCACCAGGCCCCCCTCCTCCTCCTTCCTGCGTGCACCCTGAGCCTGGGGCCTAATCCTAAGAGATCCTTCTCTCTACCGATCCCCAGGAAAGCCAGATCTCTCCCTGGGATCCCAGCCAACGTTCACTCTAACCCTGATTAGTTTTTCTTTGAGCTTAAGGTTGCAAAAGCCATCCAGGCGTGAAAGGAGGAAGAACGCGGACTCTTCCGTGCCTCCTTTGAATTCTGGAAAGAGTCACGGGTCAGCGAAACCTAAAAGCATGTGTTTACTCGAGCGCGGAAGAGTGGGAGAAAGAGGACTCTCTCGGGTCCCTTTGCGACGTTGAACGGTTCTAAACGCACGGTTGTAAGTCGAGGAATCCCTGTATGGTGTGTTTCCCCCGAAGCTGCCCTGTGATGCTCGGGAATCTGTCAATCAATTCTTGATTCCGATAGGAGAGAAGATTGTCACACCATAGTCGCTTTGAATGTACACTAATCGGTAGGCCTTAAAATGAAATTTCTTTGCATCGCCTCCAATAGACACCACGTAAACATGTCAAAATAAATAAATAAATGCAAAGTTATGCACATACTGACAGATATTATATGATACAGGTAAACAACACTTGTCTAGTTCGGATGAATGGGGTCCTCTGAGCTTGATGTTTTTCTTGCAAATGTTTCATGGCCCAACTAGGGAACGTCATCAGTGATGGAAGAGACTGCGGTTTGCAGAGTTGAAAAGAAGGAGGAGAGCGGGAGGAAGAGGAGGAGGAGCTGGAGGAGGAAGACAGGTATGGGGTCCTTGGTGCTCCCTGAGCTTGATGACACAACTAAGTAACATCATCAGTAGCAGAGGGTGGTAGGGTTTGCAGAGAGGAAGAGGAGGAGGAGGAGGAGGAACAGGAGGAAGATGACAATTATGAGGTCCTTGGTACTCTCTGAGCTTGGGGTTTTACATTTCATGACCTAACTGAGTAACATCATCAGTGCTACACAGATGATCAGTTCGAACATATGATATTCCTTAGAAGGGGGTCATCGAACAGCTGCAAGAAATAACCCATTTTTTCTGGGTTCAAAGGAAACCAAGCCCCAAACTTCATCCCCCTGGGCAGGAGTTGCACGGAACACATCTCCCCCCCCCCAAAAAAAAACTCTCACCCACAACCAGAGTGACCCCGATCGACCTCGATGTTTTGAGTTCACAAGGGATGATTTTCAGGGTCAAGAACCCAGCTGCAGCTTGGCTAAACTTCAGGGAAATTTCGGACTTGGCAGGGTGAAGATAAAGCCGTTTGCCAATCGTGGCATGATATTCCCCAGGAAAAGATAATGGTATTAGTCAATGAATTATCTGCCTGTCTCTGGCTTGGCCCCGGGGATTGTTTTCCAATCCGGAATGAACTTTATTAGCATTTCACTCTTACGGTATCAGGCCTGGAGGAGAGCCAGCTCTGAAATGATGTCAGTTAAATAAACGAAGCCCTTACAGTTATAATTATCACATTTTTCCCCCCCTCCCTGGCCTTCTCACCTCAAGCTGCAAAGGCAGTTATGCAATAAAGCAGAGGTCTTCAAACTTGGCCGCTTTAAGACTTGTGGACTTCAACTCCCAGAATTCTCCAGCCAGCTATGCTATGCTGGCTGGAGAATTCTGGGAGTTGAAGTCCACAAGCTGACTGGAGAATTCTGGGAGTTGAAGTCCACAAGTCTTAAAGCAGCCATGTTTGAAGACCTCTGACATAGAGCATAGCTGGCTGGAGAATTCTGGGAGTTGAAGTCCTCAAGTCTTAAAGCTGCCATGTTTGAAGGCCTCTGACATAAGAGCATAGCTGGCTGGAGAATTCTGGGAGTTGAAGTCCACAAGTCTTAAAGCTGCCATGTTTGAAGGCCTCTGACATAAGAGCATAGCTGGCTGGAGAATTCTGGGAGTTGAAGTCCACAAGTCTTAAAGCTGCCATGTTTGAAGACCTCTGACATAGAGCATAGCTGGCTGGAGAATTCTGGGAGTTGAAGTCCCCAAGTCTTAAAGCCGCCATGTTTGAAGGCCTCTGACATAAGAGCATAGCTGGCTGGAGAATTCTGGGAGTTGAAGTCCACAAGTCTTAAACCTGCCATGTTTGAAGGCCTCTGACATAGAGCATAGCTGGCTGGAGAATTCTGGGAGTTGAAGTCCACAAGTCTTAAAGTGGCCATGTTTGAAGGCCTCTGACATAGAGCATAGCTGGCTGGAGGATTCTGGGAGTTGAAGTCCACAAGTCTTAAAGCGGCCATGTTTGAAGGCCTCTGACATAGAGCATAGCTGGCTGGAGGATTCTGGGAGTTGAAGTCCACAAGTCTTAAAGCTGCCATGTTTGAAGGCCTCTGACATAAGAGCATAGCTGGCTGGAGAATTCTGGGAGTTGAAGTCCACAAGTCTTAAAGCTGCCATGTTTGAAGACCTCTGACATAGAGCATAGCTGGCTGGAGAATTCTGGGAGTTGAAGTCCCCAAGTCTTAAAGCCGCCATGTTTGAAGGCCTCTGACATAAGAGCATAGCTGGCTGGAGAATTCTGGGAGTTGAAGTCCACAAGTCTTAAACCTGCCATGTTTGAAGGCCTCTGACATAGAGCATAGCTGGCTGGAGGATTCTGGGAGTTGAAGTCCACAAGTCTTAAAGCGGCCATGTTTGAAGGCCGCTGACATAAAGGGTTGAAATCATTCCTGAAATCATTTCTCCTTGACCGGGTCTCCGAATGTCCCGCTTGGGAGGAGGGGCGGAGGAAGCTCACTTGCCATAAATAAATGGGATATTTTGCTCCCATTTCTTTATGTTTTCCCACCGGCTCCTTTTTTTTCCATCATGACCTACTGACTTTCTGCAGAATCAGATGGGAGGTTTTGCAGCTCCCTCGTTCTCGGGAAGCTTTGCTGCATAAACATGTCAGCTCCTTTTTTTTTTTTTTTTTAGTCCAAACCAAACATGTTATTTGGGGGGTGGGGGAGCATTTGTCTGAATGGGATAGGATTTCCTGCTTGAACAAGGGGTTGGACTAGAAGACCTCCAAGATCCCTTCCAGTCTGGTTGGTTGATTGATTGGTTGGTTTCCTTCCTTCCTTCTTTTCTTTCTTTCTTTTTCTTCCTTCTTTCTCCTTCTTTCATTCCTTTCTCTTTCCTTCTTTTTTCTTTCTCCTTCCTTCCTTCAAACCATCCTTCCCTCCCTCACTTCCTTCCTTCTTCCCCTTTCCTTTTTTCTTTCTTTTCTCCTTCCTTCCTTCCCTCTCCCTCCCTTCATCCTTCCTTCCTTCTTTCCGTCAAACCATCCTTCCTTTCTCTCATTCTCCCCTTTCCTTTTTCCTTTTTTCTTTCTCCTTCCTTCCTTCCCTCTCCCTCCCTCCATCCTTCCTTCCTTCCTTCCTTCCTTCAAACCATCCTTCCCTCCCTCCTTCCCTTCCTTCTCCCCCTTTCCTTTTTCCTTTTTTCTTTCTCCTTCCTTCCTTCCCTCTCCCTCCCTCCATCCTTCCTTCCTTCCTTCCTTCAAACCATCCTTCCCTCCCTCCTTCCCTTCCTTCTCCCCCTTTCCTTTTTCCTTTTTTCTTTCTCCTTCCTTCCTTCCCTCTCCCTCCCTCCATCCTTCCTTCCTTCCTTCAAACCATCCTTCCCTTCCCTCCCTCCCTCCCTTCCTTTTTCTTCCTTTCTTTGCTTCTTCCTTTCTTTGTAAGCAATCAATTAAAAATAATTAAGAGTTAAAAACAAATCAAAAAGAGACTGTATGTGTGTGTGTGTTGACACCAGTGACCTCCAAGTAGCTTTGAAGCCAAATGAGAGAATTGGGCTTTGCAGGGCCCCAGACTCCTTGATGAGTTGTCAGTCTTTCTGCAAGGTTCAAATCTCCCTCTATTTTGCAGAAGGAAAACACACACAGAGACAGAGGCTGTGAACATTTCCTGAGCTGTGCCCGCATTCACACTTCTATTTCCTCTGTGGCAACTTGGCCCATGTTGCTCATTCGCACAGCCTCTCCATCCTGGCCTGTTTCCTCCTTCGACAACATCTCATCGCACCCCAATGAGTTCATTGGTGTTGACACTTTTATCGGAGGGCGTCTGTGCCAACCGCAACATGCCAAGGTGCCTCTGTGCCAGGCAGGGGGTCTCTCTGGGAAGTGCCAGCCGAGATCAGCTGCTGATCACCCCAAAAACCCCTTGGACTCAAAGCTGGGAGGAGAGAGAACACAAAGGTTGCAGGGGATGCAAAACAGCCGAAAACACCACAAATTGGCACTTTTTAGAACAGGAGTTGGCAACTGTGGGAACTTTATAATCTGTGGACTTCAACGCCCAGAATCCCCGGCTGAGAAAAGGATTCCGTTTTCTGGGATCCCTCACAAAACTAACCAAGTTCAGAAACAAATCACAGACCCTGCTGGGTTCTCTCAGCACAACACACTAGAAAAAAGATCTACTCAGACTTTATCCTGTTTGTTTGTTTTTTAATCTTTATTTATTTTTACAAATAGTTCAGACACACCTAATTCTCCTTCCTCTCCCTATTTTCTCCACAAAAACAACCCTGTGAGGTGGGTTGATGTAAGAGTGAGAGACTGGCCTCAAGTCACCATCTGGTTTTTGTGCCTAAGATGGGACTAGAACTCACCATCTCCTGGTGATTGGCCCAAAGTCAGCCAGTTGGCTTTCATGCCTGAGGTGGGACTAGAATTCACCATCTCCTGGTGATTGGCCCAAAGTCACCCAGCCAGGTTTCATGCCTGAGGTGGGACTAGAACTCACCATCTCCTGGTGATTGGCCCAAAGTCACCCAGTTGGCTTTCATGCCTAAGGCAGGACTAGAACTCACAGTCTCCTGGTGATTGGCCCAAAGTGAGCTGGCTGGCTTTCATGCCTAAATCAGGACTAGAACTCCCTGTCACCTGGTTTCTAGCCTAGTGCCGTAACCACAATCAGCTTTATCGTGGGAAAGCGGCTGATTCAACCCCAGCAATGCCCTTCCAAGCAGAGCACCATGGGTGGGCTTCCCCAGATGAATCAAGGGCCTTCCAGGAACCCATCAGTGGGGGCCACCCTTTCCAGACAGCCTCCCCCCGTCCCCCCGCACTGATTGCCCAAGTGGGTGGATGTGGCAAGCACAAGTCACAGGCCTGGGCGGGCGGGCGGAAGGCTACAGAGGTTGTGTGCTCACAGCAAGTTGGGCAAGAGATTGTCGCTTCCTGCACACTGCAAGCTGCACGTCAGCGGGGTCAGGCACTGGAGATCCCTGCGCCATGTCAGAGCTGTGGCTGGCGGCGCAGAGTTGTGCCTGGTGGTCCATCTTGATGACAAAGGGACAGTGGCGTACTGTTGTGCAAAGTGGACGTTGATCCTTCAAAATCCGTAATGCCGTTAAATTGGAATGGGGGAGAGGGGAGTTATGCAGGGAGGAGAACCCCCGTCCCTCGCCCCTTCCCCGAAATCTGAAAGCAAAGTTTCCCAATCTTGGCCACTTGAAGACATGCGTCAGCTTTGCTGCCTGGGGAATTCTGGGAGTTGAAGTCCACGTATCTGAAAATTGCTAAGGTTGAGAAATAGTATATTAAAGGAACTTTCTCTCTTTCCCCTCTATGTCTTCTCTTTTTCTTTCTCTTCTCGCTCTTTTCTCGCTCTCTTCTCTCTCTCTTATTTATTTATTTATTTATTTCTCATCTCTCTTTCTCTCCTTTCTTTCTCTCTTTTTCTCTCTTTCACTTCCTCTCTTTTTCTCTCTCTCTTCTCATTCTCCTTCACTCTCTCCTCTCCCTCTTCCTCTCTTATCTCTCCCTCTTTCTTTCACTCTCTTTTCTTCTTTCTCCTCTCTTTCTCTCCTTTCTTTTTCTCTTTTTCTCTCTTTCACTTCCTCTCTTTTTCTCTCTCTCTCTTCTCATTCTCCTTCACTCTCTCCTCTCCCTCTTCCTCTCTTATCTCTCCCTCTTTCTTTCACTCTCTTTTCTTCTTTCTCCTCTCTTTCTCTTCTCTCTCTCTCTCTCTCTGTCTTCTTTCCTTTTCTCTCTCTTCTTTTTTCTCTCTTTCCCCTGTTTTCTCTTGTTTTCTTCTCTCTTTCTCTTCCCCCTCTTCCCCATTTCTCTTCTCAGTTTCTTCCTCTGTCTTCCCTTTCTCTCTCACTCTACTATTTCTTTCTCTCCTCTCTCTCTCTCTCTCTCACACACACACACACACACACACACACACACATCACAAACAAAACAAACCACTTTTTCCCTGACTAGCTTTGCCTTCTTACACCAAAGAGACGCCCCTCCAGGCTGCCGAAATGCCTCGAAATCAGGAAGCCATTACTCAGCATTTCTCAACTCGGTTGCTCGAAAGAAGGAACCGGACTTTGTGCAGAGGTCCAGATGCAGAGCAGAAAAGCAGAATGATTCATATCCTCTTTCTTTTGTTTTTCCCTTCAATGCCAGACCGGAAATCACAGAACCAGCAATGACTTCCTCACAAAGCAAAACCTCCATTTGGCCAAGCGAGGAATGTCATCCTCCCCACCCCCCTGGCACATTTCAACAGGAGGTTTGATCTGAAGGGCCGGTGCCCCCCTCCCCACCTTCATTCCTTGGCAATCCCTTAAAATAACAGAGTTGGATGGGACCTTGGAGGTCCTCTAGTCCAACCCCCTGCTGAGACAGGTGGCTCTATGGCCTTCTAAAACCTCCAGTGATAGAGCACCCACAACTTCTGGTGGCCAGCTGTTCCACTGGTCGATTGGTCTCACTGTCAGGAAATTTCTCCTTAATTCCAGGTTGCTTTTCTCCTTGATTAGTTTCCATCTGTTGCTTCTTCTCCTGCCCTCAGGTGCTTTGGAGAATAACTCTTCTTTGGGGCAGCCCCCCCAAATATTTAAAGATGGGTATCCTGTCACCTCTAGTTTTTCTCTTCATTAAACTACTAGACATACCCAACTCCAGCAACTGTTCTTTGTTTTAAGCTTCTTTGTTTTAAGTTTTCATGCCTAAATGGGACTAGAACTCCCTGTCTCCTGGCGATTGGCTCAAAGCCACCCAGCCAGATTTCATGCCTAAAATGGGACTAGAACTCACCATCTCCTGGTGATTGGTCCAAAGTCACCCAGATGCTTTCATGCCTAAGGCGGAACTAGAACTCACCGTCTCCTGGTGATTGGCCCAAACTCACCCAGCTGGCTTTCGTTCCTGAGGCAGGACTAGAACTCACTGTCTCCTGGTGACTGGCCCAAAGTCACCCACTTGGCTTTCATGGCTCAGGTGGGACTAGAACTCCCTCTCTCCTGGCGATTGGCTCAAAGCCGCTCAACCGGATTTCGTGCCTAAGGCGGGACTAGAACTCCCCTTCTCCTGGTGATTGACCTAAAGTCAATTCAGCATTTCTATTTGGGGGTTTTAATTTTGCAACCCCGCCCCGAGTCACCCTGAATCAGTGGTGGGTTGCTACCGGTTCGCGCCAGATCAGGCAAACCATTAGCGGCAGTGACGGCGGGACGCTCCGCCCACCCGCCCGGACATCTCCGCACAACCGGTAGCGACGGGATTTGAAACCCACCACTGCCCTGAATATCCGGGAAACCAGACTCAGTTAACGACGGGGTTAGCATCTCCACAACTTGCAGCGATCCGCTTAGCAGCGGTGGCAAGAAAGGTCGTAAAATGGGGCAAAACCTCACTTAACGATGGTCTCGCGCAGCGAAGGAAGCATTGGGCTCCCTTGTCGTCGTCGTAAGCCGAGGACTACCTAACCCCCAGTAAGTAGATAAAAACAGTATTTGTTTTGGCTCTCCAGCTTTACTCCTGGTGGAAAACTACTCGCTTCTTGTTTATGACCGAGAGCAAAGGGGAGGCTGCCGGAGTCGCGTGATTTCCGCCTTCAGGGAAGGTCTCGCCCGGGTGTTTTTCAACCAGCTAAGGTCACTTCTAGTTAATGGTTGTCTAGTAAATCAGTGGTGCTGGGCGATGGCTGCGAGCGATAAAACAAGACTCCAGAAATCAAAGCGGCTTTTTGGAAGCCCTGGGATGGTTGCCGGTTGAGTCCCTCTGCTCCAGCCGGGAGTTCAGTTAAGAGAGGGATCTTTTTAGGAATTTTCCCGGAGAAAAGAAATTCTGATGGATGACAGCATTCGATATTTGTGGATGTCCTGCCTTTATTAGATTTTTTTTTTTACCAGCAACTCTGGGGGCAGGGGGGCAAATGTATCGGATACATCTTCCTCCTTCAATTTTCCCCACAGCAACACCCCTGCGAGGTGGGTGGGCTGAGAGAGAGGGACGGGCCCAAACACACCCAGTTGGCTTTCAAGGCTTAAAGCGGGGCTAGAGCTCACTGTCGCCTAGGGATTGGTTGAAACTCACCCATCTGGCTTTAATGCTTAAGACAGAACTAGAACTCACCATCTCCTGGTGATTGGCTCAGTCACCCAACCAGTATTCATGGCTAAGCCTGTACTAGAACTCACTGTCTCCTGGTGATTGGTCCAAAGCCACCCAACGAACATTCATGTTTAAGGCACAACTAGAACTCCCTGTCTCCTGGTGATTGGCCCAAAGTCACCCAACTGACTTTTGTGCCTAAGATGGGACTAGAACTCACCATCTCCTATTCACACAGCCACATTTCATACCTACGGTAATCTATTTATTTTATTTAGCATAAGCTGGTCACGCACAATATTAAAACACTTCATTTTTACAGGTGAAAACAATTAAAACAGTAAAAAAAAGCAGTAAGAAAGCCTAAAAGGAAAACAGAAATAACATTTCAGAGTTTAATGTCGAGTTTGGAGATCCAGTCAGTAGCTGCCGTTGTTATACAGAGGAACCTGTGGTAATGCTAGACTAGAACTCACCATCTCCTAGTGATTGGCCCAAAGCCACCCAACCAGCGTTCATGTTTAAGGCACAACTAGAACTCCCCGTCTCCTGGTGATTGGTCCAAAGTCACCCAACCAGCTTCTGTGCCTAAGATGGGACTAGAACTCACCATCTCCTGTTTTTTGCTTTTTTCCAAAGTATCTCCAAGTATGGCTGGAAACCATCAGCTGGAGAAAACCAGGTGCAAAGTGGAAGAATATTTTTCTTGATTTATGGTTGGTGAGAATTTGGGACCTAGTCCTCCACCTGTGGCTACAATGGAGCTGAAAATTTCTGTTTACTAAGCAAGACCTTTGCTTAGTAGAGTTTTGCCTCATTTTGCGACCTTTCTTGCCACTGGCGTTAAGTGAATCACGGCAGTTATTAAGTTAATAACATGGCCGTTAAATGAATCCAGCTTCCCCATTCTGGTCCCGATGGCGGTTATAAATTGAGGATGACGTCTATAATTTAGGCCCCCACCATTGTACAAATCTTAAGCATTTTCTTTATCTTTACTTCCCTAGTCAGCAATTCCCACTGATAAACAGACATTCGAATCGATTGCTCAGTGTTTACAACCATTTTTATAACTCTCAAGAACTCCTCTACTTACAACCATCCACTTAGTGGCCACTTCAAGTTACAACGGCACCGAAAGAAGTGACTTAGGACCGTTTTTCACACTTACGACCGTTGAAGCATTCCCCGTGGTCACGTGATCCAAATTCAGAGGCTTGGCAACTGGCATGGACTTATGACGGTTGCAGAGTCCCGGGGTCACAAGCAAAGTCAGCAGGGAAGCAGGATTCACTCAACAACCGTGCGACTAACTTAACCACTGCTGTGATTCGCTTAACGACGGTGGCAGGAAAGCTCCTAAAAGGAGGCAAAATTCACTTAACAACTGTTAAAGTTGTTAGCAAGATAAATTTTGGACTCGGTTGTGCTAATAACTCAAGGACTCCCCGTCTTTTCTTTTCTTTTCTTTTCTTTTCTTTTCTTTTCTTTTCTTTTCTTTTCTTTTCTTTTCTTTTCTTTTCTTTACTTTTTTTATTGAATTTATATACCGCCCTACTCCCGAAGGATTCAGGGTGGTGTACAGCCATAAAATAAAACATAAATTTTCTTTTCTTTTCTTTTCTTTTTTGTTCCGATCGACTTTCAAAAGTAGCGGGTTAAATTTTCACGCGTTTTTTTTGTCTTGTTTCCAAAACGTCAAGGCTGACACAGCACCAGACCTTGTAAATGCTAGGTTATTTTTATACTAAAGCGATGGTGGAAAATATTGACCCTGCTTGCAAGGATAAAGATATAGGAAGTGCTTTGTAATTTCAAAAGCGGCTAAATAAATCTTGTGCACCAAAATATTTTTCTCTCTCTCTCCGAGGCTTTCGTTATTTAAGAGGTGACGATCGTGTGTCAGAATTCGGGGGTAAGGTCCCACTGTTGAGTTTGTCATGCTTTTATCAGAGATTGTTCTTGTGCGACACAACAAATTGTTGCCCTGGTTTTTTTTTTTAAATTCAATTTATATGCCGCCTTTCTCTGGAGACTCAGGGCGGCTTACAATGCATTAAGCAATAGCCTTCATACTTTTGTATATACCTGCTTAGTAGGGCTCCCTCCCCCCCAGCGGTGTTCTTTTTTATACAAAGTCAGCTTATTGCCCCCACAATCCAGGTCCTCATTTTACCTACCTCGAAAGGATGGAAGGCTGAGTCAACCTTGAGCCTGGTGAGATTCAAACTTGTAGTAATTGCAGGCAGCTGGTGTCATTTAACACCACTTTAAGCTGCTGGGCTCTATTGATTTTTTTCCTGTTCCAATACCACTCTATAAAGCCTTAGTAAGACCACACCTAGAGTTACTGCATCCAGTTTTGATCACCACACTATAAAAATGATGCTGAGACTCTAGAAAAAGTACAGAGAAGAGCAAGAAAGAGGATTAGGGGACTGGAGGCTAAGACATACGATGAACGGTTGCAGGAACAGGGCATGGCTATTCTAGGGAAGAGAAGGACCAGGGGAGACAGGAGAGCATCTTCCAATACTTGAGGGGCTGCCCCAGAGAGGAGGAAGGGGGTCAAGCTATTTTCCAAAGCCCCTGAAGGCCAGACAAGGAATGTTGGATGGAAACCGACCAAGGAGAGATTCAACCTGGAAATAAGGAGAAATTTCCTGATAGTGAGAACAATCAATCCATGGAACAGAAGTTGCCTTCGGAAGTCGTGGGAGCTTCATCACTGGAAGCTTTCAAGAAGAGACTGGACTGCCATCGGTCAGAAATGGTGTAGGCAGGGTGTGGGGTTGGACTAGATGACCTCCAAGGTCCCTTCCAACTCTGTTAATCTGTATCTGTTCTGGGGAATCTGGGCAAGAGCAGATCTATAATCACCATGGATTTTATCCGTTTTTTATGTTGCACCAGGATTTTGCAAGTTCTTTTCTGGGATTGAACATTTTGTTTCCCATTACTGTCTAAAAGACAAATTCCAGAACAGGGCCAGGAAATCCAGAGCAAAGAAATAACAACAACAATTTTAAAAAAAAATCACAAGCTGTGAAAACATACCGGATAAACATAATAATGACAATGCAAAAAAGAAAACACCCAAGCAAACATGCAAATATTAATGAAAGCTGACGCTTTGCTTTTAGGTATGACGGACAAGCGAATTGAAAAACGATTTGGGGTGCCTTTCCGTCACAGGGGAGGCCTGCGAGGATTGTACTCAACAAACCACTGGAAAGGAAAAAGGGCTGAAGAAGGGAGTCTGCAATGGACTGAATTGGCAGAGATGGCAAAATGAACTGCTTTGATTAGAGATAATGGGCTAGACAGCTTTGTAAGAGACTGGAAACCGTTTGCGGACTTTCTGCCTGCCAAATACAATAGCAGATGGTTGACAGAGGGATTGTGCAGGTTAGTTTAATGATTAGCTCAACCTGCTCCGTGCTTTTTCTTCTTTCTACTGAGAGAGAGAGAGAGAGAGAGAGAGAGAGAGGCAGGGAGGGAGAGAGAGATATAGATAACAGACAGACAGATATGGATGGATAGATAGAGATGATAGGAAGGAAGGAAGGAAGGAAGGAAGGAAGGAAGGAAGGAAGGAAGGAAGGAAGGAAGGAAGGAAGGAAGGTAGATATATGGATAGGTAGAAGGTAGATGATAGATAGATAGATAGATAGATAGATAGATAGATAGATAGATAGATAGACAGACAGACAGACAGACAGACAGACAGAAAGACAGAAATGGATAGATGGCTGGCTGGCTGGCTGGCTGGATGGAGACACAGAGAGAAATTGGTAGATAGATGATAAATATAGATAGACAGACAGATATGGATGGATAGAGATGATAGGAAGGAAGGAAGGAAGGAAGGAAGGAAGGAAGGAAGATATATGGATAGGTAGAAAGTAGATAGATAGATAGATAGGTAGAAAGTAGATAGATAGATAGATAGATAGATAGATAGATAGATAGATAGATAGATAGATAGACAGACAGACAGACAGACAGACAGACAGGCAGGCAGAAATGGATGGATGGATGGATGGAGAGACAGAGAGAGAAATACTTAGATAGATGATAGATATAGAAGGAAGGAAGGAAGGAAGGAAGGTAGATATATGGATAGGTAGAAGGTAGATAGGTAGATAGATAGATGATAGATAGATAGATAGATAGATAGATAGATAGATAGATAGATAGATAGATAGATAGACAGACAGACAGACAGACAGACAGACAGACAGAAGACAGACAGAAATGGATGGATGGATGGATGGAGAGACAGAGAGAGAAATACGTAGATAGATGATAGACATAGACAGACAGACAGATATGGATGGATAGATAGAGATGATAGGAAGGAAGGAAGGAAGGAAGGAAGGAAGGAAGGAAGACATGGATAGGTAGAAGGTAGATAGGCAGATAAATAGATAGATAGACAGACAGACAGGCAGATAGGGATGGATGGATGGGTGGGTGGGTGGGTGGATGGATGGCTGGATGGATAGACAGATAGACAAAGAGAGAGAGAGAGAGAGATAAAATAGATAGATAGATAGGTAGATAGATAGATGATAGATTTGTAAATGGGGAGGAGAATTTACTGTTAAATTTAATTGATCCATTTTTCCTTGTTTTTTGTTCATTTTGTTGTTTTTTGTTGTTGCTGTTAGGGTTGATGTATGCTTTCGTTTTGTTTTGTTTCGTTTTCTACGTTAAAACAAAATAAATTTAAAATAAATTAAAAAATCATCCCTAGCGCACCCCCAAATCAATTACGGAACGTTTCAGGTTTTTTAAAATTGTTTTCATTGGATGGGGCGCTTTTCGAGCTTTCAATATAGCGGAAAGGAAGCAAATTGTTTGCTGTTATTGTGGACTTCCTAGAATTTAATACCGGTAATACAATTCCTGCCTTCTTTCAAACATAACCAAACACCTGCAAGAATGTACATTTCGAAAGAAATGTTTGGGGGGGGGGGGGAAGCATTTTCTCTGTTTTTTCCTCTCTGCATCAATTTCCCTCGTTTGTTTCCCTCTGCTGTCAAACCAAAAACTGCCACTGATTTTTAAATCCTCTTTTGCTCCTTTTTTCTTAGACGTTTTCCCAAAAATAAACCCCAAACCACAAATGTGCCAATTGACATATTGAAGAGCATCTCAAGACATCATGATACTATTTTTCGGCTACCAGATTTTGCAAAATAACAGTACTCCCGAGAGTAGCAAACTTCCTCTCCACATCATACAACTGCTTTACCTGTACAGGTAAGTCCTGGACTTACAACTGCAACTGAGCAGAACAGAACTTTGGTTGCTAAGTGAGACGTCGGTTAAGTGAACTTTGTCCCATTTTACAAACCTCCTTTCCCACAGTTGTTAAGTCCCTTCAATCCCTGCGGTCCTTAAGTGAGTCAAACGGTTGTTAAGTGAACCAGCCTTTTTTTTTTTTAATTTGATTTATATGCCGCCCTTCTCCGGAAACGCAGGGCGGCTTACAATGCGTTAAGCAATAGCCTTCATACTTTTGTATATTTATACAAAGTCAACTTATTGCTCCCACAAACTGGGTCCTCAATTTACCTACCTTAGAAAGGATGGAAGGCTGAGTCAACCTTGAGCCTGGGGAAGTCAACGGGGAAGGCTGTTTTACACAATTACACACTGGTGTAATTGTGTAAAACAGCCTTCCCCGTTGACTTTGCTGATCAGAAGTTCGCAAAAGGGGATCACGGGACCCGGGGGGGACGACGGGGGGGACGACAACACTGTGACCGTCGTAAGTGCACGCCAGTTGCCAAGCATCTGAATTTTGATCCCGGGGATGCTTCAACGGTCATAAGTGTGAAAAATGGTCATAAGTCACTTTTTTCAGAGCTCTTATGACTTCGAACGGTCACTAAACGAACTGTCATAACAAGAAATAGTATTTAGACCGGTTCACACAGGTAGTGGAAATTGCAGGTGAGCCCCACCCACCTGCCCCAGCTCTATGCCGTCCAATTTAGGCACGATTTTAGGCATGCGAGTGAGTGAGCAAATTGCATGCACAGAAGGATGTGTGTGTGTATGAACAAAGCACCCACTCACATTTGCAAACCGGCAGGGAAAGTAAGTGAATACCACTTTCCGGCGGGCTTTAAAAACATATTTTTTTCAGCTTGCCAGCTTAGCCTGATTCCTGTCAAATATTTTATTATTTTTAGAGTTTTATTATCTTTTTAAATTAATTTGTTTTAACTACGGCTATTTATATTTGCTCTTTTTATGAAATTTTAACTTTTGTGTATTTGCTTTTTAATTTGGCTGTTCACCGCCCTGAGTCCACAAGGAGAAGGGCGGTATATAAATCTAATAAAACTTAAACTTAAACCACATCTGGTCATAACTTGAGGACTCCCTGTAATGATCCTATCTTCCATCTTGACTTCGCTCTACCTTCGGGGTCTCCTTCTTCCACAGCCTTATCACTGAAGTGGGGCCACGCTTCTCCAGAAGTACCAGAGTGTGTCCCCCCCAACCCCCCAATCTGTGGGCATCAGCTCTCTCCCCACACAAGAGTCCTCTCAAGCTGGGGTGTGGGGCTGAGAAGGAGACACCCCGAGGAGAAGAATACTTGTAGCTCTAGTTGAAATAAGGGGCCCTACCTGCGTGCTCTTCGGTGGTTTTTCTGGCAGACGTCTCATGACCCAACTGGGGAACATCATCAGTGCTAGAAGGGAGAGGGGTGTGTGGAGACGAGGAGGTTTGTGGGGTCCTTGGTGCTCTTTGAGCTTGGTGGTTTTCTTCTGAGGACGTTTCATGGCCCAGCTAGGTAATATCATCAGTGTTAGAAGGGAGAGGGGTGCGTGGAGAGGAGGAGGAGGAGGAGGAGGAGGAGAAAAGGACTCGGGGGGGTCCTTGGTGCTCTCTGAGCTTGCTTGTTTTCTTGCAGGCATTTCATGACCCAGTTAGGTAATATCATCAGTACTAGAAGGGAGAAGGATTACCACTCAGCCTTCTAGCACTGATAGTGTTATCTAACTGGGTCATGAAACGTCTGCAAGATAACCACCAGCCTCCGAGACCACCAAGGACCCGACAGTCCTCCTCCTCCTCCTCCTCTCCAGAAACACCATCCCCTTGTAGCACTGATGATGTTACCTAGTTGGGTCATGAAACGTCTGCCAGAAAATCACCAAGTGCAGAGAGCACCAAGGACCCCACAGTCTTCTTTCTCCTCCTCCTTCTCTTTCTCCTTCTCCCTCTTCTCCTTCTCCTTCTCCTCCTCCTCTTTCTCCTCCTCCTCCTCCTTCTCTTTCTCCTCTTTCTCCTTCTCCTCCTCCTTCTCCTTCTCTTTCTTCTTCTCTTTCTCTTTCTCCTTCTCCCTCTTCTCCTTCTCCTCCTCCTTCTCTTTCTCCTTCTCTTTCTCCTTCTCTTTCTCCTTCTTCTCCTCCTCCTTCTCCCTCTCCCTCTTCTCCTTCTCCTTCTCCTTCTCTTTCTCCTTCTTCTCCTCCTCCTTCTCCCTCTCCCTCTTCTCCTTCTCCTTCTCCTCCTCCTTCTCTTTCTCCTTCTCTTTCTCCTTCTTCTCCTCCTCCTTCTCCCTCTCCCTCTTCTCCTTCTCCTTCTCCTTCTTCCCCTCCTGCTCTCTTTCTCCTCCTCCTTCTCCTCCTCCTTCTCTTTCTCCTTCTCTTTCTCCTTCTCCTCTTTCTCCTTCTTCTCCTTCCCCTCCTTCTCCTTCTCCCCCTCCTGCTCCTCCTCCTCTCCACAAATCCCCTCTCCCTTCTAGCATTGATGATGTTCCCTACTTGGGTTATGAAACGTCTTCAAGAAAACCACCCCCCCCAGCTCAGAGACCACCCAGGACCCCTCATTCTCCCCCCCCCCCCCTTCAGCCCGAGAGCTAGGATGGGAAACGGACTCCTGCCAAGCTCTTTTCCTTGTTTTCTTTTTCTCAAGAAGCCATTATTTTAAGTTCTTCCAGAGCGAAGAACTTGCTATTTCCCCAATCCTGGGCCTGGCGGCTAAAGGCCTGACGTGCCAGGAGAGAGGGGTTTTTTATAGGTCTGAGACCTTCTGGCACTTCCCGAAATAAGGACTGGCATTCTGGGTGATGGGGAGATCAGGCTATTTATACAGCGCCACCAAGCCAGGCCTTTTTTGCAGATTTTTACAGGCGTGGGATATAGGGAGTCCTCGACTTACAACATTTGTTTAGCCGCCGTTCAGAGTTACAGTAGGACCCGAAGGAGGTGACCTATGACGGGTCCTCGCACTTACGACCGTCATGGCATCCTCATCGTCACATGATGAAAAAAATGGGCACTGACGTGTATTTATGACAGTTGTGGTGTTTTGGAGTCGCCAAGTCGTAGTTTGTGATTTCCCTAGCCAGCTTCTGACAACCAAGGTCAACCAAGGCAGATTCACTTAACAAATGTGTGATGCGCTTAACGACTAGGGGGTTCGTTTAACAACCGTGATTTACTTCAGAACAACAGCAAAGCAGATTATAAAATTTGATATGACTCACATAACAACTGCCTCAGTGACCCAGCCCACTTTCACACCTAAGGCAGGACTAGAACTCACCGTCTCCTGGTGATTGGTCCAAAGTCACCCAGCTGGCTTTCATGCCTAAGGTGGGACTAGAACTCACCGTCTCCTAGTGGTTGGCCCAAAGTCACCTAACTGCATTTCATATCTAAGGTAGGACTAGAACTCTCTGTCTCCTGGTGATTGGCTCAAAGTCACCCAGCCTCCTTTCATGCCTAACGTGGGACTAGAACTCACCGTCTCCTGGTGATTGTCCCAGCCTCCTTTCATGCCTAAGGCAGGACTAGAACTCACCGTCTCCTAGTGGTTGGCCCAAAGTCACCTAACTGCATTTCATATCTAAGGTAGGACTAGAACTCTCCGTCTCCTGGTGATTGTCCCAGCCTCCTTTCATGCCTAAAGCAGGACTAGAACTCACCGTCTCCTGGTGATTGTCCCAGCCTCCTTTCATGCTTAAGGCAGGACTAGAACTCACAGTTTCCTAGTTATTTGCTCAAAGCCACCCAGACAACTTCACAACTAAGGCAGGACTAGAACTCACGGCCTCCAGCTTTCTCGCAAGGCGCCTTAACCACAAGCCAAACTGGCTCTCTCTTCTTGATGGATTGGGACACCGAATGGATCACATTTCGTACCCAAGATAAGATCCATGATCGTCCACCGAATCCCTGTTCAGATGGGTGGAAAATGCAGATGCCATAATTTCCGGGGGAAATTTCCGGTGTTCAATTCCAAACACCTGGAAGCTGACCCAGTTAGCCAATGTAGTGATAGAACACCTTGTCTTGGGTTTATATTTAGCCCGTCAGCCGCAAAGGGGCCACTGACACATCTGGAGCTTGACTATTCTTGGAAAACTCCGATCACAATAAATTTGCATAATAAATAAATGAATGAATTTGCTGGCAGGTGAACTAGATTTCCGGAATGCTTTTCTTCGAACAGGTGTATCCAGGTTGGACCGGGTGTCAAATTTAAATACCTCTAGAAATAAGCACACATATTAAGTGTAAATCTGTAGGGGTTCTTAAACAAGCACGGTGTAGAACAGGGGTCTCCAACTTTGGCAACTTTAAGATTTGTGGGCTTCAACTCCCAGAGTTCCTCAGCCAGCTTTGCTTAGTCTCTTGTCATCCCTTCCTCTGCAATCTCTCCACTTTGGCAGGTAAGAGAAATGGCTGAGGAATTCTGGCTGAGGAACTCTGGGAGTTGAAGTCCACAAGTCTTAAAGTCGCCAAGATTGGAGACACCTGGGGTAGAAGGAACAACAAAATTTCCAAGGACTCTGCATGGCACAGACAGTCCTCAACTTACAACTCCCGCTTCATTTAGTGACCGAAGTTAGAACAAGGCTGAGAAAAGTGACTTAGGACCGTGCTTCACCCTTACGACCATTGCAGCCTCACGTGATCAAAATTCAGACTCATATTAATGACGGTGGCAACATCCCGGGGTCATGCGATCCACTCCTGCGACCTTCTGACAAGCTAAGCCAATGGGGAAGCCCGATTCACTTCACAGCCATGTTACTAACTTAATGTTAGCGATTCACTTAAGAACGGTGGCAAGAAAGGTCGTAAAGCGGGACACGATTCACTTAGCAACTTTGTTTAGCAACGGAAATGAATTGACTTTGAAGGAACCAAATTAATCTCCAAAACGGAACACTTCAGCAAGAGAATAATCATGGAAGCCATCGAAATAGAGAAACACCCCCATAATATGAATAAACGCGACGATACCTCCCACCTACCGGACATCTGGAAATTAGCCCTAGTCAACAGAAGAGTCCCAGCCACGAAGATTAACACCGGACCCAAGATAACACATGACACCACCACCCATCATCCTCACCAGATTCAAACCCAAACCCATCCCATAGACGAAATACAACCACCATCCAGAGGCCAGACCACGGCGGTATCACCAGCTGCTGCGCCCCCCTCTGATCCCCACACAAAGCAAACTGACACACACCATGAACACATGGCAAGACCACGAACTCGGAGCCAAACCAAAGCCCGGGATGTGGCATCACAGCCATCTGCTCAGGACATTACATCAAAAAACTCAGGATATCACAACACTAGAACTCAGGATGTTAACACACAGCCCATTACCCAGGTCGTTAAAACACAAAAGACTAATGGGCACACATCAAGGATCTCACCCACACAAGATGCAGCTGACTAATCTGCAAACATCAACTCCATCAACTAATCAAGATGTAACAACATAGACAACCAACCCGCTCACAGCAACAAAGCCAACCCCCCACACCTCCCCACCAGTATTTATAGAGAGACGGCAGCTCCAATCACCCTTTCCTCGCACAAGCACGAAGCCAAAGACACCAGCCTGAAGATGACGAGTGGGACCTCGTTGAAACGTCGCCAAGATACTCTCAATCTTACATGGGAAAATACCTGAATACACCAAAACTTGCAAAGCTCTACCCGTGAAAATCTATGAAAACAAATATAGATATATACAAATATACAATATATATATGTGTGTGTGTGTGTGTGTCTGTGTGTGTGTGTGTCTGTGTGTGTGTGTGTCTGTGCAGAGACTCCTCATCTTACAACAGTTCATTTAGTGACCAAAGTAACAACAGCACTGAAAAAAGTGACTTAAGGCCATTTTTCACACTTACGACCGTTGCATCATCCCTTACAAATCACGTGATCGAAATTCGGACCCTTGGCAACTCAGGGCGGCTTACAATGCACTAAGCAATAGCCTTCATACTTTTGTATCTACCTGCTTAGAAGGTATATACAAAAGAACACCTAAGCGGAGTTCTTTTTTTTATACAAAGTCAGCTTATGACCATCTTTCACACTTACGACTTTTCTAGCATCACGTGATCAAAATTTGGATGCTTGGCAACTGACTCGCATTTATGACAATTGCAGTGTCCCAGGGTCACGTGATCCCCTTTTGCGACCTTCTGATGAGCAAAGTCGATGGGAAAGCCGGATTCACTTAACAACCAAGTTAAATTAACCAACTTATCCACTGTAGTGATTCACTGGGGCAAGAAAAATCGTAAAACAGGGCAAAACTCACTTAACAAATATCTCGCTTAGCAACAGACAGTTTGGGCTCCATTGTGGCCGTAAGTCCAGAATTGCCTGTCCTTGATTTGCAAAAATCCTTTTCAAGACTAAGGCAGACTAAGGCAGAAGCTTGTTCACCCCAAGGATCAAACACCCAGACAGAAACTGAGCAACGTGATATACGCAGTACAAGCCACGTGCAGATCAGTCCATTGGGGAAACAAAACAGCCACTTCACAAATGAATGGCGCAACATAGCAGAACAATCCCATTAGGACAAGATTGAGCAGTCCATCTGCATTTCAAAGACAAAGGCCTCTCTGTCCACATTTTGGACAGAGAGGATCTCTGGTTTGAAAGAGGGGTCCAAGAGGCCATCTACGTCAAAACTGGACGGCCCTCTCTCAACCGAGGGGGAGGGATACAACATCATCTATCTCCAGTCTACAACACAGTTCTTTAAACAGTTGTTGTGGTCTGCCGGTGGCCTGTAGAGCTGGCAGAAGAGTTGGACAGTGAGGAGGTTGGGCTGGTCCTGGAGTCCGGGGAAGGCCCGGATGAGGGCTCTGTGTCGGAGGCAGAGGAAGGGCCATCTAGGAGGTACATGCTGCCTCTGGAGCCTCCAGAGTCTGACCTCAGCGAGGCAGAGGAACAGGGGGAGCCTGTTCCCAGTGCTCACATGCACAGAGCTGCCAGAAGGCAAGAACAATTAAAACAAAAGGGACGGCTTGGGAGTAAGGCTTGGAGATGATTGGCCCCTCCCATAAGACTTAAAAAAGGAGCAAAGGCACATGAGCCTTTGCAGGAAGCAACTGTAGTTAATTCTGTGCAGTTTAAAGCCTGAAGCTCTGTTTGATTCTGGACTTGGTGTGGCTTTGCCAATTAGGTCTTTGACAGCGTGTCAAGGGAGATAAAGATGGGTGATTATCAGCTTTATCCTGAAGGACTCTTTACAAGTATTTGGGACTCATCTGTGAAGGAACAGAAATCACAGCTGGTGCAATAAAAAAGGTTTTGGGGACTACTTGTGTGTTTTACTGACTCAGGAAGACCTAGGCCCGTGATAGCGAACCTATGGCATGGGTGCCACAGGTGGCATGCAGAGCCATATTGGTGGGCATGCGAGCTCAGCTCTGGCACGCATGCGTGCGCCAGCCAGCTAATTTTCAGGCCTTCTGGGCCCACCAGAAGTCAGGAAAGCCCTGAGGGAGGCGGGAAAGGTCATTTTTGCCCTCCCCAGGTTCCTAGAAAGGCTCTGGAGTCCGGGGAGAGCAAAAAAACGGGCCTACCGGGCCCACCGGGCCATCACATCATGTGGGCACATGTGCATGTGACCCCACCACACTCCCCCCACTTTTGGCACGCGATGGCAAAAAGGTTGGCCATCACTGACCTAGGCTGTTCCTTCTTGGAACAATTCCAAGAAGGCTCCACACCTATCTGCACCACTCAGGTGACCCTGAGGACACAGGTAAGCCTCCAGGTGACTTGCTAAAAGGATGCAAATAGAAGAGAACAGAATAGCGAAATTCATAGAATAGAATAGAATAGAATAGAATAGAATAGAATAGAATAGAATAGAATAGAATAGAATAGAATAGAATAGAATAGAATGGAATAGAAGGAGAGGAATGGAATGGAATGGAATGGAATGGAATAGAATAGAATAGAATAGAATAGAATAGAATAGAATAGAATAGAATAGAATAGAATAGAATAGAATAGAATAGATTAGAATAGAATGGAATAGAAGGAGAGGAATGGAATGGAATGGAATGGAATGGAATAGAATAGAATAGAATAGAATAGAATAGAATAGAATAGAATAGAATAGAATAGAATAGAATAGAATGAGGGGAGGGAAGGGGAGGGGAGGGGAGGAATAGAATAGAATAGAATAGAATAGATTAGAATAGAATAGAATAGAATAGAATAGAATAGAATAGAATAGATTAGAATAGAATAGAATAGAATAGAATAGAATAGAATAGAATAGAATAGAATAGAATAGAATAGAATAGAATAGAATAGAATAGAAGGAGAGAGGAGAGGAGAGGAGAGGAGAGGAATGGAATGGAAGGGAAGGGAAGGGAAGGGAAGGGAAGGGAAGGGAAGAGAAGAGAAGGGAAGAGAAGAGAAGAGAAGAGAAGAGAAGAGAAGAGAAGAGAAGAGAAGAGAAGAGAGCAAAATTCATAGAATAGAATAGAATGGAAGGGAAGGGAAGAGAAGAGAAGAGAAGAGAAGAGAAGAGAAGAGAAGAGAAGAGAAGAGAAGAGAAGAGAAGAGAAGAGAGCAAAATTCATAGAATAGAATAGAAGGGAAGGGAAGGGAAGGGAAGGGAAGGGAAGAGAAGGGAAGGGAAGGGAAGGGAAGGGACGGGACGGGATGGGACGGGATGGGAAGGGACAAGAAGAGAAGAAAAGAGAAAAGAAGAGAAGCGCGAAATTCATAGAATAGAACAGAACAGAACAGAACAGAACAGAACAGAGCTGGAAGGGGCCTTGGACGTCTTCTAGTCCAGCCCCCTGCTCAAGCAGGAGAACCTATCCCATTTCAGACAAGTGACTATCGAGTCCCTTCTTAAAAACCTCCAGTGACAGAGCAGCCGTCAGCTGCTTGCAAGGAGCATGAATCCTTTCCATTCTCCACCATTCAGTCAGAACCGAAGAAGCTTCTTGGATGAGAAGCAAAACGTCTTCAAGGGAAAAAAAAGTCAAGTTACCTCTTGAAAAAAACCCCCAAACCTATGTTTAGGACACCCCCTTGCCTGGATACGAAGAAGCGCCTTTTCAAGATCTTTCTTGAGAAACTCCAGTGGCCGGGTGTCTGTCTGCCAATTGAAGGAGGAAGCAGAAAGGAGGAGTTGCTTCTCCTCCTGTTTTTCTCAGGCAGTGCCAAGCTCTTCAAGGAAACCCCAGGGCAAGGATTATATCACGATATTTTTTTCAGTCCAAACGTGATTATCTTTTTCCAGATGCAGGAGGATGGGAGGCAAGGCTGCGACACCCTTCGGGCACAGATTTCACAAGGAAAATTGTCACCCGAGACTCATATATTTTTGGGCGTGACTCGATGGACACACAGCGTTAAAATAAACACACACAAAAGCAAAAATCAGTCAGCTGACAACTGTCAATATTTGACAGTCCAACCAACTCCAACTGGTTGACATTTAACATTTGCACTAAAACCATAAAAAATGGAGATGGGCATTGCAATTATAAACGGGACACTTAAAAAGCCTTTGTTAATTTCAGTATTTATTTTTTTAAACAAACTTGACTTTTGAGGGTGAAAAACCTAATATCATGCACCACGAAAAGTGCAATTCTCAAATAAATGCACGGTAACTTTGCAACCGACACAGGGAGTCCTCGACTTACAACAGTTCGCTTAGTGACCATTTGAACTTACGACTGCATTTGTATTTGTAAAGAGGGATGTATTTGAACTTACAACCATTTTTCACACTCACAACCGTTGCAACGTCCCCATAGTCGCGTGAGCAAAATTCAGACGCTTGGCAACTGACTCATATTTATGACGGTCAGTGTCCCAGCGTCACATAACCCTCCTTTTGCGACCTTCTGAGAAGCAAAGTCCATGGAAAAAATCAGAATTCACTTAACAACCGTGCTACTAACATTGGCAGAAAAGGGTTTAAAATGGGGAAAAATTCACTTAACCAATGTTTTACTTAGCCACAAAAATGTCGGGCTCAATTGTGGTTGTAAATCAAGGACTAACGATATGAAATTTACCTTGACTAAAAATGCACACATCTCCTAAAACCTCCATTAGGGGGCAGCAAAGAGTTTTTTTGCTGCTCTATGTCTCCATCTAGTGGTCATCTGGATTCCTGCAGCTCAGATTTATTTGTTGGATCCGGGTTGAGTTTGGGAATGCTTTAAGAGCGTTGAAATCTGAATCGGATAAAGGAGGAAACTTCTGGAATATATTTGGAAATATTTGCTTGTGTCTTTTTGTTTACTTGTTTATTAAGAACATTTAAGAATGTCAGAGGAGTCTTTTAAGAAGATTACAATCGTTAAATGAATGGTTTTAAGCCAAGGACTAAGTAAATTGTCCAGCGGTGGGTTTCAGATATTGTTACCACCTTGGAAATTGTCATTGGAGTTGCAGGAATCTTAATACTTCCTCGAATCATTTGCTTTTCTGATGTTTCTTTTTAAAGGAGAGTTATGGCCCGCATTAACTCAGCTGCGAGGGAAGATTTAATATTCCCTGATGTTCCGCTTCTTTTGAACTGTATTCTCATCATTTCAAAATTGACCCTTGGACAATCAAAGCGACCTACTTAAGTGCCGAAAGACTCACTTTTCATCCTTGGAAAAGATAAATATACACCCAGCTTCTCGGTCATCTGCAGAATTGATGTGATTAGTAACCTAGGAATAATTTATTCACCACTGTAGCTTAGCTACGCCTGGTTGTACTGAAATGTGAGCTGCACCATTTGTTGAAAAGCTTGAGGAGGACTGATGGGGATGGATTTGGGATTTTAAGCAAGAACCACTTGACTTTATAAACAGAAATGACCCCAGATAGAGAGGCTTTTCTCCCCACCCAGAGGTCTTAATTTTTCCTGGCTGGTGTGATAGCTCTTGTTCTTTTATAAGCTGCTTTCCTTGGAAAATGTTTGCAGAAATTACTATGGCTTTTTTGAGTGAACTCTCACAACTGTAGGTTCTTGCTTTCTTCCCTTGGATGCTCTTGAATGAAGGGTGGACATCCACTCCCAGAATCCCCCAGCCACAGCATGACTGCTAGGAAATCCTGGGGTTAGAGTCCACCGTTCCTAAAGTCGTCAAGAATAAAAAATAGTGTATGTACAGGTGGTTCTCAATTTACAACCGTAATGGAACCCATCCTTCCTTCCTTCCTTCCTTCCTTCCTTCCTTCCTTCCTTCCTTCCTTCCTTCCTTCCTTCCTTCCTTCCTTCCTTCCTTCCATCCATTCTTTTCTTCCCTCCCTCCCTCCCTTCTTTCTGTCAGGTTTCGAGGTCATCTCAAATAAATTGCATTTCAAACAAAGTCTTTGATGAAAAAACTCTCATTTGTTAAGCACCACATTCTAACTCCGACTCATCGTAGCCAACACTGACTTCCGACCCAAAAACACTCCCTTTCCTTCCCCCACTCCTCTGCACTCATTGGCCATCTTCCAAGTCACTCTACCCCTAATCTACTGCTCCAGCTCAAAGGAATTTCCCCCTCCCATCCCATCTCCTAGGGGATATTATCTCCAGGGAAAATAAGTAGGTGAAAAGTCAACCGTCCCTTTCCAGAGCCTCGACGTCTCCTTCTTATATCAGCACTAGAGTAAATTTATTTTATTTTATTTTATTTTATTTTATTTTATTTTATTTTATTTTATTTTATTTTATTTCAAATTTATATACCGCACCTTCTCCCAAGGGACTCGGCGGTGTACAGCCAGATAAAAACATACAATACAAACATTAAAAACAATGAAAAAGATATATATTAATTTGGCCCCAATTTAAAATAACAAACCAATTAAAAATATTTAAAAAGTATATTAAGCCAGCCCGGCTTGCTGAAAAAAGAGAGTTTTAAGGGCATGGCGGAAGGCACCAAAGTCTTGGATTCTCCTTATCTCTGGGGGCAGCTGATTCCAGAGGGTAGGTGTCCTCACAGAGAAGGCCCTCCCCCTGGGGGTCACCAGCCTACATTGCTTGGCTAATGGAAACCTGAGGAGGCCCTCTCTGTGGGAGTGCACAGGTCGGTGGGAGATCGTTGGTAGAAGCAGGTGGTCTCAAAGATAACTAGGTCCTATGCCATGGAGCGCTTTAAAGGTGGTGACCAACACCTTGAAGCGCACTCGGAAGACCACCGGAAGCCAGTGCAGCTCAGGCAGGAGCGGTGTTATGCGGGAGCGTCAGGCGGTTCCCGTGATTACCATCACATCTCCTTCCTTCCTTCCTTCTTATTCCCATCTCCTTCCTTCCTTCCCTTCCATAATCTAGTCCTTCCTTTCACTCTTTCCTTCCTCCCTCCCTCCTTTTTTCCTTCCTTCCTCTCACAATCTAGTCCTTCTTTCACCCATCTTTCCTTCCTTCCCTCCTTCCTTCCATAATCTCGTCCTTCCTTTCACTCTTTCCTTCCTCCCTCCCTCCTTTTTTCCTTCCTTCCTTCCATAATCTAGCCGTTCCTTCCTTCCCCTATCATTCCTTCCTTCCTTCCTTCTCATTCCCATATTCCTTCCTTCCTCCCTCTCTCCCTCCCTCCCCCTCCCTTCCTTAATCTAGTCCTTTCTTCCCCTATCTTTCCTTAATTCCTTCCTTCTCATTCCCATCTTATCTTCCTTCCTTCTTTCTCATTCCCATCTCCTTCCTTCCTTCCTTCTTATTCCCATCTCCTTCCTTCCCTCTCACAATCTAGTCCTTCTTTCACCCATCTTTCCTTCCTTCCCTCCTTCCTTCCATAATCTAGTCCTTCCTTTCACTCTTTCCTTCCTCCCTCCCTCCTTTTTTCCTCCCTCCCTCCTTTTTTCCTTCCTTCCTTCCTTCCTTCCTTCCTTCCTTCCTTCCTTCCTTCCTTCCATAATCTAGCCGTTCCTTCCTTCCCCTATCATTCCTTCCTTCCTTCCTTCTCATTCCCATATTCCTTCCTTCCTCCCTCCCTCCCTCCCTCCCCCTCCCTTCCTTAATCTAGTCCTTTCTTCCCCTATCTTTCCTTAATTCCTTCCTTCTCATTCCCATCTTATCTTCCTTCCTTCTTTCTCATTCCCATCTCCTTCCTTCCTTCCTTCTTATTCCCATCTCCTTCCTTCCTTCCTCTCACAATCTAGTCCTTCTTTCACCCATCTTTCCTTCCTTCCCTCCTTCCTTCCATAATCTAGTCCTTCCTTTCACTCTTTCCTTCCTCCCTCCCTCCTTTTTTCCTTCCTTCCTTCCTTCCTTCCTTCCTTCCTTCCTTCCATAATCTAGCCGTTCCTTCCTTCCCCTATCATTCCTTCCTTCCTTCCTTCTCATTCCCATATTCCTTCCTTCCTCCCTCCCTCCCTCCCTCCCCCTCCCTTCCTTAATCTAGTCCTTTCTTCCCCTATCTTTCCTTAATTCCTTCCTTCTCATTCCCATCTTATCTTCCTTCCTTCTTTCTCATTCCCATCTCCTTCCTTCCTTCCTTCTTATTCCCATCTCCTTCCTTCCTTCCTCTCACAATCTAGTCCTTCTTTCACCCATCTTTCCTTCCTTCCCTCCTTCCTTCCATAATCTAGTCCTTCCTTTCACTCTTTCCTTCCTCCCTCCCTCCTTTTTTCCTTCCTTCCTTCCTTCCTTCCTTCCTTCCTTCCTTCCTTCCTTCCTTCCTTCCTTCCATAATCTAGCCGTTCCTTCCTTCCCCTATCATTCCTTCCTTCCTTCCTTCTCATTCCCATATTCCTTCCTTCCTCCCTCCCTCCCTCCCCCTCCCTTCCTTAATCTAGTCCTTTCTTCTCCTATCTTTCCTTAATTCCTTCCTTCTCATTCCCATCTTTTCTTCCTTCCTTCTTTCTCATTCCCATCTCCTTCCTTCCTTCCTTCTTATTCCCATCTCCTTCCTTCCTTCCTCTCACAATCTAGTCCTTCTTTCACCCATCTTTCCTTCCTTCCCTCCTTCCTTCCATAATCTAGTCCTTCCTTTCACTCTTTCCTTCCTCCCTCCCTCCTTTTTTCCTTCCTTCCTTCCTTCCTTCCTTCCTTCCTTCCTTCCTTCCTTCCTTCCATAATCTAGCCGTTCCTTCCTTCCCCTATCATTCCTTCCTTCCTTCCTTCTCATTCCCATATTCCTTCCTTCCTCCCTCCCTCCCTCCCCCTCCCTTCCTTAATATAGTCCTTTCTTCTCCTATCTTTCCTTAATTCCTTCCTTCTCATTCCCATCTTTTCTTCCTTCCTTCTTTCTCATTCCCATCTCCTTCCTTCCTTCCTTCTTATTCCCATCTCCTTCCTTCCTTCCCTCTCATAATCTAGTCCTTCCTTTCCCCCATCTTTCCTTCCTTCCTCCTCCCTCCCTCCCTCCCATATGGTCATTAAGCGAATCAGGCTTCCCCCATAGGCTTTGCTTGTCAGAAGCCAGCTTGGCAGGTCGCAAAATGGGATCACCTGACCCTGGGATGCTACAACCATCATAAATACCAACTGGTGGTTGCCAACCACCCATATTTTGACCATGTAATCGTGGGGACCACACCACAGGTCGTAAGTGTGCAAAATTGGTCATAAGTCACTTTTTCCAGTGACCAACAGTCACGAAACAAACCATTTTGAGTCAGGGAGTAGCTGTAAACCTTTTAACCTGCCCCAAAGTTTTCAGTCTTCTTTTTTTCTGTGTTTTCGGTCACAACATCTGGGACGTGGGGGGGGGGCTTGTTGAGAGTCCCCAAGGACACCCCAGAGGCTAAAACTGTACCCCCCCCCCCAACTCTGTTGTGCTGTTGTGTAAGCATCTCTGAGCCTCGTTGTGTCATTCTTGCCCCTCCCGGATGCAAAATGTTAATCTGATTAACAGATTTTTTCCCCCCTTTCTTTTCTCTCTCGCTTTGAACTTCTTTCTCAACCATCCAGATGTTTGGCCGTTTTGTTCGAGAACGGTCCCATGTCGGCAGTTGACCTTAAAAAAGGAGGTTAGAATAAACGTGAACTGTGTTGGGCAACAGGATTAATTTCTCAGATTTGAGGCTGGTCCAGGTGGTGCCACCTACTCGCAAAGCAAATAAACCCACAAGGAGGGATTGATTTTAGAGACGGCGTCTTTAGAATAAAAACTTCCTTTCCAGGAGATCAAATGCACACCTGGGAATCTGGTTACAGGACTGGGTTGTGCAAGAGAATAGTCTTTTTCTTTCTTCCCCAGGGGGCAATTGTTGCTATCTATATTCTGTATAATAAATATAAATATTCTATATTTTTGTGAGGAAAGAAAGCTGGCTGAGGAACTCTGGGAGTTGAAATCCAAAATGCTGGCTAGGGAATTCTGGGATTTGAAGTTCACACATTCTGGCTGGAGAATTCTGGGAGTTGAAGTCCAAAATGCTGGTTGAGAAATTCTGGGATTTGAAGTTCACACATTCCGGCTGAGGAACTCTAGGAGTTGAAGTCCATAATGTTGGCTAGGGAATTCTGGGAATTGAACTCTCCAAATGCTGGCTGGAGGATTCTGGGATTTGAAGTTCACACATTCCGGCTGGGGATTTCTGGGAGTTGAAGTCCAAAATGCTGGCTGGAGGATTCTGGGAACTGAAGTCCTCAAATGCTGGTTGAGAAATTCTGGGATTTGAAGTTCACACATTCTGGCTGAGGAACTCTAGGAGTTGAAGTCCATAATGTTGGCTAGGGAATTCTGGGAATTGAACTCTCCAAATGCTGGCTGGAGGATTCTGGGATTTGAAGTTCACACATTCCGGCTGGGGATTTCTGGGAGTTGAAGTCCAAAATGCTGGCTGGAGGATTCTGGGAACTGAAGTCCCCAAATGCTGGCTGGGGAATTCTGGGAGTTGAAGTCCAAAATTCTGGCTAGAAGATTCTGAGAGTTGAACTCTCCAAATACTGGCTGGGGAATTCTGCGAGTTGAAGTCCACCCATCTTAAAGTATCCAAGGCTGAGAAACACTGCATTAGCTTTCTTCAATAAACACCCACCGATATTCTGCCCGAGATTACAAACCCAAGTTATTGTGGGTTTGTAATGGAATAATTTCAAAGCACCATTTTGCCAACCTCCAAAATACTTCAACTTCGGTAAACAACAGAGGAAAGTGCTGCCTTTAAAAAAAAAAAAAAAACTAAACGTTTATGAATAAACAGTAACATATTTTTAAAAAATCGGTCAACACAACTCTGCAAAAAATTTGGCTTTTGGGAAAGAGTCTAACGCAAACCGCAAAAGAAATTCCAATGATGTTTTGCGAGTCCTGTGATTTGAGCGAAGGAAGCAAATTTTCACATAACGGCAGAACCAAACTGATCTGTGCAGGGCCTCTCCCTTGACCAGGGGGTTGGACTAGATGACCTCCAAGGTCCCTTCCAACTCCGTCTTCTGTTCTTCTGCTGCCTAAGACAGTTTACCAAACCACGTTGAAATAACCCATTGTAATGAAGGAACGCACAATAGCTTGCCGAACAAAAATGGAACCTCCATAGCTGGCCACACTCTACCCTTCAATATCAGTTGACCAGAGGCAAAAATGTTCTTCTAAACCAGTGTTTCTCAACCTTGGAAGCTTGAAGATGGGTGGACTTCAACTCCCAGAATCCCCCAGCCAGCACTGCAACATGTTCTGCAACACCCTTTCTCAAAAGGGTATCTAGGGAATTCTGGGAGTTGAGGTACACCTGTCTTAAAGCATGGCGGCTGGGGAATTCTGGGAGTTGAAGTCCACCCGTCTTCAACCATCCGGGCTGGGGAATTCTGGGAGCTGAAGTCCACCCGTCTTCAACCATCCCGGCTGGGGAATTCTGGGAGTTGAAGTCCACCCGTCTTCAACCATCCGGGCTGGGGAATTCTGGGAGTTGAAGTCCACCCGGCTTCAACCATGCCGGCTGGGGAATTCTGGGAGTTGAAGTCCATCCGTCTTCAACCATGCCGGATGGGGAATTCTGGGAGTTGAAGTCCACCCGTCTTCAACCATGCTGGCTGGGGAATTCTGGGAGTTGAAGTCCACCCGTCTTCAACCATGCCGGATGGGGAATTCTGGGAGTTGAAGTCCACCCGTCTTCAACCATCCCAGCTGGGGAATTCTGGGAGTTGAAGTCCACCCGGCTTCAACCATGCCGGCTGGGGAATTCTGGGAGTTGAAGTCCATCCGTCTTCAACCATCCGGGCTGGGGAATTCTGGGAGTTGAAGTCCACCCGTCTTCAACCATGCCGGATGGGGAATTCTGGGAGTTGAAGTCCACCCGTCTTCAACCATCCCGGCTGGGGAATTCTGGGAGTTGAAGTCCACCCGTCTTCAACCATCCGGGCTGGGGAATTCTGGGAGTTGAAGTCCACCCGGCTTCAACCATGCCGGCTGGGGAATTCTGGGAGTTGAAGTCCATCCGTCTTCAACCATGCCGGATGGGGAATTCTGGGAGTTGAAGTCCACCCGTCTTCAACCATGCTGGCTGGGGAATTCTGGGAGTTGAAGTCCACCCGTCTTCAACCATGCCGGATGGGGAATTCTGGGAGTTGAAGTCCACCCGTCTTCAACCATCCCAGCTGGGGAATTCTGGGAGTTGAAGTCCATCCGTCTTCAACCATGCCGGCTGGGGAATTCTGGGAGTTGAAGTCCATCCGTCTTCAACCATGCTGGCTGGGGAATTCTGGGAGTTGAAGTCCACCCGTCTTCAACCATGCCGGATGGGGAATTCTGGGAGTTGAAGTCCACCCGTCTTCAACCATCCGGGCTGGGGAATTCTGGGAGTTGAAGTCCACCCGGCTTCAACCATGCCGGCTGGGGAATTCTGGGAGTTGAAGTCCACCCGTCTTCAACCATCCCGGCTGGGGAATTCTGGGAGTTGAAGTCCACCCGTCTTCAACCATGCCGGATGGGGAATTCTGGGAGTTGAAGTCCACCCGTCTTCAGCCATGCTGGCTGGGGAATTCTGGGAGTTGAAGTCCACCCGTCTTTAAAGCTCCTAAGCTTGCAAAAACTGCCTTCTCGGAACAAAACTGTATCAGGCCGAGTTTCCCAACCTGCTGTTTTCCAGATGTGCCGGGAAACTAATCCAGAATCGGTTCAACAGAGTTGGAGGGGAGCCCAGCTCTTGCAAAAAAAAACCTCCAGGGGTGCCGAGAAGGAATCCGGCGTGAAATAGATTTGGCAACCGTCGTCATTTCTCGCAGTACAGTTACATAACTCTCCGGGGTGTGGATCCTCCAGCGGCTTGGATTGGGTTTGATCTCGCCGGCCAGCCGAGCGAGGGATCCAAGAATTTGTTTTCGAGGCAGAGCTGTGTCGAAATCCCTCCAACTTTAATCGGTCTTCAACCAGGAATATTCCTGGGAGTTTTGCAGAGCACATGCCTGCGGTGTGCAGTTGCTGTTGTGACGTTGTGGCTTTGAGAGCGACCCTTAAACGGAGGCTGAAAAGAGGACCAGGCCTTGAGAGGGGTCTCAAGAGAGGCCTTGGGTGGGTCCGGCGGGGGTAGAGGGTGGGGTGTGGCTCAGCCTCATGGGTTGTTTGAGACTGGGGAATGAAATCCAGAAGAAAGGAGCGGGAGAGGAGAGGAGGCCGGAAGGAGTTATAGAATCCTAGGACCGGGTGGGACCTTAAGAGGTTTTCTAGTCCAACCCGCTACTCAGACAGGAGATCCCATACTACTCCAGACAAATGGCTATCCAGTCTCTTCTTGAAGAGCTCTAGCGATGGAGCAACTACAGCTCGGAGAAGCAAAGTGATCTTTAACCTTTGAACTTCCACCTGAAAGTATCCTGGCTTAGCAAACCTTGGCAAATCAACAGCCCCGGGATGCCCTTTTTCTCTCTCTCTCCGTCCCTCCCTCCCTCCTTCCTCCCTTCTTGCTGTTTCCTTCCTTCCTTCCCTTCCTTCTTTCTCCCTTCCTTTTCTTTCCTTTCTTCCCATTCCCCCCCTTTCCTTTCCTTCTCTCTTCCCTCTCTCCCTCCCTTCCAGTCCCTTCCTTCTCATTCCTTTTTTCATTCTTTCCTTCATTCCGTTCCATTCCTTTCCTTCTCCCTCCCTCCATTCCTTTATTTCCTTCCTTTTCCCTCTCCCTTCCTCCCCTCCCCTCCCTTTTTTCCTTACCTCTTCCCTCCCTCCCTTCTCATTGCTTTTTCATTCTTTCCTTCATTCCGTTCCGTTCCTTTCCTTCTCCCTTCCTCCCTTCCTTTATTTCCTTCCTTTTCTCTTCCTTTTCTCTCTCCCTTCCTTCCTTCCCCTCCCTTTTTTCCTTTCCATTCCTTTTTTCCTTCTCTCTTCCTTCCCTCCCTCTCTCCCTCCTCATTCCTTTCTTTCCTTCCTTCCCTCTCGTTCCTTCCTCCATCCCTGCCATCTTAAAAGTCAAGAAGGCTGACTAGGAAAACCCCCTCCCCTACTCAAGGCAGGACCCCCCCACCCCCCCAGGCTAGAGCAGGACTTGTTGACCTGACCCTCTTTAAGATATATGGTCTTTGCTTCCCATAATTCCCCAGCCATGTTGAAGGGTCTCTAAACTTGGCTTCCCCAACTTGCTGCCCTCTGGATGGAGGCCACTGCCCAGTGGGAGGACCTGGTGTCTTTCCTCCAGCCCCAGGTGTTGTTTTCCCAGGGGAGCAGCGTGCAAAATTTACTCCGTCCTTGAAAGCTTAGCTCGATCCTTTTGAAAAGGGATTTATACATAAGCCTCTACACCCAGGAGGGGAAAAAAACCTGTTGTTCTGCTACAGATGGAGAAATTTCAGGAGATAATCTCTAAAGCAAACAGTCAAAGAGAAGGAACAGCCACTTTTTAATAAGCAATGTTTTTCCTGCAGCACATTTTCCTCCTTTGATTAAAATGCCCACAAATGGCATTTAAATGTGTGAATTCCCTAAGTGGCCAAAATGCCCACAGTGTGTGTATTAAGTATCCCTTTCCTAGAACGAAAGAGTGCAGAGAAGAGCAACAGAGAGGATGAGGGGACTGGAAGCTAAAATATAGAAAGAACTGGGTATGTTTAGTTTAATGAGAAGAAGGACTAGGGGAGATGTGATAGCAGCCTTCCAATATTTGAGGGGCTGCCCCAAAGAAGAGGGAGTCAAGCTATTCTCCAAATCATCTGAAGGCAGGACAAGAAGCAACGGATGGAAACTAATCCAGGAGAGAAGCAACCTGGAATTAAATGAGAAACGTCCTGGCAGTTAAAACAATTAACCAGTGGAACTACTTCCCACCAGAAGTGGTGAATGCTTCAACACCGGAGGTTTTGAAGAAGAGACTGGACAACCATTGGTCTGAAATGATCTAGGGTCTTCAGCTAAAGCAGGGGGTTGGACTAGAAGACCTCCGAGGTCCCTTCCCACTCTTGTTATTCTGCTCTCTTCTTCCCCGTTCCCCGAAAGATCTTTTAAGCTTCAGATGTGTTTCACAGACTCCAAATTCTTCCACCAACCTTTTGTACGACTTCAGTTGTACGTTGACCCCCATGTAGTATGCACATTCACACATGCAGATTACACGCAGATGCCACAGAACATCATTTAATTTTCTTTCTTTGCCCTCCTGGTTCATAAGACCTTTTTTCTCCCATCCGCACCCTGAGAGGGAGGAAAAGTAGGCCACCTGGTAATCCCTCATCTCCTGCCCCATGCAAGAAACTGGATTTCTCCTTTCCGACAAAGTGGCAGAACTTCATTTATTCATCGTTATTTTTTCAGTCCCTACTCATAAAATTCTACCAAGCTTCAACAAGTCTCTTTTTTGTAAATCCAAATAGTTATTCAGGTCACACTCTTGGTGTGTGGTTTTTACCTATCTTATTTAATTATTAAGAGATCATTTGGTTTCTTTTGTATGTCCTATGTACACATCTTTTTTCCATATCGTTCTTCTAAACCAGTGTTTCTCAACCTTGGAAGCTTGAAGATGGGTGGACTTCAACTCCCAGAACCCCCCCCCCCAGCCAGCAGCGCTGGCTGGGGGATTCTGGGAGTTGAAGTCCACCCATCTTCAAGCTTCCAAGGTTGAGAAACACTGTTCTAAACTGTCATTTTAAAATTCTTTTTCAACTCAGTCTCCATTTTTTCAGCTAGAACGTGTTCCGTAACCTCTTTTAGACACAGTCTTTCTATGCAGACAGACTATTATTAAAATTAACTTCTGGCTCTGTTGTTTGAAAATATTCTTCAATATTGCTTAATGCATTGTAAGCCGCCCTGAGTCTCCGGAGAAGGGCAGCATATAAATCAAATTTAAAAAAAAAATATGTTCATTGTTACAAATATTCAGCTTCCTTCTGTGATTGTAAAATCGAGCTAAAGTATTCTGCTCTTTTATTTGCAATCTTTAGTTCTCACTAGCTCCCCCCAGTGGCCACATTTTAAAGTATTGTCTTATTATGTTTTTTTTTTTTTAAAAAAAAAACAAATTCGAAAAGAAAGGATTTTCCCACAGAAAGGATTCTTTTTATCATGAAGTCCAAAATCTTACGGGAAATTTATTTGGACCCTTAGTCCATTCGTAGCTTTCCAAAATCACAGTTTTCATCACCCTTTTGTCGCAACGTCAAAGTGTCGTTAAATGAACCATTGTAACTCGAGCAGCGCCTGTAGCATTTCCCCCAATTTTCAGGGTGGAGGAAATCAATCAGGATGAGCCAGGGACTGACTTGGTGGAAATGTACAGTATTCCTCAACTTACAACAGTTCCTTTAGTGACCATTCAAAGTTATGATGGCGCTGAAAAAAGTGACTTAGGAGCATTTTTCACACGACTGTTGCAGTATCCCTGTGATCACGTGATCAAAATTCAGATGATTGTCCACTGGCATGTACTTGTGCCTGTTGCAGTGTCCTGGGATCATGTGATCCTCTTTCGCGACTTTTCAATGAGCCAAAATCTATGGGGAAGCCCGATTCGTTTAACAACCGTGTTACTAACTGAACGACTGCCTCGATTCACTTCAATCTGTGGCAAAAAGCTAAGGCCAGAAAATAAAAAAGAGCAAAACTCCATTCATGCCTCGCTTAGCAACGGAAATTTTGGGCTCCGTTGTGGTTGTAGGTTGAGGACTATCTCATAATGTTTCTTCAACCAGCGGAAACCAAAAACCCAGCCCAGGGGCCCTGCTAAAAATCTTTGAAACCAGGCAGAAATGAGTAATTTTTTTCTTTTTTCTTTTTTTCTGCTCGCTAAGAATTTTCGCAGAGAGTTTTGCTGAAAAGTTTTAAGATTGTCTGTTTCTTGCTTGGCTTTGGGAAGTGGCAATCTTCTCTTCTCTCGACAGCTTGCCCAACCTTCTCCCGTGCCAAAAAGGAAAAGAAAAAAGGCAGAAAAGGGGGAAAAAAGGACACCCCCCACCCCCCACCTTCTGAAGACATCGCTGCTGTTCCCACAAGCTGCCACATTTGTTCATCTCGCTGCCTGGATAGCAAATGTGCTGGGGAGGTTTTCCCTGACGAGTTCACAGCTCTTCTTTCCCCTCCGTGGCTTTAAGAGTGGGAAGGGGGGAGGGGAAGTCCTCGCCCAACAACGGTTTGCTTAGTGACCGTTCGGAGTTACAACGGCACCGGAAAAAAAATTGTGATCGTTTCTCACACTTACAACCGTTGCAGCTTCCCCAGTCACCTGATCAAAATTCAGACGCTCTTCCTCCTCCTCTCCTCAAACCCATCTTCCTCCTAGCATGGATGATGTTCTCTAGCGGGGTCATAAAACGTCTGGAAGAAAACCGCCAAGCTCAGAAAACCACCAAGGGCTCCACAACTCTCCTCCTCTCCATAAGCCCCTCTCCCAGTGGTGAAATCCAGATTTTTTTTACTACAGATTCTGTGAGTGTGACTTGGTGGGCGTGGCAGGGGAAGGATACTGCAAAATCTCCATTCCCACCCCACTTTGGAGCCAGCCAGAGATAGTATTTGCTGATTCTCCAAACTACTTAAAATTTCCGCTACTGTTTTTTTTTAAAAATTTGATTTATATGCCACCCTTCTCCGGAGACTCAGGGCGGCTTACAACGCGTTAAGCAATAGCCTTCATACTTTTGTATATTTATACAAAGTCAGCTTATTGCCCCCACAAACTGGGTCCTCAATTGACCCACCTTAGAAAGGATGGAAGGTTGAGTCAACCTTGAGCCTGGGGAGATTCGAACTTACAGTAATTGCAGACAGCTGGAGTTAATTACAATGCATTAGTCTGCTGAGCCACCAGGCCCGTCCAGCTATTTTTCCAGTGTCCAATTAATCCAGGTGCAATAAAAGTAACCTAGTTCTAAATGTTAATAAAGCAAAGGAGATCATCATAGATTTTAGAAAGCATCGGAATGGTCCTACACCCCTCAGTATCAAGGACGCAGCCATAGAGGTGGTCAACAGCATTAAGTATCTGGGGGTGCAGATAACTAACAATCTGAATTAGTCTCTCCACACGTCATCCTTAGTGAAGCGTGCAAACCAGCGTCTGCATTTCCTGCGTCGGATGAGGAGAGCACCTCTTTCTCCTCCTGTCCTGGCCATTTTTTACAGACACACCATTGAGAGCATTTTAACAAACTGCATCCCGGTTTGGTTTGGTGGCAGATAGAAAGTCCCTATAGTGAGTGGTGAGGACAGTGGAGATTATAGGAAGCTCCCTTCCTGTTATTCAGGATGCTGCTTATAAGCGCTAAGTGCTTAGAGTTCAAAGGACTGTCAGAGACCCCCCCACACACCCCTCTTTATGGTCTGTTTCTGTTGCTCCCCTCCAGGAGGGGTTTTTGGAGTATTTCTAGTAGGACTACTAAATTCTGGAACAGCTTTGATAATCTTGCAAGATTCGTTTTTCTCACCATGTGCACCTTTACATCCAAATTAGACTGTGTTGTTTCTCCATGTTATATATGTGGCTATGTGCATAATTCTGTTTTTATTTATCTTGTCATGTTTATGCAGGTGTATATTAGAAGTGGAGACCCTTTCAGAGCTGTTATGCAACAAAATTTCATTTTAATGTATGCTGATTAGCCTACATTCAAAGTGTCCATAAAGTTATTCTAAGTTCTTCTAAAAAGAAAATCCCATCTGCAGGGAATCCCATCTGCAAAGTGCAGAGGCAAGAGCCACAGCCACCAGAGGAGGGAAACTTCCAAAAAGAAACCAGAATAATAAAGATAAAAAAGGGGGAGAAAACTTTTTTTCATCAGGCCTGCGCGATATTAAAACGGCAGGGTGTTCCTGAGATTGTCAAAGCTGCGGCTGTTACACCAGCACAGGTTGTGAGACGGAGAGAACAATGGAAGAAAAGAGAACTGGGTTGGTGTCCCTCTCAGAGTTTTTGTCCGAGTCCAGAAAAATGGCATTTTGGCTGCTCCTCTTCCAGACAAATCTTTGCATCTCTCTGGACTTTCTTTGGTTTTTATTTTCTTTGAAGATGTTCGAAGAGTTGAAGAAGCTTCTTGGATGAGAAGTGAAACGTCTTCAGAAAAAAAAGAAGAAAGGAAAAAGAAGAATAAAAAAAGAAGAAAGGAAAAAGAAGAATAAAAAAGGAAGAAAGGAAAAAGAAAAAAAGGAAAAAAGAAGAAAAAAGAATGGTAAAAAGAAAAAAGAATGAAAAAGAAAGAGGAAAGGAAAAAAGAAAGAATGAAAAAAGGAAAAAGAGAAAAGAGAAAAAAGAAAAAGAAAAAAGAAAGAAAAAGGAAAAAGGAAAAAGAAAGAAGAATGAAAAAAGAAGAAAGAAAAAAGAAAAAGAAAAAGGAGGGAAAAAGAAGAAAGAAGAAAGGAAAAGGAAAAAAAGAACGAAGAAAGGAAAAAGAAGAAGAAAGTCCAGTTCCCCCCTGAAGAAGCCCTTTCGGGGTGGGGGGACAGGCAAGAGAAGAGCCGCCCAGCCTCCCCTCCCCACCGGCCTCCCGGAGGGACCCCCGAGCCCATCGCTCCCAGCAGGGGCCGAGCTCCGGAGGGAGCCCCCAAAGGGACGGCGGCCTCCTTCTCCGGGGCGTCCCGGGTCCTTCCCGCGGGCGGAGCGACGGGCAGGCAGGGCGGAGGCTGCTGGAGGCTGGCGGGCGCCCTCTCCGCCCCGCCGCCGGCTCCTCCTTCTCGGCTCCCGCCGCCGCCGCCGCCGCCGCCGCCACGGCCGCCGCCTCCTCTCCGGCCGAGGCTTCCCGGGGCCCCGCCGCCGCCGCCTCCCGCCGCAGGTAGGGCCGCCTCTCCTCCGGCTCCGGGGCGCGCGGGCGAGCGGCGGGCGCCCGGTTGCAGATCCTCCTGGCCCTGCGGAGCTCGGGCGGAGCCCCCTCCGCGGGAAGGGCGGGGCCGCGGGGGGGGAGGGGGGAGCGGGGAAGGGGGCGTCTCGCTCCGGGAGGGGCTGCCGGGCGGGAGGAGCGCCGGGCTCGGCTCCGCTTTGCGGCGGGCGCCCTGTTGGGGAAGCGGTGGCTGGTTGAGCGCCCTCCCTCCCTCCCTCCCTCCCTGCCTGCAACCCTCGGCCGCTCTCCCCTCCCCTCGCGGCGGGGAGGGGTCTCCGAGGACTCCCCCCACCCACCGGCTCTGGGGAGGGAGCGCAAGGCAAGGCAAGGGAAGGTTTGGCGCCTTTGGCAGGGAGGGGCTGCGAAGGGAAACGTTGGGGACTAGCACCCTGCGAAGGCGATCTAACCTTACTCATCCACCTACCCATGCTCAGCTCTGCCTACCCACTACCTCTCCCCTAGCTACCTGTCCCCCATCCACCTTCCTATCTCCCTACCTTCTTACCCTCCTGCCTACCCACCCACCTACATATCTACCTAGCCACCTGCCCCACCCACCCACCTACCTACCTACCTCTCCACCTACTTACCCTCCTGCCTACCTACCCACCCATCTACTTCTACCCACGTACCAACTTACTTACCTACAAACCCACCCAACTGTCTGTCTACCTACCTATCCCAACCTATCTAGCCATCCATCCACCTGTTTACCTACCCACCCACCCACCTGCTTACATACAGGTAGTCCTCGACATACGACCACCATTGAGCCCAACATTTATGTTGCTAAGTGAGGAATTTGTGAAGTTTTACCATTTTTCTTGCCACATTTCTTAAGCGAGTCGTTGCGGTTGTTAAGTCAGTCGCACGGTTCTTAAGTGAATCCGGCTTCCCCGTTGACTTTGCTCGTCAGAAGGTCGCAAAAGTGATTCCCCCCCCCCCCCCAGGACACTGTCACCGTCATAAATATGAGTCAGTTGTCAAGTATCTGAAGTTAAATCATGGGACCGTGGGGAGGCTGCAACAGTCGTAAGTGTGAAAAACTTTCAGCGCCGTTGTAACTTCGGACGGTCACTAAACTGGAATTGTTGTAAATCGAGGACTTACCTGTACCTATCTACCCACCCACCCGCCTAACTCCCTACCTACATGGTCAACTCAGGAAGCTTTCAAGAAAAGGCTGGACAGCCATCTGTCAGAAATGGTATGTTGGGTCTCCGGCTTGGGTTGGACTAGATGACCTCCAAGGTCCCTTCCAACTCTGTGATTCCACTCTATTCTATTCTAGCACATGATTTGGGATTCGGGGATGTCCCAGTCAAGACTGGTCACCTAACAAAGGACCCAACGTTGACCATCGTTTTCTACCTCCTCCCCCCCCCCCCAAATACCAGAAGATCTGGATTATACAGGTAATCCTCAATTTAACCCCAGTTCATTTAGTAACCGTTCAAAGTTACAGTGATTTAGGGCCATTTGTCACACTTAATGACTATTATACCATCCCCCGTGTTCACGTGATTTACTTTCGGATGCTTGGCAGCCGACTCGCATTTATGACGGTCGCAGTGTTCCCGGGATCGTGTGATTCCTCTTTTGCGACAAGCCAAGTCCAACGGGGCAAGCCAGGTTCATTTAACAATTTATGACATAGGTCATAAATTGGGGGCAAAACCCACTTCACCAATTTCTCACTTAACAACGTAAATTGTGGTTGCGTTCACAAAACACGCTCAGCCTCGTTCCCAAATCTGTTAAGAAAACTAAGGTGAAAACTAACCCAAGTTAATGCATGCTTACCGGTAGTCCTCGATTTATCACCACAATGGGGGGGGGGGGGGGGGAGAGCAGAATCTCCATTGTTTAAGCAAGACAGTTGTTCAAGGAGCTGTCGTGGCCAAGTTTATGATCCCTTCTGCTGTGGTTGTTAAGCGAATCGTGCGGTCATTCGGCGAATTTTGTTGCAAATCGGGTGACTCCGGGATGCTGAAACGGTCGTAAATATACTCACCTTTAGGATCCCAGGGATGTGGGGGACATTGCATGTCGTAAGTGCGAGGACGGGATGTAAGTTGCTTTTCTCAGGACTGCTGAGACTTCGAGCAGTCGCTCAATGAGTGGTTGCAAATGGAGGACTCCCTACGTTGTTCTGGAAAGATTGGGAAGTCAGAGGGGTTTGGGGTTTTTTTTCATTCTGCAGTTCCTGCCCCTTTAAAAATCTTTATTTTCTTTGTATTTTATGTTATAATAAATCTCCATAAAAACACAACGAAGACAAAACAAAACAAAAAAACCCTTGCGGAGCCTGTTCAACAGGAAGAGATCACAAGCCAAGTGAATCCTGGCTTAGCTGCCCGGAAAAATCTTGGCTTCTTTCTGGTTTGATGGACTTTAGAACAGGGGTCTCCAATCTTGGCCACTTTCAGCCTGGAGGACTTCAAATCCCAGAATTCCCCAGCTGGGGAATTGGAGATCCCTGGCTTGCTGGGGAATTCTGGGATTTGAAGTCCTCCAGGCTGAAAGTGGCTGAGATTGGAGACCCCTGCTTTAGAATAAAATGTTTGTTTATTGTTTACTGACAAAAACTGTTGCAGGAATTGAGTCTGTCTAGTCTGGAGCAAAAGAACAAGTATTGGAAAACTCTAGACAGAATAACAGAATGGGAAGGGACCTTGGAGGTCATCTAGTCCAACCCCCCAGCCCAAGCAGGAGATTCTGGTCTATGCCATTTCTGACAGACGGCTGTCAAATCGTATTCGAGGGGCTGCCGCAAGGAAGTCAACCGATTTTCCAAAGCACCAGGATAAGAAACAATGGATGGAAACACATCAAGGAAAGAAGCAACCTGGAATTCAGGTGGAAACAGTGAGGACAATTAATCAGTGGAACTGCTTGCCACCAGAAGTTGTGAATGCTCCATCACTGGAGCCTTTTAAGAAGAAACTGGACATGACTTGTCTGAAATGGTATAAACCAGGGGATTCAGGGTCTCTGAAAACATTCAGGTTGGTGGTGGTGGTGGGGTTTGATGCCTCCGTGATAGTCCTTGACTTACAACAGTTCATTTAGCGACCGAGGTCACTAAAAAAAAAACTGGCTTGGGGCCGTTTCTCACACTTAACAACTGTTGCAGTATCTCTGTGGTCAAAATTTGGATGTTGGCAAATGGCCCGTACTTACGACGGTTCTGGGGGTCAGATGGAGAGGGAGGGGAGGGGCGAGACGAAAGACCACCCAGCGAGGAGCTTCAAAAAAATTTAAGTCAAAAGAGCAAAATTCTCTTTTTCCTCACCTAACGTTCGGCCCATGACTTACATTCCCAATACAGAGAGTCCTCGATTTACGACCGCAATTCAGCCCAACTTTTCTGTCGCTAAGCGAGACAGTCATTTGCCTCATTTTACCGCCTTTCTTGCTTGTCATGGTTGTTAAGTGGACTACTTAACAGTTAGTAACACGGCCGCTAAGTGAAGTTGGCCGCCTCAATTGACTTTGCCGATCAGAAGGTTGCTAAAGGGGGGTCATGTGACCCTGGGACACTGCGACCGTCATAAATACAAGTCGGTTGCCGAGGGTCCAAATTTCGATCACGTGACCAGAGGTGTGTGTGAGATGCTGCGACGGTCGTTAAATCTGAAAAACTCTTCAGGGCTGTTGCAATTTTGGTCACTAAATGAAAAGTTGTAAGCCGAGGACTACCTATAGGCCAGGTCAAAGGACAGGAGGGACCCAGACCCCTCCCTTCTAAGGGTAGAGACCCTCGGTTTCCGTAAGTGTGCAACGCACACTCGCCAAAGGCCTCGGGGAGAGGAATGGAATGCTTGGAAGCCGATGGCTTCATTTAGTCTGGGGAAGTTTTTCTCCGACAAGCCTGAATGCCCTTATATGGAGGTTTCCTAAAGGTTTGATGCTGGTTTGTGTCAGCATTTGTAATGGGCTGCGGATTCCCTCACAGGCCATTTTAACAGAGCTGGAAGGGACCTTGGAGGTCTTCTAGTCCAACCCCCTTTTGAAGCAGGAGATCCTATACAATTTGAGGAATGTAGCTGTCTAGCCTCTTCTTAAAAACCTCCACTGATGGAGCAATTACAACTACGCAAGGCAAGTGCTTGAGCAGCGGGCTGGACTGGATGACCTCTGAGGTCTCTTCCAACTTTGTCATTCTGTGATCCTGTAAGGGTCTCCTGCTTGAGCTGGGGGCTGGACTGGATGACCTCTGAGGTCCCTTCCAACTTTGTCATTCTGTGATCCTGTAAGGGTCTCCTGCTTGAGGAGGGGGCTGGACTGGATGAGCTCTGAGGTCCCTTCCAACTTTGTCAGTCTATGGTTTATTAAGGGTCTCCTGCTTGAGTAGGGGGCTGGACTGGATGACCTCTGAGGTCCCTTCCAACTTTGTCATTCTGTGATCCTGTAAGGGTTTCCTGCTTGAGCTGGGGGCTGGACTGGATGACCTCTGAGGTCCCTTCCAACTTTGTCATTCTGTGATCCTGTAAGGGTCTCCTGCTTGAGGAGGGGGCTGGACTGGATGAGCTCTGAGGTCCCTTCCAACTTTGTCAGTCTATGGTTTATTAAGGGTCTCCTGCTTGAGTAGGGGGCTGGACTGGATGACCTCTGAGGTCCCTTCCAACTTTGTCATTCTGTGATCCTGTAAGGGTTTCCTGCTTGAGCTGGGGGCTGGACTGGATGACCTCTGAGGTCCCTTCCAACTATGATTTATTAAGAGTCTCCTGCTTGAGTAGGGGGCTAGACTGGATGACCTCTGAGGTCCCTTCCAACTTTGTCATTCTGTGATCCTGTAAGGGTCTCCTGCTTGAGCTGGGGGCTGGACTGGATGACCTCTGAGGTCCCTTCCAACTTTGTCATTCTGTGATGCTGTAGGGGTCTCCTGCTTGAGTAGGAGGCTGGACTGGATGACCTCGAAGATCCCTTCCAACTCTATGATACTAAGTCATTCCACTGAATATAGAATAACAGAGTTGAAAGGGACCTTGGAGGTCTTCTAGTCCAGCCCCTTCCTCAAGCATATCATTTTTAGACAACTGGTTGTCCAGTCTCTTCTTGAAAGCCTGCAATGATGGAGCACCCACACTTTCTAGTGGCAAGCAGTTCCACTGGTTAATTGTTTTCACTGTCAGGAAATCTCTCCTTCGTTCTAAGTTGCTTTTCTCCTTGATCAGTTTCCACCCATTGCTTCTTCTCCTGCTTCCTGGTGCTTTGGAGAATAATCTGACCCCTCTTTTCTTTGGGGCAGCCCTTCAAATATTGGAAGATGCTATCATGTCCCCCCTGGTCCTTCTCTTCCTTAGACAAAAAGGCCCTTGCAGAGATTGCCTTTGGGGAAAATAATAATTTTAAAAAAGCATCTTTGAAGCGCATGAAAACCCACGTGCAAATTCAGCCGGGCCCACTTGACTTGAATAACTTGGATTGCATTGTGGAGTTGCAGCCGATCCCCAAAAGTTTTGCTTGGCAGCGCTTTTTGCTGTGGTTTTAGAGGAAAATCTTGACCTGGAATTATTTTGACCTGGAAGGATTGGTGATTTTGTGTAACCCAGGGAGGGGGACGCAGTGCGAGTCACAGTGGGTTGTGTTCATACCAGCTGCTCGGAGGAGTCCCAGTGCTTGCTTTCAAGCCTGCTAAGCTTGGATGGGGAATCATGGTTTAGTTTTGGGGTGGCTTAGCTGCTTGTGTGTGAATTTATAGAATAATGACAGTTTAGATCAGGGTTTTTCAACCTTGGAAGCTTGAAGATGGGTGGACTTCAACTCCCAGAATCCCCCAGCCAGCAGCGCTGGCTGGGGGATTCTGGGAGTTGAAGTTCACCCATCTTCAAGCTACCAAGGTTGAGAAACACTGATTTAGATTCTACCCTGGGTGGCAACTTGGAAAAAAGGCACCAATTTGGGTTGAGGCACGTTGTGTAGCTGCAACATTGCAGGAGGAGCAAAGCCAGGCCTTGCAATGAATGTGGAGTTTACTGCCTAAAAGGATCCTTAACCCGCCCCCCCCCCCCCCCCTATTTTAAGTCTGAGCAAACTAAAGAATTTGCATCCCTGTTTCCAACTTTGGAACACGGAACGTCTCTTAACCAGGTTTATTTATGTACTTTGATTTGGTTAGATTTTTATGTCGCCTCTATTTCTTTGAAAGTAATTCAGATACATTTATAGATAATTTAACCTGGTGAACATACCTAAGGCGGGACTACAACTCACCGTCTCCTGGTGATTGGCCCAAACTCACCCAGCCGCCTTTCACGCCTAAGGCGGGACTAGAACTCACCGTCTCCTGGTGATTGGCCCAAAGTCACCCAGCTAGTTTTCATGGCTAAGATGGAACTAGAACTCACAGCCTCCTGGTGATTGGCCCAGAGTCACCCAGCCGGCTTTCATGCATAAGGTGGGACTAGAACTCACCGTCTCCTGGTGATTGGCCCAAACTCACCCAGCCGCCTTTCACGCCTAAGGCGGGACTAGAACTCACTGTCTCCTGGTGATTGGCCCAAACTCACCCAGCCGCCTTTCACGCCTAAGGCAGGACTAGAACTCACTGTCTCCTGGTGATTGGCCCAAACTCACCCAGCCGGTTTTCATGCTTAAGGCAGTATAAAAATCTAATAAATACATAAAAAATTGGAATCCAAGTTTCATTTTATTGGGTTTGGGCTGATGGGCTTCCCTTGCCTGCCCCTCCCCTCCAATTCACAGGATTTATCTGATTTTTGACCAGCATAGAAACTCAGCAGAACACGGAAGGGTTCTCTAGAGATCATCCAGCCCAGCCTCCGGTAGATTCCCAAGCCCCACTTCTTTTCAGCCCCCGTTGCAAAAACTTAAAAGCGGTGCAGATTTCTTTTGCTGCGAAACAGCTTGAAACATGGGGAATTTTTCCTAATATGTCGTGGAATTTGGACCCCCTGCTTTGCCGATGATTTCTCAAGCCTTTTATAGGTTTGTTTTGCATTTTTGGGTCATGCAGTTTTAAAACCGGTGCAAAAATAAATAAATAAATCAGGTTTTGCTGAATCACCACGGATCAGTGGGTTCAAAAACGCCAGGATTGGCCTGCAAAAGGGCACCAGGGCTGCACTGCTGATTAGACAGGGAGTCCTTGACCTATGGCCACCATTGAGGAAGGAAGTTTTAAGCCGGTTGTTAAGTGAGTCCCATCCAATTTTACGGTCCTTTTCCTTTTTGCCAGGGTTGTTAAGCAAATCACTGTAAGATCGCAACGTCGTTAAGTGAGTGAAGCTTCCCCCCTCCCCCCCCATGATCTTTGCATGTCGGACACCGGCTGGGAAAGTTGCAAAGAGGGAGGCCGTTTGGTCTAGTGGTTAAATCACAAGGCTAGAAATCCGGAGGTCGTGAGTTCAAGTCCCGCCTTAGCCATGAAAGCCAGTCACCTGGGTCAGTCGCCTGCTGCAAAGTATAGAGCAGAGCTTCTCAATATAACAGAAAGGGACCCCCTGCTCAGCCGGGACACCCTAAGTTTTCTTAAAAACCTTTTAAAAAAAAAGGAAGGAAGGAATTGAGGGAGAGCAAAAGAGAGATTCAGAGGAAAGAAGGAACAGAGAGAGGGAGGGAGGGAGGGAGGGAGGAAGGAAGGAAGGACAGAATAACGGAGTTGGAAGGGATCTTGGAGATCTTCTAGTCCTTAAACCCCCTTCATTTTCTTAAAAACCTTCTTTTAAAAAAAAAAGGAAGGAAGGAAGGAATTGAGGGAGAAAGGAGGAAAGACTCAAAGGAAGGAAGGAAGAGAGAAAGAGAGGGAGGAAGGAAGGAGGTGGGAAGGAAGGAAGGAAGGAAGGAAGGAAGGAAGGAAGGAAGGAAGGAAGGAATTGAGGGAGAAAGGAAAGACTTAGAGGAAGAGAAAGGGAGGAAGGAAGGAGGTGGGAAGGAGAGGGAAGGAAGGAAGGAATTGAGGGAGAAAGGAGGAAAGACTCAGGAAGGAAGGAAGGAAGAGAGAAAGGGAGGAAGGAAGGAGGTGGGAAGGAGAGGGAAGGAAGGAAGGAATTGAGGGAGAAAGGAAAGACTCAGAGGAAGGAAGGAAGGAAGAGAGAAAGAGAGGGAGGAAGGAAGGAGGTGGGAAGGAAGGAAGGAAGGAAGGAAGGAAGGAATTGAGGGAGAAAGGAAAGACTTAGAGGAAGAGAAAGGGAGGAAGGAAGGAGGTGGGAAGGAGAGGGAAGGAAGGAAGGAATTGAGGGAGAAAGGAGGAAAGACTCAGAGGAAGGAAGGAAGAGAGAAAGGGAGGAAGGAAGGAGATGGGAAGGAGAGGGAAGGAAGGAAGGAATTGAGGGAGAAAGGAGGAAAGACTCAGAGGAAGGAAGGAAGGAAGAGAAAGGGAGGAAGGAAGGAGGTGGGAAGGAGAGGGAAGGAAGGAAGGAATTGAGGGAGAAAGGAGGAAAGACTCAGGAAGGAAGGAAGAGAGAAAGAGAGGGAGGAAGGAAGGAAGGAAGGAAGGAATAACAGAGTTGGAAGGGACCCTGGAGGTCTTCTAGTCCAGCCCCTTTCTCGAGCAGGAGGCTGTATAGTACCATACTGGACAAATGACTATTTCGTCTTAAAGAAACAGTTAAAAAAAAAAGAAAAGAAAGGAAGGAAGGAATTGAGGGAGACAGCGAGAGTGAGAGAATGGAAGCGGAAGGAAGGAAGGAAGGACAGAATAGCAGTTGGAAACCTTGAGGTCATCTAGCCCAATCCCCTGCTCAAGCAGGAACCCCTTATACCTTTGCACACCAACACCTGTCCAATCTCTTGCAACACCTTCCATTCAGGCTTCTCAAACATGGCCCGTGTTAAGATGCATGGATTTCAACTCCCAGAATCCCCCAGCCTGTTGCTCTTGGGATACACTCCTAGGAAGCATTTGTACGTTCAGACCCTGTTTCTCTCTCCCCCAGGACTGCGAGAGGGACCCCCCCTTCAAGAGGTTGGCTTCCGAAAGAAGACCCCTCCCCAAACCGAATCCTTACCCATCCGACCCACGGTCCCAGCTGGTAAGTAAACCTCTTTCTGTCCTGTGCATTGGATTCCCTAACAACTGTTTTTGGATTAACGTCGCTGTGCATTTGTGGGCAGAGATAGTCCTCGATTTACAAACCACTCGTTTAGTGACCGTCGGACGTTGCAACAGCGCTGAAAAAAAGTTGCTTCTTCTCCTGCTTTCAAAGTGCTTTTGGAGCAGGGGTCTCCAACCTCGGCAACTTTTAAGACTTGTGGACTTCAACTCCCAGAGTTCCTCAGCCAGCTTTGCTTAGTCTCTTGTCATCCCTTCCTCTGCAATCTCTCCACTTTGGCAGGTAAGAGAAATGGCTGAGGAATTCTGGCTGAGGAATTCTGGGAGTTGAAGTCATCCAGGCTTAAAGTTGCCAAAGTTGGAGACCCCTGCTTTGGAGAATAGGCTGACCCCCCGCCCTCTTCTTTGTGGCAGCCCCCCAAATATTGGAAGAGTTCTGTCGTGTCACCCCAAGTCCTTCTCTTCCTTAGACTACATATACAGGTGGTCCTCGGACTTACGACCATAATTGAAGCCCCAAAATTTAGGTTGCTAAGAGAGACGTGGGTCAAGTGAGCCTTGCCCCATTTTATGACTTTTCCTGTCGCCGTTGTTAAGCGAATCACTGTGGTTGTTAAGTGAAAATAACCCGGTTGTTAAGTGAATCTGGCTTCCCTCCTTGACGTTGCTGGTTCTGAAGGTCGCAAAAGGGGATCGCGTGACCCAGGGACACTGTGACCGTCATAAATATGAGTCGGTTGCCAAGCGGCTGAATTTTGATCACATGACCAGGAGGACGCTCCAATGGTCGTAAGTGTGGAAAACAGCCCTAAGTAACTTTTTTCAGTGCCCTTGTCACTGAACGGTCACTAAATGAACTGTCGTAAATTGAGGACCGCCTATACCCAGCTCCTGCAACCGTTCTTCATAGGTTTTCTTCTCCGGTCCCCAAATCATCTTTGTTGCTCTTCTCTGCCATATTTCCAGAATTTCGACATGTCTTTTTTTAATGACGTGGCCACTTGGTCAATCTCTGTCTTTGCCCCAACCAACTTTGGCCCAGACGTCTGTCCTTCTTGGCATGTATGCAAGGATCCAGGGGTAAATGGAGACCATCCTGGTTTGTAGGAAGTCCAGCGTTGATCTCCCGTTCGGCCTTCCCTTTGCAAAATATGAATATTCTTCTTTGTTCTGCGTCTCTCCTCCTCTTCCTCCTCCTCCTCCTCCTCCTCCTCCTCCTCCTCCTCCTCTTCTTCTTCTTCTTCCTCTTCCTCTTCTTCTTCTTCCCCTTCTCCTTCTCCTTCTTTTCCTTCTCCTTCTTCTTCTCCTCCTCCTCTTCTTCTTCTCCTCCTCCTCCTCCTCCTCTTCTTCTTCTTCTTCTTCTTCCTCTTCTTCTTCCCCTTCTCCTTCTCTTTCTTTTCCTTTTCCTTCTCCTCCTCCTCCTCCTCTTCTTCTCCTCCTCCTTCCCCTTCTTCTTTTTCTTCTTCTTCAACTGATGTTCTCTGCTGTTGGGCCGAGCCCCAAGTTCTGGAGAACATCAGAAGGTCACTTTGCGAGCCGCGTCTGGCCATATATGGCCAAATCTAAGGATCTCTTTGCCTCCAGACCCGATAAGCGCCTGGTTGGGAGCAAAGCAATTTCTGCCCCCACAATCTTGGCTTGTCCAGCCTCTTCCTGCTGGGAATCTGCATTCCTTAAATTTCAGCTCCTCAGTTGTTGGGTTTTTTTTTGGAGAGAGTTTTGTGGGTGGGTTTTTTTTTTTTTTTTTTTGAGCTTGGAGATGTTTCTGTCTCAGCCACCCACCGTATCTCTCGGGGGCTTCCTCGCATGCAGAGCAGAGTTTCTGAGGAGCCCTTCCTCCTGGCGCATCAGAGGGAACGGTCCATCAATCAGAACTGAGCCGGAAGGGACCTTGGAGGTCCTCCAGTCCAACCTCCGGTGCAAGCAGGAGACCCCGTACCATCTCAGACAAGTGGCTGTGTCTTCTTAAGACGCAGAGAAGGAAGGAAGGAAGGAAGGAGGGAGGGAGGGAGGGAGGGAGGGAGGGAGAGAGGAGGGAAAGAGGGAAGGAAGGAAGGAAGGAAGGAAGGAAGGAAGGAGGGAGGGACAGAGGGACAGAGGGAAGGAAGGAAGGACGGAAGGAAGGAAGGAAGGAGGGAGGGAGGGAAGTAAGGAGGGAGGGAGGGAGGGAGAGAGGGAAGGAAGGAAGGAGGGAAGGAAGGGAGGGAGGGAGAGAAGGAAGGAGGGAGGGAGGGAGAGAGGGAAGGAAGGGAGGGAAGGAAAAAAGGAGGGAGGGAAGGAGGAAGAAAGGAAGGAAAGAATTGAGGGAGAGGGAAAAAGAGTGAGAGAGAGGAAGGAAAGAAGGAAGTAAGGAGGGAGGGAGGGAGAGAGGAAGGAGGGAGGGAAGGAAGGAGGGAGGGAGAGAAGGAAGGAAGGAAGGAGGGAGGGAAGGAGGAAGAAAGGAAGGAAAGAATTGAGGGAGAGGGAAAAAAGAGTGAGAGAGAGGAAGGAAAGAAGGAAGTAAGGAGGGAGGGAGGGAGAGAGGAAGGAGGGAGGGAAGGAAGGAGGGAGGGAGAGAAGGAAGGAGGGAGGGAGGGAGAGAGGGAAGGAAGGGAGGGAAGGAAAAAAGGAGGGAGGGAAGGAGGAAGAAAGGAAGGAAAGAATTGAGGGAGAGGGAAAAAGAGTGAGAGAGAGGAAGGAAAGAAGGAAGTAAGGAGGGAGGGAGGGAGAGAGGAAGGAGGGAGGGAAGGAAGGAAGGAAGGAAAGGAGGGAAGGAGGAAGAAAGGAAGGAAAGAATTGAGGGAGAGGGAAAAAGAGTGAGAGAGAGGAAGGAAAGAAGGAAGTAAGGAGGGAGGGAGGGAGAGAGGAAGGAGGGAGGGAAGGAAGGAAGGAAGGAAAGGAGGGAGGGAGGAAGAAGGAAAGAAAGAATTGAGGGAGAGGGAAAAAAGAGTGAGAGAGAGGAAGGAAAGACGGAAGGAAGGAAAGAAGGAATAACCAAGTGGGAAGGGACCTTGGGGGTCTTGCTCGAGCAGGAGACCCCAAAGTTTAGGGCCTAAACCATTTCAGACAAAACGGTTGTCCAATCTCTTCTTAAAAACCTCCAATGTTGGAGCAACCACAACTTCTGGTGGCAAGCAGTTCCACTGATTACGGGTAGTCCTTGATTTATGACCACAATTGAGCCCGGAAATTTCTGTGGCTGAGTGAGGCAGTTATGTGGGGAAAAGTTGTGAGGGGATTGTGTTGAGAAAAGAGAAGGATTGTGAGACCCGGGCTGTGGGTGTGGTGGAACAGCTACAAGGAAAGGTGATTTTGGGGTGGGGGGTGGGGGGGGCTACCACGTGGCTCCCCCAAGGCTGTGCTGAAGCAATCGGTCATTAACCAAGGAGCACCTGGACCCACTTCGATGGATTAGGAGTTACCGATAGTCCTTGATTTACAACAGTTCATTTAGTGACCATTTGAAGTTAGAACGGCACTGAAAAAAGTGACTTATGACCGTTTTTCACGCTTACGATGGCTGCAGCAACCCCGTGGTCACGTGATCAAAGTTTGGGCACTTGGCTACTGGCATGTACTTACGACGGTTGCAGTATCACGATTCCTTTTTGCAACCTTCTGACCAGCAAAACCAATGGGGAAGCCCGATTCACTTAACGACCAGATTGGTAACTTACCAACTGCGGGGATTGATTCACTTAATAATGGTGGCAGGGAAGGTCAAAAAAACGGGCCAAAATTCACTTAACCATTCTCTCGCTGAGCCACAGAAATTTGGGCCTCAATTGTGGTCGTAACCTGAGGACTATCTGTGTTTGGGAAAAAGAACCTCAGCAATGTTCATCTTGTGTGTTTGGTTTGCTAAAAATCTGGTTACATCAAACAAACAAACAAAAAAACTCACGATTTCGCTTAGCGGCAGAAATGTGACACTCGGTTCTCGTCGTAATTCGAGGACTACCTGTATTCATTTTTCCATTGGAGCAAAAAATTTCTTCGGTATTTTGGAACCAAGCTGAGAAGGCAGTAGAAGTGGTCCTCGACTTGCGACCGCTCACTTAGCGACCATTCGAAGTTACGACCTACCTGGAAAAAGGCAGGTTAAGGAAAAAGGCAGGTTATGACCTGTCTGAAGTTCCCCTTTGTGGCATCTTCCGGTCTATGAGGTTGTGTTTTACGATGTTTTTTGCAAAAAAAATGAATATTATTTCCATTTTTTGGAGGGGTAAAAAATGCATCATAGCCAACAATGGCTTCCCTTAAAAAAAAACCACGGTGTCTGTTTAACGACCGTGTTCTTTTTACGACCGTTGCATTCACTGAACGACTGCTGGATGAAAAGCAGGTCAGAAAATGGACTGTCATGGGACCCACCAGCTTTTACGACTGTCGCAACACTGGCAGGATTCATTACGGTCGTATATGGAGGACTAGCGGCATATGGTCATTAAGTGGAGTGAAAAGTGGGTTGGAAAGATGGCTGGCTCTATGCAGGTAGTTCTTGACTTATGACCGGTTAGTGACCGCTCAAAGTGACTGCAGCATTGGAAAAAAATGGATTTATGACTATGATTCATAGTTACAACCATTGCAGTGTGATCAAAATCTTGAAGACTTCCTGTGTTGGGGGAAAGCGTTCATCCTGTGTGTGTTTGGTTTCGTAAAAACCTGGTTACATTTAAAAAAAAAAAACCTTTAACCACGACCCCACTTAGCGGCAGAAAATCTGGGACTCGGTTCTCGTCGTAAACCGAGGACTACCTGTATTCCCGCTTGAATCCAACCCTGCCTCGGTGCTGCGTTCAAAGGACGGGTTTTTATACCGGCTGGCGTCATCCATCTATTTCCTTGTTTGCACACAGGTGTGTGCAGCCGTTATCTGGAAGATTTGTGCGACGTGTGCTTGGCGCCCAAACTCCGGCCGAAGTTGACTCCGAAACAAGGTTAGAATTGTGCGTGCAATCCTGGGTCTTCCCCTTAACCTGGTTGTGCGAACCCACCCGGCTTGCAAACACGGGAGGGTTGAACCACGGAGGCTCTACACACCCACGGGGGGGGAATTCTGCGTCTGTGTCTCCGTACAGGTTATGGAATCGCTTTGAGGGCCTGGGGTGGTGGGTGGGCACGGCTGGGGGGGGGGGGCATCGGCACCCCTTTAGAAGGAGGCCAGAGCAAACCTGGCTAGGATGTTGGTTTGTAGTAACTTCAAGTTAATCATTGACCCCCACCCCCACCCCAGGCTGGGGGAATTCCGCTCCGAGTCAACCCTGAAGTCGGGCGATTTTTCTAACATGCTTTTCGAGTTATGATCTCCATATTTGGAAATGTTTATCCATACCCCCATCTTTTGGGAGGGGAGGGGAGGTGACTCAGGCCTGGGGGAAGTTTGGAATTCCTGGCGTCGGGATAAGCCCCCCCCTCCTCCCTTCCCCCCCCCCTTCTCTCTTTCCTTCTCTCTCTCTTTCTGCCTTTCCTTGCGGTCAGGCGGAAATTTTGCTCCGGGGCTGCAGCAAAATCGTCCATTTGTTCCGCTTTGGGACACGGTGTTCTCAGAAAACCGGACTGGGGTAAGTACTGGGGGTCTTTGGGGGTATCGGACGGGCCGCTGGCGGTCCAGCGAGCCTCAGCTGAGCCTTGGTGGCCTTAACAGCCCCTTCCCACAGGGCAGGGGGTCTCCTTAGAGAACCTGGATGGGCCAGCTGGGATAAGCTTGGCGTGGCTGCCCATATTTGGGGTTGCTTAAGCGGGAATTGTCCTCCTTGGGTGATGCCAATCCTGTCAATTTGTGATTTGCTGGACACCACAGTTCATATTTACCTGGTTCACTGGAATGGGGCAGGAAGGCTGCCTCGGTTGCTGTGGGGTGATGGGTTTTCTTTCTTTCTTTCTTTCTTTCTTTCTTTCTTTCTTTCTTTCTTTCTTTCTTTCTTTCTTTCTTTCTTTCGCAATTCTTCCTTCATTTTGCTTTATTTTGTTTCCCTCCCTTTTTTGCTGCCTGCTTCCTGGAGTCTCCAGAAAGGAGGCTGAGAACAAACTGAGATGGTATTTTATCCTGGTTAAAGGGGGTAGCCATGTCAGTGATTTGTTCCTTCTCCGGATTGGTAACCCCCCACTCCTCCCTTCCACATTGGAAGCCTTCTGCCGGCGTCTATAAGGGGGTAGATGTAGGAAGTTGTGTCTTTCACACAGTCCCTTTGTGGACTTGTGAGGGGTGTGTGAAAAGGGAAGTTGATCGCCAGCGTGGGTAGCTTTTGGGGAAAGCCGAAGGAAAGGTGGTGGCTCTCGAGGCTAAATGGAGCCTCCTTTTCCAGGAGCACTCTACCCATCAATACTAGGAGTTGGCATAGGAGGGAATCTGGGAGGGATTTTGACTGAGATTCTCTGGATCTCTTGATGCTCAGCTCTGCAAATTCCTCGTCAGCTGCCCTTGAGGGAAAGCAGGGCTTAACCAAGACAGAGGTTGGTCTCTTCTGTGGGTTTGGAAAGCTTTTCCTGTTGAACTTTGGCCTAGTTTTTTCTTTCCTTTGGACAATGACTGTTTTATATTTTTTAATGAGAATAGTTTTCTATATATTGGTGTTTGCCAGTCACTCTTTCTGAGATGGGGGGCATATACAGTAGATGGATAGATGGACGGACGGATGGATAGATAGACAGACTGACAAGTAGGTAGACCGGTGAGTATATAGGTAGAGAGAGATGTGATAGATGATAGGTAGAGAGAGACAAAGATAGATGATAGATAGATGATAGATAGATAGATAGATAGATAGATAGATAGATAGATAGACAGACAGACAGACAGACAGACAGACAGACAGACAGACAATGAGAGAGAGAGATAGGTGATAGATAATAGATAATGATAGCATAGCATAGCATGGAATAGCATAGAATAGCATAGAATAAAATAACAGTTGGATGGGACCTCGGAGGTCTTCTAATCCAACCCCTTTTTAGGCAGGAAACCCTCCACCACTTCAGCCAAATGTTTATCCAACTTCTTCTTAAAAACTTGGATAGATTGATAGGGATTATTGATAGATAAATAGATAATACCTATATACATCGATCAGTAGATCGATTGATCTATAGATAGATAAAAAGATTGATAGATGAATAGGTCAGCCGATTGATGAATAGATAGACAGATGATAGATACTGTGAAGATAGATACTGAGATGGATAGAGGTGATAGATTGGATAGATCAACAGATATATAGATGCTAGATGAGTAGATAAATGGATAGATTTACAGAGATTGTTAGTTTGCTAGCTAGATAAATAAATTGTTAGATAGTTTGATGAATCAATAAATAGATAGGCAGCATCCTTAAGAAATGCCTTCTCCATACTGGTCTGTCCCCCAACCGGATTCTTCAGGGTGTCCAAGGGAACTGTTGGCTGTCCTCTTTTTGTCTGAAGGACCAAGCTGGGCACAGAACATCTGGAGAAGGTTCTGTCTGTCTGGTCCCCAGGATTCAACCCCGATTGAAACCAACTTGCCTCCAGAAGTTATGAATGGTCTGGAAGTTTTTAAGAAGAGGTTGGATAACCCTTTGTCTGAAGTGATGTAGGGTTTCCTGCCTAAACGGGGTTGGACTAGAAGACCTCCGAGGTCCCTGTTATTCTGAATGATAAAAGCTCACCATCGATCAATCAATCAATCAATTGTCCGGTGTCATCAGCAGGATTGTAGATCTCTTCTGCTTCATTCTTCAGAGTCCTTTTTGTGTGTGTGTAGAAAAAGTTAGCAGCCCCATAAGTGCAGAGAAAACCCTGGTTTTTCCACTGTGGTCTCCCTTTTCCAGAAACGTCCATTCCCACGTTCAGATTAACACTGTTGTAGGAGGGGAACTGGCTAGCTTTAGCTAGTCTCGGCTAGCTAAAATCCAAAAGGAGTTCAGATCAACAGTTTCACCCACCCACCCACCTTTTAACCCCAATTTCAAAACTTCTGCCTTTGAGGACAGGAGTCCTCGTCTTACGGCCCAAGCGGGACCGAAATTTCCGTGGTTAAGCAAAGCGGTTCTTAAGCGAGCCACGCTTGATTTTATGACCTTTTTTCTTTTTTTTTGACCACGGTTGTTAAGCAAGCCTCCATCCTCAATCTCGTGGTCGTTAAGCGAATCTAGTTCCGCCCGTCGCTTGTCAGAAGCCGGCTGGGAAAAACGCAAGTGGGGTTCACATAACTCGGGGACGTTGCAACCATCATAAAATAAGAACGCCCCTCAATAGGGAGCCTGGATAGCTCAGCAGACTAATGCATTGTGCATTGTGATTAACTCCAGCTGTCTGCAATTACTGTAAGTTCGAATCTCCCGAGGCTCAAGGTTGACTCAGCCTTCCATCCTTTCTAAGGTGGGTCAATTGAGGACCCAGTTTGTGGGGGCAAGAAGCTGACTTTGTATAAATATATAAAAGTATGAAGGCTATTGCTTAATGCATTGTAAGCCGCCCTGAGTCTCCGGAGAAGGGCAGCATATAAATCAAATTAAAAAAAGACAAGACAAGACAAGAAGCAACGGATAGAAACTCAGCAAGGAGAGAAGTATCCTGGAATTAAGGAGAAACGTCCTAACAGTGAGGACAATTAACCAGTGGAACAGCTGGCCAGCAGAAGTTGGTGCTCCATCACTGGAGGTTCTAAAGAAGAGACTGGACAGTCACTTGTCGGAAATGGCATAGGGTGTCTTGCTTGATCAGGATTGGGCTACATGACCTCCAAGGTCCTTTTCAATTCTATTCTGATGGATTGAAACATATCTCATTCTGGCTGGGGAATTCTGGGAGTGGAAGTCCACCCATCTTAAAAGCAGGCTGGCTGGGGAATTCTGGGCATCCTAACTTCTTCTCTAAGCCCAAACCACAACCCAGAGACATTCTGGCTTTCATTTGTGAACACAACGGATCATTTGCAAGTTTTATGAGTCCTTTGTTTCGCGGTCTTACAAAAGAAGGATCTATTTTGACTTTGGGGCTTGGCCAATGGCAGCCTCCAGCAAATATTTCAAGATTGCCTCTTACTCAAGCTTATTGACTTCTGCCCAGAGCAGAAATTTTCTCTTTATTTTGGCTCAAGAATAAGGGGGTTAAAGGTCAGAGCTGATGTGAATCCTGGCGGCCTGCCTTATCCCGGGAAGAGAACAACTTAAGCTTGTCTGGAACAGAGCTTGTCCTCCTGCCCCGGATCCTCCCCCCAGGAAGGATCCTTGCAGCAAGCGAGACATGCATTCCTGAGCAAGGTGATTCAGAGCCTCTCCGAAATGTTATTTATTGCTTTATGGTGAGAAAAATGTTGCTGGCCTCTTTGCAAAGGACTACAGGGCCCAGCAAAACAGCCAGGAAATGTCCCAGCGTGGCTGAGTCAGGCCTGTCTGGTGGAGGAGATCTCTGATTTTTTAAAAAAAATTTTTGTGTGTGTGCAAAAGGCCGGAAAACACAGACGTGGAGACAACAAACATTTAAAGGTGTCTACAACCGGGGTCTGCAACACATTCGTCCTGCATTTGGGAATCGGATGACCAAAGCTTCCAATTGTACCAGCCTGTGACTGCCACCATGCAGGGATTTCAAATCCCAGAATTTCCCCAGCAAGCATTTCTGAAGTTTGACTCCCAGAATTCCCCACCCAGCATGCAGGGACTTCAATTTCCCTGCACAAATCGAGTCTTCTTGGGACCAAGAGACCCACCTCTTTAAAACTCCCCCCCCCCACTTTGGGATTTTTTAATCTGCTGCTCATTCTCCCTCCTTCTGCCTTTCAAGTGTCCAGAATGTCTCCCCAGCGCTCACGATGAGCGCTGACCAAAATAGAAATAAAATGGAACAATTACATTTGGTAATTTGGAAATGGCACTCCAGTTGACGCAGCCAGAAAGTACATTTGTGGTGTTCTTTTTATTTTGCAACTGGCCCACTTCCAGTTGTCAGCCAACTATGATTCCAAGTTCTTGTTCACAAGCCCCATCCCTCCAGCCTCGTCTTCCCCCCAAGCGTTTTAATTTCTCTCGGCTTGATTCCGTTCTGTTATTTCTGGCCAACTTTTCCATCCGATTATGATGTGTTTCGTTTCAGGGTTTCTAGGGCGATATGTTTCTAAATTTTAGCAACTTTTAAGATAGGTGGACTGCAACTCCCAGAATTCCCCAGCCACCATGCAGGGACTTCATCTCCCAGAATTCCCCAGCTAGGATGTGTGAACCTCATCTCCCAGAATTCCCCAGACACCTTGCAGGGATTTCATCTCCCAGAATTCCCCAGACACCATGCAGGGACTTCATCTCCCAGAATTTCCCAGACACCATGCAGGGACTTCAATTCCCAGAATTCCCCAGCCAGGATGTGTGGACTTCATCTCCCAGAATTTCCCAGACACCATGCAGGGACTTCATCTCCCAGAATTCCCCAGCCAGGATGTGTGGACTTCATCTCCCAGAATTCCCCAGACACCATGCAGGGACTTCAGTTCCCAGAATTCCCCAGCCAGGATGTGTGGACTTCATCTCCCAGAATTCCCCAGACACCATGCAGGGACTTCATCTCCCAGAATTCCCCAGCCAGGATGTGTGGACTTCATCTCCCAGAATTCCCCAGACACCATGCAGGGACTTCATCTCCCAGAATTCCCCAGCCAGGATGTGTGGACTTCATCTCCCAGAATTCCCCAAACACCATGCAGTGACTTCATCTCCCAGAATTCCCCAGCCAGGATGTGTGAATCTCATTTCCCAGAATTCCCCAGACACCATGCAGGGACTTCATCTCCCAGAATTCCCCAGACACCATGCAGGGACTTCAATTCCCAGAATTCCCCAGACACCATGCAGGGACTTCAATTCCCAGAATTCCCCAGACACCATGCAGGGTTCAATTCCCAGAATTCCCCAGACACCATGCAGGGACTTCATCTCCCAGAATTCCGCAGACACCATACAGGGACTTCAATTCCCAGAATTCTCCTAACACCATGCAGGGACTTCATCTCCCAGAATTCCCCAGCCAGGATGTGTGAACCTCATCTCCCAGAATTCCCCAGACACCATGCCGGGACTTCAATTCCTAGAATTCCCCAGACACCATGCAGGGACTTCAATTCCCAGAATTTTCCAGCCAGGTTTCCCAGAATTCCAGCCAGGAATTCCTAGAATTCCCAAACCCCAATTCTTTGGAGTTGAAGTCCATGCGTGGCAGAGGATAAGAAATACAGGTAGTCCTTGACTTACAACTGTTCGTTTAGTGGCTGTTTGAAATTACAACGGCACAGAAAAAACTGACTTATGACCAGTTTTCACACTTACGACCATTGTAACATGCCCGTGGTCACGTGATTAAAATTCAGGTGCTTGGCAGCTGACTCCTTTATAACGGTCGTAGTGACGTGCGATCCCTTTTTGTGACCTCCTGACCAGCAAAGTCCATGGGGAAGGCAGATCCACTTAATGACCGGGTTACTAATTTAAATAACCGCAGTGATTCACTTAATGACATCGGCGAGAAAGCTCATAAAACGGGGCAAAATTCACTTTGCAACTGCTTCAGTTAACAGCAGAAGTTTTGGGTTCAATGATGGTCATAAGTCGAGGACTACTTCTACGAAGACGCTTTCCTTCCTTGAACTCGGGATGTTTTTGCTGATGTTTTCCTAGTGTTGATTCCTTTCGGGAAAAAAACAGAATTTGTTGACTCTCACATTGTCGTAACCCACTTCGCTGCGTCTCGCTTACGTCCTTTGCGTCACGGCCTCGAACCCCGCTTGGGTCATGCCTGGCCGTCTCGGGGGGCCAAGACCCCAGCAACACCTGCGCCCCGGCGTGGCGCCACAATCCTTCTGCGCATCTCGCACATTGGAGGCTGACTGGCTGCGCACCGCTCGCTATATATAGCTGTCCTCCGTGGGAGGTATTTTGGCTGATGCGCTCGCAGTGTGGAGCTGCTGCCGCGAGAAGTTTAAAAATATCTGGCTGGGAGCACATGGGAGAGGAGCCACGGGTGGGGGAGCGTGGCCGAGGCCACGGAAGAGGCGGCATGGCGGGTGTATGTGTGAGAGGCAGACAGAGCGGGAGACAAAAAGAGAGAGAGAGACACACAGAGAAAGACAAAGACAGAAAAAGACAGAGAAAGACAGAAAGAAAGAGACAGAGCAATAGAAAGAAAAAGAGAAGAGAGAGAAAGAAAAGAAAGAGGAAGAGGAAGACAGAGAAAGAGTGAGAGAAAGACACAGAGAAAGACAGAAAGAGAAAGAAAGACATACAGAGAACAAGACAGAGAGATAGAAATAAAAAGAGAGAAGAGAGAGAGACAGAAAAAGAGAGAGACAGAGAACGAGAGAGAAAAGAAAGGAAGACAGAGTGAGAGAAAGAAAGACACAAAGAAAGAGAGACAGAGAGAGAGAGAGAAAGAGACAGAAAGAGAAAGACAGAAAGAGAGAAAAAAGAAAGAAAGACAGTGAGAGAAAGGGTGAAAGAAAGAGAAAGGGAGAGAGAAAAAGAAAGAAAGAGAAAGACAGAGAAAGAGAGAGAAAGAGAGAAAAGAAAGGAAGAGGAAGACAGAGAAGGAGTGAGAGAAAGAAAGACACAGAGAAAGACAGAAAGAAAGAAAGACATACAGAGAAAGAAAGAAAGCGACAGAGAGAGAGAAATAAAAAGAGAGAGAAGAGAGAGAGACAGAAAAAGAGAGAGAGAGATAGAGAAAGAGAGAAAAGAAAGGACAGAAAGAGTGAGAGAAAGAAAGACAGAAAGAGAGACAGAGACAGAGAGAAAGAGACAAAGAGAGAAAAGAAAGAAAGAAAGACAGTGAGAGAAAGAGAAAGAGAAAGAAAGAGAAAGACAGAGAGAGAAAGAGAAAGGAAAAAGCCACCACAGAGAGAGCTACGCGCTTGCTGGCTGGCACGGAGGTTTTGGTGGTGTCGCTTTCTGGCAAGACCTGCTCGGTCTCTGGAGAGATTTGGGAGGTTCTCCAGCCTTTGGTTTGGGGGAGACGTGCACAGCCGGAGGTGTCAGGGGTTCTAGCAGGGCCCTTGAGAGTAAGGAGCGCATTTCCCCTAATCGAAGGGTTAAATTGGTGCGCTGCCAAATTCATTCGGGATCCTGGCAGCTTCTAACAGGTTGAAATACAGGGAGGGCTCTCTGGGGAGGGAGGGAAGAAGGAAGGAAGGAGGGAGAGAGGGAGGGAGGGAAAGAAAGGAGGAGGAAGGAAGGAAGGTAAAGAAAGGAAGGAAGGAAGGAAAGGAGGATGGAGGACGGAAGGAAGGTAAGGAAAGAAAGGAGGAAGGAAAGAAAGGAACGGTAGGAAGGAAGGAAAGGAAAGAAGAAAGAAAAGAGGACGGAAGGAAGGAAGTTAAGGAAGGAAAGAGAGGAGGAGGAAGGAAAGAAAGGAAAGAAGGTGGGAGGGAGGAAGGAAGGAAAGAAAGGAAAGGGGGAGGGAGGACAGAAGGAAGGAACGTAAGATGGAAGGAAATAAAGGAGTAAGAGGAAGGAAAGGAAGGAAAGGAAAGAGGTGGGAGGAAGGAAGGAAAGAAGAAAGGAAGGAAGAGGAGGAATCCAGTTACATGTAACAGCCACATGACTCACTTAATAACCATGGCAAAAAAAGTTGTAAAATGGGGTGCAACTTTTTTAGCAAAACAAACACTGGCCCCAGTTCCTCCTCCTTCGCAAGTCAAAGACTACCTGTGAGAAGGAAAAGGAGGCCACTCAGCGATCCGAGCCAACCCTTCATGAGGACGTGGGTCGTTGGAGGGCAGCCTTCCTCTCCCATCTCTGGCTTTTTGGGGACGCCAAATCCGGCCTCTTCACGTTGCCCCAGCCGGAGGTCTCCTGCCCGATTCAGGAATCGGGAACAAACGAGGCAGCTGCCCCGGAAATCCCCGGCATGTGAGGACACGGCAGAAGAGCTCCTGTGACCTGGAGGTGCCTCTCTGGGCTGATGGCAGCTGGGCGCCTGGCGGGACAGGATGGACAGTTCCTGGACACTGGCACGCAGCTGCCTCTCCTCCCGCTGGACGCCGGACGGTGTGAGCTGAGCGGGAGGCGAGAGACGGCTGGGCAAACACTCGGTTCCTGGCTGGCCTATAAGGCAGGGGACATTTAGGGGCACCAAGCATCTTCCTCCTCCTCCTCCTCCTTTTCTTCCTCCTGTTTATCCTCCTCATCTTCCTCTTCTTCTTCCTCCTCTTCCTCCTCTTTCTCCTCCACTTCTTCCCTCCTTTTCCCTCCTTTTCCTCCTCCTCCTCTTCCTCTTCTTCCTCCTGTTTATTCTCCTCATCTCTTTTTCCTCCTCTTCTTCCTTCCTCCTCTTCCTCCTCTTTCTCTTCCTTCCTCTTCCTCTTCTTCCTCTAACTCTCTTCCTCCTCCTCTTCCTCCTCCTCCTCTTCCTCCTCTTTCTCTTTCTCTTCCTCCTCCTTCTCTTCCTCTTCCTCTTCCTCCTCTTCCTCTTCCTTCCTCTTCTTCTTCCTCCTCCTCTTCCTCCTCTTTCTCTTCCTTCCTCTTCCTCCTCCTCTTCCTCTTCCTTCCTCTTCCTCCTCCCCCTCCTCTTTCTCCTCCTCTTCCTCCCTCCTTTTCCCTCCTTTTCCTCCTCACTTCCTCCTCCTCCTCTTTCCTCCCCCATCCTTCTCCTCCTCCTCCTTCTTTCTTTCTCCTTCCCTCCCTCCCTTCCTCCCTCCCTCCCTCTCTCCTCCTCCTCCCTCTCTTTCATGCAGCCCCCAGCCAGAAATAGCTTCCTTTGAAGAGCTGGTCAGCCCAAGGTGGGGAGACAGGAGACACTTTGGAGTTTCCACTCGGTGTTTGTGAAATCTTCGAGTTCTCCTCCCGGCGGGACACACAATCCCCGTCAGATGTTTGCACCCTTCCAGGAACGGCTCACCTTCCCTGCCCCCAGGAGGCTGCCAGGCCAGAGCTGACCTTCCCCCCCCCAAGGGGGGGCTATTTTGAGACCCCCCCCAATTCTTTCCCCCCCTCCTTCCCCCCCCCCCTCTTTCAGCTGCTCCACCGGCTGTTGTGGGTCTAAAAATATTCGCCTTTCGTTTGGCAGAGTCAAAGCTGCAGAGATTTCGGGTTGTGTCAGATAAACAGGATTTTTGCAGCCAGCAGGCTGGGATCCACTTTGCAGGAGGAAGGAATCCAGGTCACTGGGTGGGATCTACCCAGCAGCTGAGCGTGCAAAGCACGCCCGGCTGGCTTTAGTGTGCACTGAAGTCCGTGTTGTGTGAATTGCGGCCTTTCCTGAATTTATGTTACTGGAATATTTTTCTTCTCCTGTGTTTTATTCAGGTTTATTATGGCTAGGAATGAAAATAAAGATTGAAAATTAAGATTTTTTTTAAAAAAAAAGAAAAGGAAAAAAATGCCTTTCTATTCTTTCCAATACAGGGAGATTACTAACCACAGGAAGTCCTCGTTTTATGACCGGAATTGGGACCACAATTTCCGTTGTTAAGCAGGTACATAGATTCCTCGGTTTACAACCAAGATTGGGAGCCGAATTTTCACTGCTAAGCTAGTCAGTTATTCAATGAGTCACACCTGATTTTGTGACTCTTTTGGCCATGGTTGTTAAGTGAATCATTGCACTTATTAAACGAATCACACTGACTTTGCTCGTCGGAAGCCAGCTGGGATGATCCCAAGCGGGGATCATGTGACCCTGGGATTTCTGCAACGGTTGTAAATACCTATTAGTTGCCAAGGGCCCGAATTCTAATCATGTACTGTGGCAGGTGCTGTGATGGTCATAAGTGTGAGGACTGTTCATAATTCTCTTTTTTTCAGTGCAAATGTAACTTCGAAAGGTCCTTAAACAAATGTTTGTAAGTTGAGGACTATATGTATATTTAAAGCCTGAATTACATTTAATTATTACTAGCTATTTAAAAAACAGCCACAATTTATTCAATCAACAAATAAAACTTTGTTTCATTTTTTTTTTTCTGATTTGAGCATAAAGAAAACAAGCGATTTTTGTTTCAGTTGTAGAAACACAACGGAATAATTTTTTTGGTTTAAATCAAACCAGTTGACAATGCCATCTTAACTAAATTTATTTGGACAAGAAGCAACGAATGGAGCCTCATCTAGGAGAGACCCAACTTAGAAATAAGGAAAAATTTCCTGACAGTGAGGACAATTTATGGAACAGAAATTGTGGGTTTTCCAACACTGGAAGTTTTTAAGAAGAGATTGGACAATCCTTTGTCTGAAGTGGTGTAGGGTTTCCTGCCTAAGCAGGCGGTTGGACTAGAAGACCTCCATGGTCCCTTCCAACTCTTCTCTTCTCTTCTCTTCTCTTCTCTTCTCTTCTCTTCTCTTCTCTTCTCTTCTCTTCTCTTCTCTTCTCTTCTCTTCTCCCCTACCCTACTCTCCCCTACCCTACCCTACCCTACCCTCTTCTCTTCTACTCTACACTTCTCTACCCTATCCTATCCTACCCTACCGTCTTCTCTTCTACTCTACTCTCCCCTGCCTTACTCTCCCCTCCCCTCCCCTCCCCTCCTCTCTTCTTCTCTACCCTACCCTACCTCCTTCCCTTCCCTTCCCTTCCCTTCCATTCTATTTTCTTTTCTCCTCTCCTCTCCTCTCCTCTCCTCTCCTCTCCTCTCCTCTCCTCTCCTCTCCTCTCCTCTCCTCTCCTCTCCTCTCCCTATTCTATTCTATTCTATTCTATTCTATTCTATTCTATTCTATTCTATTCTATTCTACTCTACTCTACTCTACTCTACTCTACTCTACTCTACTCTACTCTACTCTACTCTACTCTACTCTAAACTATTCTATATGCTACCAGTATATTCTATTCTATTCTATTCTATTCTATTCTATTCTATTCTATTCTATTCTATTCTATTCTATTCTATTCTATTCTATTCTATTCTATTCTACTCTACTCTACTCTACTCTACTCTACTCTACTCTACTCTACTAATTTCAATTTTACACAACATCTTACTTTTCAAAGCTCAACTTTGCCTTCCTTTGTCTTCATTGCTCGGAAGCTTGTTTGCAACCAGCCCCCTTTTTTTTATGATGCATATTTTAATGCTGAACATTAAAATATGCATCATATATACGGTAAACATTGCCCAAAAAATGAAATCTTCAATTTAATGACCGTTACCTAACTTTACTGAAAGTTAAAACGGCACTGGAAAAAAAGTGACTTACAACCATTTTTCACACTTACGACCATATATGGCATCTCTGCGGTCGTGTGATCCAAATTTAGAGGCTTGGCAACTGGCATGTAGGTACTTATGACAGCTGCAGCGTCCCTGGGTCGCATGATCCCCTTTTACGACCGTCTGACAAGCAAAATCAACAAGAGAAGCCAGATTCGCTCAACGAATCTGTTCCTGTGGCAAGAAAGGTCGTAAAATGAGGCACACTTGACAACTGTCTCACTTAGCCACAGAAATTTTTGGCTTCAATTGTGGTCGTATGTCAAGGACTGCCTATAATCAGTTGTTTTGCATTAATCGCGTATTGAAGCCATAATGCTGTTCTGTAGTAAATTATTTGTATTGTAACGAGCTATATTTATTCCGAAAAAGATAGATGAACACATCATTATGCATATAGGCTGCTTGATTAGTATAATTACTAATCAACACGTTTTTATTGCATATATATTTTGGATGTTGTTTTTTTTGACTGGAAAACTGCCTGGCAAAATTTGGAGAAGTGTTGAAGATGGAAGGAATAACTCACATTCCGATTCTTCTTCTCTTTGCTAAGTGCAAATTAAGAAAAGAAAGGAATTAAGCATGGGAACATAGACTGATTTTTTTCTTCTTCATCCTTCGTGCCAAACAAACAGCAGAACAATTTTTGCGTGTGTGTGTGTGTGTGTGTGTGTGTGTGTGTGTTTTTTTTAAAATGCTTTTTTAATTGCTTCAAAATAGCATTTATTTTTTTGGAGAAGTCCAAGCAATCAAACCTGAAACTTTTTGGGAACTTGTAGAGCAGCTGCTATTCATATTTTTGGAAGTTACGGTTTTGACCGAGTTTGCTCGCAGATAATTTGATTTTATTTATAATGTAATTTAGCTTTGGGTTTTTGAACTTTGGCTGTTTTAAGATGGGCAGGCTTCAACTCCCACAATCCCCCAGTTGTCATGCTTTAAGATGGGTGGACTTCCTCTCCCAGAATCCCCCAGTCCATCATGCTTTGATTTGGGTGGACTTCCACTCCCAGAATTCCCTAGTCCATCATGCTTTGATTTGGGTGGACTTCCACTCCCAGAATTCCCCAGTCGCCATGCTTTAAGATGGGTGGACTTCCACTCCCAGAATTCCCTAGTCCATCATGCTTTGATTTGGGTGGACTTCCACTCCCAGAATTCCCCAGTCATCATGCTTTAAGATGGGTGGACTTCCACTCCCAGAATCCCCCAGTCCATCATGCTTTGATTTGGGTGGACTTCCACTCCCAGAATTCCCCAGTCGACATGCTTTAAGATGGGTGGACTTCCACTCCCAGAATTCCCTAGTCCATCATGCTTTGATTTGGGTGGACTTCCACTCCCAGAATTCCCTAGTCCATCATGCTTTGATTTGGGTGGACTTCAGTTCCCAGAATTCCCCAGTCGACATGCTTTAAGATGGGTGGACTTCCACTCCCAGAATTCCCTAGTCCATCATGCTTTGATTTGGGTGGACTTCAACTCCCAGAATTCCCCAGTCGTCATGCTTTAAGATGGGTGGACTTCCATTCCCGGAAATTCAATGAAAGAATTGGACATCCGTCTAAAACTGTCTTGCTTAGTGATGGAATTTTTGGTCTCACTTTTGGTCATAAATCGAGGATTACCTGTACCCGTGATTCTTTTTAAGAAATAACCCTACTGCATTTGTAATTTTATTTTCCTCCTAGATAATAATAATAATTTTATTTATTTAGATGATATTCTCTTGTTTTTTGTTTGTTTGTATGTTTGTGTTTTGCTGCCCTGAGTGATGTCAACAAGTAAGAGGGCTGTAAAAATAAATATGGCGAGGCTTGTAGTTGTCTGGGCTTAGTGTGGGTCTCTCTGGGTGTGTGTTGCATTCTTGGCAACACAGCCCGGCTTGTTTCTGCCTTCTCACCTTCTCCGGTTCCCCTTAGGGGAACGTTCTGTGCCCAGGGCACGCGCCAGCATTTGGGAAAGTGGGAGCAGCCGGGAGCCCATTGTGGTGTGGCTAAAAGTACAAACAAACGCACCAGTTGTGTTGATCAGGGGAAAGTCAACTTTTATCCTTAAGGGGCTTTCAGGGCAAAAATATCAGCTGGGTAATGAAACATCTCCAAGAAAACTATCGAATTCAGAGAGCAGCAAGGACTCCAAGTTGTTGTTGTTGTCCTCCTTCTCCCCCTCTTCCTCCTCCTCCTCCTCCTCCTCCCCCCCTCTCCCCTCTATCTCCATCTCCCCTACCTCTTCTCTTCCTCCTCCTCTTCTCCTCCTCTTCCTCCTCCTTCACCTACACCTCCTCCTCCCCCTCCTTCTCTTCCTTCTCCTCCTCCTCCTCCTCTTCCCTTTCCCTTCTTCCTCTTCCTCTTCTTCTTCCTGCTCCTTCTTCTTCTTCTTCACCTTCTCCTTCTTCTTATTTTTCTCCCCCTCCTCCTCCCCCCCCTCCCCTCTATCTCCATCTCCCCCTCCTCTTCTTCTCTTCCTCCTCCTCTTCCTCCTCCTCTTCCTCCTGCTACACCTACACATCCTCCTTCTCCACCTTCTCCTTCTCCTTCTCCTTTTTCTTTTCCTTCTCCTTCTCCTCCTTTTCCTCCTCCTCCTCCTCCTCTTCTCCTTCCCTTCTTCCTCTTGCTCTTCCTGCTCCTTCTTCTTCTTTTTCTTCTCCTCCTCCTCCTTCTTCTCCTCCTCCTCCTCCTCCTTCTCCTCCCCCCTCTCCCCTCTCCCCTCTCCCCTCTATCTCCATCTCCCCCTCCTCTTCTTCTCTTCCTCCTTTTCCTCCTCTTCCTCCTCCTCTTCCTTCTCCTACACCTACACCTCCTCCTCCCCCTCCTTCTTCTCCTCCTCCTTCTCCTTCTCTTCCTCCTCTTCCCCTTCCCTTCTTCCTCTTCCTCTTCTTCTTCCTGCTCCTTCTTCTCCTGCTCCTTCTTCTCCTTCTTCTCCTTCTTCCCCCCCTCCTCCTCCTCCTCCTCCTCCTCTCCTCTTCCCCCCTCTCCCCTCTATCTCCATCTCCCCCTCCTCTTCTTCTCTTCCTCCTTCTCCTCCTCTTCCTCCTCCTCTTCCTCCTCCTACACCTCCTCCTCCTCTTCCTGCTCCTTTTCTTCTTCCTGCTCCTCTTCCTCCTCCTCCTCCTCTCCTTCTGTTACTGATGATGTCATCTACAGGTAATCCTTGATTTACCTGTGGCCAGAAAAGTGGTAAAATGGGGCAAAAGTCACTTAACAGCTGTCTTGCTTAGCAATGGAAATTTGGGGCTCACTTGTGGTCATTAAATCAGAATAATAACAATTAACCCTGTTTTTACTGATATTATATTTTAAACCAGGGTTTCTCTCCTATGGTAACTCCCTCCTTACAGTATAAGAGGAAAAGTCCACCCATCCTTCAAAGCTAATGTTGTGACCCAGGCTTACGGAGTCATTACAAGACACAATTAGTCCCAAACAGACCAATTTTATTGTAACAGCTGAGAATTACGTTCATTCCCAGCTGAGTCCCAGTTAGTTGCAAAACAAGAAGAACTCCTTCGGGATAATCACCAACCTTTACCTTCTTTGACACCCTGCCAAAGGTCTTACTTGGCAAAGCCCCACAAAGTTCAGAAACAAACAAGAGATGCCGACTGGAAACAGAGATAGCAACGTTGCTTTCCTGCAAAAGGCTCAAGTGCCTTTGTTTCTCTTTTAAGCCTTATGGGAGGGGCCAATCATCTCCAGGCCTTACTCCTGAGTCGTCCCTTTTGTTTTAACTGTTCTTGCCTACTGGCAGTTCTGCGCATGCATGCACTAGGAAAAGGCTCCTTTTGTTCCTCTGCCTCTCTGCTGTCCGACTCTGAGAGCTCCGGAGTCCGCGCATTACTCCCAGATGGCCCATGCCCCATCTCTGCCTCCGATGCAGAGCCCTCATCGGGGCCTTTCCCAGACTCCAGGACTGGCCCATATTCCTCCCTCCTCACTGTTTGACTCCACTGCCAGGTCCGAAGGCTGCTGGCGGACCACCACACCTAATATAAAATTTGGCCATTCATCTGTTTTAAGTCACTGTTTCTCCATCTTGGCCAATTTAAGTCATATGGACTTCAACTCCCAGAATTCCATAGCTAGAAATGCTGGTTCATGCTGGCTGGGGAATTCTGGGGGTTGAAGTCTATCCCTCTTAAATTTTCCAACATGGAGAAAGAGTCTTAGAACAGATGAATGGCTAAATTTTATATTTGCTTTGAAGGTCGGATGGACTTTTTGCTATTTTACCATAAGGGAGGGACTCACGTTACTCCTTTTTTATGATTTACATTCTTTTTATTTGATTTTAAATGTTTATTTTATCAAAAGTATACAGCTGCCCATCTCACTAATGGAATTCTGGGCAACACACACTAAAACTAACAATTAAATCTGATTTTAAGCAAGCATTAAAACGATTAATAGAAAGAACGTTTAAAAAGATCATGGGAGATTTGACCCCCCCTCCCCCCCGAGTCATTTAATGAGATGGACAGCTGTATAAATTGACGAAATAAATCAAATTTTTATACTTTTCACTGCAAAGTTTTCGAGAAGCCCAATAGCAACTCTGAATTTGGCCGGCCTTTGCGAATATTTTCGGCAAAGCTGGGCGCAGGTTGGTTGATATTTATTTAGATTTTGTTTCCCCCCCCATGCTCCCCCCCCTTTCGGCTTGTCATCTCCTATCCTTAAAATAATCTCGTAAATTAGAGACCTTGGGAACTTCCAAATCAATGTAGATTTGCATCAGATTTCTTAGACTTGTGGGAGGATAACTTGATCCCTGTTTCTGCCACTTAAAAAAAAAAAAGGCTCTGAAGAGGATTGTGTTAATTTTAGGTTCTCGGCTAAAATTAAGTTGTGTTTTGCAAAAAGGAGATGGCAGATCCTACTTTGGGCCGAGAATTCAAAATTGGGCAAGAATCGATGATGGATGAAATGGGTTTGGGAATTGAAAGGGACGAAAAAGACAATTTGAATCTCTTCCCCACCCCAGTTTTTTTTTCTCCTCCTTGTTACTGAAAAAAAGGCAATGTAAGTAGTCCTCGACTTACAACTATTCATTTAGTGACCGCGTGAAGCTACAATGGCACAGAAAAAGGGGGTGATGACCCCTCAAGACTCCCCAGCTTCAAGGCAAAAGACAATTTGTGGGTGAAGAAGCAGCTGGGGTTTGGAGAATTGAAGCATCCTGGAAAAATATTTTGATTTTTGCTTTTAGTGTGTCATGCGAGAAATAAACCCTTCCTTCCTTTCTTCCTTCCTCCCTTCCTTCCTTCCTCCTTTTCTTTCCTTTCCCTTTCTCTTTCCCTTTCCCTCCCTCCCTCCCTCCCTTCCTTCCTTTCTTTTTTTCGTTCTTCCTCCCTCCCTCCCTCCCTTTTTTTCTCCATTCCTCCCTCCCTCCATCCTCCCTCCTTTCTTTTCTTTCTTTCTTCTCTCTCTCTTTCTCCCTTTCTCCCTTTCTTTCTCCTTTCCTTTTTCCCCTTTCCCTCCCTCCCTCTTCCTTTCTTCCTTCCTTCCTTTTCTCCTTTCCTTTCTTTTCCCTGTTCCCTCCCTCCTTCCTTCCTCCCTTTTTTCTTCCCATTTTCCTCCCTCCCTTCCTCCCTTCCTTCCTTTTCTCCTTTCCTTTCTTTTCCCTGTTCCCTCCCTCCTCCCTCCCTCCCTCCCTTTTTTCCTCCCATTTTCCTCCCTTTCTCCATTTCTTCCTTCTTTCCTTCCTTTTCTCCTTTCTTTTCCCTGTTCCCTCCCTCCTTCCTCCCTCCCTCCCTCCCTTTTTTCCTCCTGTTTTCCTCCCTTTCTTCATTTCTTCCTTCCTTCCTTCTTTCTTTTCTTTCTTTCATCTCTCTCTCTTTCCCTTTTCCCTTTCTTTCTCCTTTCTTTTTTCCCTTTCCCTCCCCCTCCTTCCTTCCTTTCTTCTTTCTTTCTTTTTTCTTCTCTATCTCTCCCTTTCCCCTTTCCTTTCTTTTTCCCTTTCCCTCCCTCCCTCCCTCCCTCCCTCCCTCCCTCTTTCTTTCTTTCTTTCTTTCTTTCTTTCTTTCTTTCTTCTCTCTCTTTTTCTCCCTTTTCTCTCTTATTAATGAAAACTAACAAAACATAATAATGATGGAGGTACCGATATTGTCAAAGAGAAAAAAAAATAAAGACCTTTTAGGAGTGGAAAAAATGAAAGAAATTCAGCAAAGGGGGGGAAAAAAGCAGCGTATAGTGAACAGTTACCCTATACTCATCTAACGCAATTTTTCTCAAGCACACACGTATTTCCAATACATTTATAGGACTGTTTCTTTTTAACCTGCCGTCATCTGTCTAAATGAGCTCCCTGCTTCCTTATCCTCGTCCATTCAAACTCCGTTCCCAGGTGCCGAGGGCAATTGGGTTTCCAATCCATTGAATAAAATCCAACCGTACATTTATCTTCCCGTTGATCAGCCTTTCAGCCACAATCACAGCACAGAGACCCATTTAAGCTGCCCACCTGTCCCAGTTCCAGGTACCCAATTCAACAGAAGATTCATTATCCTTTGGGGGGGGGAATGTTTTTTTTCCTCGCACGAGGACATTTATATAACCTGTTGCTCTTTCCTCTCCCTGTGTGGTAACTGGAGGACATTGTAAAAACATGTTTTTGCAGTGACATTGCATCCTTAGTCCAAGTGCTGTGTTTGACAGCCTGTTTCTATACCGACATAACGGAGTCCAATAAATCCTAAATATTCTCCTTTTCATGCACAGGTTGCGATTTGAGGGCTGTTGACCCCCTTGCTTAAATTGAATTGTTTTGATTATCGGCCAAATTTATCTTAGTTGTTTTAAAATTTTAACTTTTGTGTAATTTTGCTTTTTATTTCTGGCTGTTCACCGCCCTGAGTCCGCAAGGAGAAGGGCGGTATACAAATCTAAATAAATAAATAGAATTATGGGTGTGGGCTCACGCCCCCGTGGCCGCCCCCGCACTCCTCCAGCTTTTGGCACGCGATGTCAAAAAGCTTACCCGTGATTTAGGTAGTCCTCCACTTACGACTTACAATGGGGGCCAGAATTCCGGTTGTCTAAGCAAGGCAGTTGTTAAAGTGAGCTGGATTCCGTTTTCTGACCGCTTTTTTTTTGGCTGTGGTCGTTCAGTGAATCAAGGCGGTCGTTAAGCGAATCGTATGGTTGTTAAGGGAATCCTGTTTTCCTGCATCGGCTGTGCTTGTCGGAAGCCGGCTGGGAAGGTCACAAAAGGGGATCATATGACACCCCCCCTCCCCCCCCGGGGGTACTGCAACCGTCATAAGTACATGTCAGTTGCCGAGCCTCTGAATTTTGATGACGTGACCGTGGGGGGATGCTGCAACGTTCCTAAGTCTGAAAACCGGTCATAATTCAGATTTTGCAGTGCTGTTGTAACTTGGAATGGTCGCTAAGCAAACTGGTTGTAAGTTGAGGACTAGTACAGCATTTTCAGTTTTCTACTTGGAGCTGAAATTTTCTCCTTTAAGCCACAGGAAAAAAAATCAGAAAGATTAGCATTGTTTCGGTTTCACCGATACCTGCCTGCTGATTTTAAACTCTCTGAGAAAACCTTGAGGACTAGCACCTTGTGTAGATCAACTTGAACCAACTAGGTCTATTTTCCACCTGTTCTAACTTTGAACGGTCACTAAACGAATGGTTGTAAGTGAAGGACAACCTGTACACGTACACCCCCCTCCACACACACATGCTAGTAACCTCTTGCAGTCCTGAAAAAGCAAATATGAAATATTTGTGAAATACGAAATTCCACTTTTTCTGCAGATTGGCAAGCCTGGAGATCAATCTAAGCCAATAGAGGCGACTTGAGGTCTCTCTAGGATGCTGCTCATTTTTACAATAGCTGCTTTTATTTTTCCTCCTACCCCACCCCAACCAGGTAGACTTTTCCTACGTTTTTTGTTTTTGTTTTTTTAAAAAAATCTCAGAGTGTAAAAAAAAGTGCTCAACACTGGAACGTGATTTTCTGGTTAGGAGATTATCTCATGGAGCTGAAATTTATTTACAAACTTCTTTTTCTGATGGTCTTTTTTAGGTTTCTAATACTTCGTTTCTTCCCATCGGACAGCCCATCCCAGCTGCCCCCCTCCTCAATTTTGCACGGTGGGCCCAAGAACGAGCTCATATTCCAGGTAAACTTTTATTATTATCTCTTTTATTCATTAAACATGAAACTCAGCCAAACATGAAACTGGTGCTGATGGTTGATACTGGTTGCTGCCAGCGTCCCAGGGATCAACTAAGTACCTTCTTAAGATGTACGATGTTCCAAGTGGCGCAGTTTTTTGCAGTTTGCTGGTGTTATTGCACGAAGCTGCAATTTGTTGATGTATCTAAACTAATCAAGGAGAGAAGCAATTTAGAACTAAGGAGAAATTTCCTGACAGTTAGAACAATTAATCAGTGGAACAACTTGCCTCCAGAAATTGTGGTTGTGAATGCCCCAACACTGGGAATTTTTAAGAAGATGTTGGATAACCCTTTGTCTGAAGTGGTGTAGGGTTTCCTGCCTGGGCAGGGGGTTGGACTAGAAGACCTCCAAGGTCCCTTCCAACTCTGTTATTCTATTCTATTCTATTCTATTCTATTCTATTCTATTCTATTCTATTCTATTCTATTCTATTCTATTCTATTCTATTCTATTCTATTCTATTCTATTCTATTCTATTCTATTCTATTCTATTCTATATTATAAAATTCTTGGACGTGGTACCAAGTGCCTCAGTGACCATGGGTATCACGGTTACATGTTTCATCCATAGCCATGTTGTTTCAATGGCCAGGTCGCGATATTTCGTGATTTTTTTTCAGTTCTTTTTCTTTGACTCCTCCATCTCCTGGTACCGCGATGTCAATAAATTGTACGTTTCGGTTTTTGACAACTGTGATATCTAGCGTGTTGTGTTCCAAGTGACGATCCGTCTGTATTCGAAAGTCCCACCTTCTCATTTTCTATAACTTTTTCCACTTTATGTTCCCATGACTTTTTGGATACAGGTAAATCGTATTTTATACATAATGATCAGTAGATTAATTTAGCAACTCGGTCGTGTCTAGCTTTGTAATCAGTTTATGCGATTTTGCTGCATTCACAAGTTAAATGTGAAACATTCGACTTTGTCGTTGCAAATTCGGCAGTTTGGATTGTCGGTGGATTTTTGTATCTTTGCTTTCATGCCCTTAGTTTGTAGTGCTTGTTCCTGAACAGCAAATATTAAACCTTCCATTTCTTTCTTGATGGTTCCCCTCTTAAGCCATGCCCGTCTCAAGTTGTCATCACATTTTCCTTCAATGTTTTTCAAATGCTGTCCATGAAGAGCTTTGCTTCTCCATCCATTTAATTTGTCATCCAGCTGTTTTTCCTTATATTCTGCCATTGTTTCTGTTTTTTTTATAATGTTCTCCATTTTTACAGACTGCAGCAATTTTTCTTTGCTTCACATAATCATTCAAACTTCACTTTTCTTCTTCTACAGTTTGATGGATCTGCAATAGTCCTCTGTCCCCTATTCTTCTTGGCAGGTATAACCTGTCAATGTCACTTTGTGGATGTAAAGTATGGTACATATTGTTTGTGCGTTTTCTGGTCCAAGTTTTCCAGTTTAGCCAAAGTCCAATTGATGATTCCAGCTGAGTAGCGTATCACTGAAACTGCCCATGTATTAATGGCTTTAATTATGTTTCCAGCATTCAGCTTTGATTTTAATATTTTGCAGACCTTCCTGATGTATACCTTTGGCGTTGACTCTTTGACTTTTCCATTCTAGATGTTATCTGCTTCCAATATGCCTGGTATTTGTTACCATCATCTTTTGCTAATGCTTTTACTGTGTTTCCATTTCCCAGTTCTATTCTTTCTATTTTTTCCATTTTTCCTTGCTGCATGGATAATATAGCCCGTTTTTCAAGTCTATTATTATTATTATCAATAATAATAATTTAAAAAATGGTCTTTTAAACTCTCTTTCCAAAGCATTTCATAAGATTTCCTTGCATCCGGGTATTTTGTATAATCACGATGTCAAATTTCTTAGGATATTGTTTCTTGGTCTCTTTAAGACATGAGGAACTTCAACTCCCAGAATTCCATGCTGTACTGCCTGGGGAATTCTTGGAGTTGAAGTTCCACATGTCTTAAAGGGACAGACGTTGAGAAATATTGGCTTGCGGGGAAGGAGGGGGGAAAGACCAATTCAAAAAGAAAAATTAAAAAGATCGTAGCCTGGCGAGGCTTAACAGAGGCTCAAATTTCCTTGGAAATTGGGGGGAGAAAAATTGGGATGGAGTGACGTGTTGATAGCTTTGATGATGGCTGCCATTTTGACTTTTTTGACCTCATGGGTGCCTTTTGAGGTGGGGAAAAATGTACAACTCTGAGCTTTTTTCCCTTGTGCTGGACAAGCCCTGTTTGTCTGGTTTCCTTGAAAATCCGTTGGGGAAAAACTAGGTGTTGCGTTGTGACTGCTGAGTTGTACGTAGACGATGCCTGTGTCAATCACCAGGATGCCAGATTTTAGGATTTTAAAATGGCTGATCACTTCTTTGGAGCCGTGATCTGCGTTCATTCATGAGTGGCAGTTCCGTGGAGGACAAAATATTGGTTCATTTTAGGAAAATCGAATTTTTGTTGGCAATATGGTTTGCTTGTCTATGGATTATGGATTATGGATTATGGAATAAGGATTATGGGTGATTTGATAGCAATCTTCCAGTATTTGAGGAGCTGTCATAAAGCACAGAGAGTCAAATAATTTTCCAAAGCACCTGAAGGCAGGAGAAGAAGCAACGGATGGAAACTCATCGAGGAGAGAAGCAAACTGAAATTAAGGAGGAATTTCCTGACTATGAGAAACAATTAATCAGTGGAACATCTTGCCACTAGAAGTTGTGGGTGCTCCATCACTGGAGGTTTTTAAAGAAGAGACTGGACAGTCATTTGTTTGAAATGGAATAGGGTTCTCTGCCTGAGCAGGGGGTTGGACTAGAAGACCTCATAGGTTCCCTTCCAGCTCTATTGTAATTAATTCATTTATTGGTTCCTTTGAAACTTTGCGATGGGTTGCAGGAGAGAAATCTGCCAGCTTAGCCAGGCCAGAGTGTCTCCAGAGTTATGGAGCTCATCCAAAGAGTCCTCCGATTGGATTCCTTAGAACCAGAATTCCTCCAGAGGACATACAGGCAGTCCTCGACTTATGACCACAATTGAGCCCAACACGCCTGCCGCTAAATGAGACACGGGTCAAGTGAGTTCCTTGCCCCCATTGTGAAGTGAATCACTGCCGTCGACAGCTATGGTCATAAGTGTGAAAAACGGTCGTAAGTCACTTTTATTCAGCGCTGTCGTAACTCGGGACGGCCGCTAAACGAACGGTTGCAGGTGGAGCACTGCCTGTCCTCTGTAATTCTGTAATCGATCCGTTTTTATGACGGTCACGGAGCAACGCCCGTAATTCTGTAATTCCGTCCATCGGTTGGCCTTCTCCCTCTTCCCAAGGGCCGCTTCACAAAGCCGTTTGACCCGTTAACAGAGTGGACAGTCACTCCATCCCATCCGTGGCCAGCCGGACATGACGCAGAACCCCTCAAAGTGTCCAATATCGCCCCTTCCCGCCGGCATCAGCCCGAGGTGGTGAGGCCGAGACAGGAAATTAATCTGAATCTTTTTCTGTTTTCCTGGAAATAATTAGCAGCTCTGATGATCTCCTGTGTTCTCCGAGAAATTAAGATTGTGCTGAAAATGGCTTTTTTTCCCCCTCTTTCTTCTTCTTCTTCTTCTTTTCTTTTTTCTTTTTTGTTCAGTCTCTCCTTCCGGGAGCTTAAATGGCAAGGAACAGGTTGCTGTGCGATGCAGCTGTGCAAATTGTGTTTTTAGCCTGGCAGGGAAGAAAAGGAACAGATATCTACGTGTAAGGCTTGTCAGTGGCACATCCAAAATTGCCTCCAAAAGGTTATTTTTTTTTCCCTCTGATGAATCACCCCTTTAATATAATAGTGTGAACTCAGCCAGTCAGCCGAGCAAAAGAAGGCTGGGACTATCAGAGAGGGAAACTAAACCCCTCCTCAAGCAGGAGACCCTCTACCATGGTTGTCCAATCTGTTAATAAAACCTCCAGTGTTCGAATACCCACAACGTCTGGTGGCAAGTAGTTCCACTGATTAATTGTTCCCACAGTTAGGAAATTTCTCTTTAGTTCTAGGTTGCTTCTCTCCTGGATGACTTTCCATCCATCCATCCAATTCCCTCTCTCCCTCCTTCCTTCCTTGCTTCCTTCCTTCCTTCTTTCCTAAATCAATGGACTGTGAGGGACCTCAGAGGCCATCTAGTCCAACCTCCTGTTCAAGCAGAAGACCCTTTATCATTTCAGACAAATGGTTGTCCAATCTGTTAATAAAACCTCCAGTTTTCGAATACCCACAACGTCTGGTGGCAAGTAGTTCCACTGATTTCTCTTTCTATGAAATTTCTCTTCTAGTTCTAGGTTGCTTCCCTCCTGGATGACTTTCCATCCATCCATCTAATTCCTTCCTTCCTTCCTTCCTTCCTTCCTTCCTTCCTTCCTTCCTTCCTTCCTTCCTTCCTTCCTTCCTTCCTTCATCATAGGTCTGTGAGGGACCTCAGAGGCCATCTAGTACAACCCCCTGATCAAGCGGGAGACCCTTTATCATTTCAGACAAATGGTTGTCCAATCTGTTAATAAAACCTCCAGTGTTCGAATACCCATAACTTCTGGTGGCAAGGAGTTCCACAGAATAATTGGTCCCTCTGTTAGGAAATTTCTCCTTAGTTCCAGGTTTCTTCTCTCTCTTTTCATTCATGGCTTCTTGACTTGCCTCCTGGTGCTTTGAAGAATAGCTTGACTCCCCTCTTCTTTGTGACAGCCCCCTGCCCCATCCCCAAATATTGAAAGACTGCTATCATGTCCCCCCTTGTCTTTCTCTTCATTAAGATGGACGTACCCAATTCCTGCAACCGTTCTTCATATGTTTTAGTCCCCTGATCATGTAGGGTCATCACTAGAAAAAAGTTGGGGAAAAAAGCACACTTTTGCTGGGAATCACTTCTGTTTCGCCGCCCCAGAAATGTAGGTATTTAAAAAAAAAAACTTGCACAAGAAGTTAAGTGGGGAGTCTTTATTTTTACCTTACCAATTCTAATAGTCTGGCTGTAAATCCAGAAAGAGTATTTTGGGGAAGATGGCAGGTGTAAAAAGTAAAAAAACAACAAAACGCAAACCGTGTGGAAGTTTGGCAGGCTTCAAACGCAAAGCTTTCAGGAGAGATTTTATAGCAAGTTGAGGGTGGAAGCATGTCAGAAAAAGTTAATGATCACCTTGAGTTAAATGAAATAATGCAGGAGGGGAAAAAAATTAAGGACATATTGATTTTTCTATATATTCCCTCTCGAGCCGCACACTTAAAATGCCACATCCATAAATACTGCATAATTCCAATTCTTCATTCCAATTTTCAGGTAAGATTAGCTTATCATTGAGTGCTCCATCTGTCATGCATTTCGCGTCCCATTTCCATCCTTTGGGGGATTATTAACATAATTGGGCTGCTTAAGCAACAACACAGGCTGCACGCAGCTCCGGTTGTCATGCAACATTTTTCGCTGCCAATTTGTCGTTTCGGGCTTTAACTTAACATCCCGAGAGGCCTATTTGTTATCTGATTGAAGTTGGAAATGTATAAATTATTACTTCGTCTCGGATGGGCAGGGAGTAGCAACGGAGGGACAGGTGCCAAAAAGGAAAACTGTTACCAAAAAACAAGTTTTAATTTTTATAATGCAGTTTAGGGTTTGTTTTTTTTAAAATGGTATTCCCCCCCCCCCCCCCAGGTTTTGTTGTTGTTGTTGTTTTTGCTGGTGGTGAAAATAAAAAAGGGGGCATGCATTAAAGGAAGAGTTTTTTGGGGTTTGCTCCAAAGGAATTAAGAGCGGGTTGCATTTCAGGTTGGAGACCTGAGCGAATTTTGCAAAAGGGATCGAGAGAGGTGATTGGCTCTTTCAACCAGATCTGGATTGAGTAGGGGTAGAACTGAGGTTGAGCCAAGGACCCCTCCCCCACTGCCTCCTAGACCAGGGTCTCCGACCTTGGCAACTTTAAGCCTGGAGGATTTCAACTCCCAGAATTCCCCAACTAGCAGGTAGATATATAGATAGGCAGATAGACAGATATAGATGGATGGATGGATGGATGGATGGATGGATGGATGGATGGATGGATAGATAGATAGTCGGATGGATGGACAGACAGACAGATGGATAGATGGATATTGTGATAGATATAGGTAATATAGCTAGATTAGATAGATGGATGGATAGAGATAGATATGATTAATGATAGATGATTGAAACATAGATGATAGATTGATGATAGATCAATAGATATAAATAGATGATAGATAGATAGATAGATAGATAGATAGATAAATAGATAGATAGATAGATAGATAGATAGATAGATAGATAGATAGATAGATAGATAGATGATAGGTAGGTAGGTAGGTAGATATGATGGATGGATGGATGGATGATGGATAGGGAGATAGATAGATAGATAGATAGATAGATAGATAGATAGATAGATAGAAAGATGGATGTATGGATGGACAGATGGACGGACGGATAGACAGACATATGATGGATGGATGGATGGACAGACAGACAGATTGGATGGATGGATGGATGGATGGATGTGGAGGGAGGGATAGATGGATGGACGGATGGACGGACGGACAGAGGGGCAGACAGACAGATGGATAAATGGATATTAAGTGTGATATAGGTAATATAGCTAGATTAGATAGATGGATGGATAGAGATAGATATGATTAATGATAGATGAATGAAACATAGATAATAGATTGATGATAGATCAATAGATATAAATAGATGATAGATGATAGATAGATAGATAGATAGATAGATAGATAGATAGATAGATAGATAGATAGATGATAGGTAGGTAGATAGGTAGGTAGATATGATGGATGGATGGATGGATGATGGATAGGGAGGGAGATAGATAGATAGATAGATAGATAGATAGATAGATAGATAGATAGATAGTCGGATGGATGGACAGACAGACAGATGGATAGATGGATATTAAGTGTGATAGATATAGGTAATATAGCTAGATTAGATAGATGGATGGATAGAGATAGATATGATTAATGATAGATGATTGAAACATAGATGATAGATTGATGATAGATCAATAGATATAAATAGATGATAGATAGATAGATAGATAGATAGATAGATAGATAGATGATAGGTAGGTAGGTAGGTAGGTAGATATGATGGATGGATGGATGGATGATGGATAGGGAGATAGATAGATAGATAGATAGATAGATAGATAGATAGATAGATAGATAAATAGATAGATAGAAAGATGGATGTATGGATGGACAGATGGACGGACAGACGGACAGATATGATGGATGGATGGATGGATGGATGTGGAGGGAGAGACAGATGGATGGTTGGATGGACAGACAGATAGATATGATGGATGGATGGATGGATGTGGAGGGAGGGATAGATAGATGAATGGCTGGATGGATGGATGGACGGACGGACGGATGGACAGATGAACGGGCAGACGGGCAGACAGACAGATGGATAAATGGATGGATGGATGGATGGAGAGAGAGAGAGAGAGAGAGATTAGCAAGCAAGCGAAGGAAGGTGAAGCTCCCTCGTTTCCTTCCTATTGAAAGGGAAGAGGCCAACAGGTGAGCAGGTGCCAGCTTTGGTTCAGCGATGCCCATCCATCCATGCCCGGGGCGATTTCCCTTGATACTTATGGGACCAAGCCTCCTCCTCCTCTGCATTCTTCCAATTCCTCTGGCACCCACTCCGTCTCTTCCCCGGGAGGCCTTTTGAAGAGCATTTTTCGGCATTTCCCCTTGGGAGTTGGGAAATGTTCCCGTCTGTCCGGCTGCTTCGCCCCAATCTGTTTTGGGAAGTTTTTGTGAGGTTGTTGTGTGTTCCCGCCCCCCCCAAAAATTGCAGGAAAATCTGAGTGTGATTCCATTTTGAGAGCCGCCGAGGGAGGGGAGTGAGAAAGCGAAGGCTTTTACTGGAAATCTTGGCTTTTTAATGACAGAAATTTGGCTTTTCGAAGGAAGCGATAGTGTGTGTGTGTGTTTGTGTGTGTGTGTTTTGCAAGAAAGCACCCGTTTTTGTCTATCTCCAAAGGGCATCTTGCAAATTGCAGAAATTCAAGAAGGGGAACGCGAGGGAATAATTCTGCAATTTCTCCTACTTTCTTGAAAAACTCCTAATATTCAAATTTGCCAACTTTGGTTTTAATTTTAATTTTTTTTTTAATTTAAAAAATGGATTTTTTTCTCCGAAAGACCCATTTTGAAAAAAATCATGACTTTGCTTAGCTCAGAGGTTTTGATTTTTCTTCGTGGTCTACAGATAGTCCTGAAGTTACGACCGCAATTGAGCCCCCCAAACATTTAGGTGGCTAAGTGAAACATTCGTTAAGTGAGCTTCCCCTGTTTTCTAGCCATGGTCGTTAAGTGAATCACTGAATTTAAGTTAGTCACGTGGTCGTTAAGTGAATCCCCGTTGACTCTGCTTTCCAGACATGACCGTCATAAATATGAGTCAGTTGCCAAGTGGCTGAATTTTGATCATGTGACCACGGGGATGCTGCAACGGTCGTTAAGTGTGAAAAATGGACATAAGTTACTTTTTTTTTGGTGCCGTCGTAACTGTGAAACATCGCTAAATGAATGGTCGTAAATTGAGGAACTGCATGTATTCCCTATTTCCTTTTTTTCTTCCGTTCAGCTGAATGACAATTTCAGTTGACTTTTCAAATTACAGAAATTACTCCTCGACTTACGACCGTTCATTTAGAGACTGTTCAAAGTTACGACGGCAGTGAAAAAAGTGACCTGCAATCTGTCCTCGCACTTATGACTATTGCACATTCTCACAATATACACAAGTCGTCCTACATTTACGACTGTTTTATTTAGTGAGCATTCAGAGTTACGATGGCCTTGAAAAATGTGACTTATGACCGGTCCTCGCACTTATGACTGTGGCAGCATTCCCATGGTCATGTGATCAAAATTCAGGGGCTTGGCAACTGACTTGCACTTACGACGGCCACAGTGCCCCGGGGTCACAGCTGCTCCATCCTGGGGTCACATGATCACCAGTTGCGACCTTCCCAGGGAGATTCTGACAAGCCAAGTCAGTGAGAAAAGCCAGATTCATTTAACAACCTTGAGATTCACTTATATGACCATGCAATTCACTTAACGACCGGAGCAAAAAATCATAGGTTGACTTATTTAAAGGCAGCATTGCATAGCCATAGAAAACTCCAGTTGTCGTTGCGGTCGTAAGGTGAGGACGACCTGTATTGCATTACAGATAGTCCTCGACTTACAATGGTTTGTTTAGTGACCGTTCAAAGTTACAACGGCACTGAAAAGAGTGACTTAGGACCATTTTTCACACTTACGACCTTTGCAGCATTCCCCGCGGTCACGTGATCAAAATTTATTCTGCCGCTGACTCATATTTACGACGGTCGCAGTGTCCCTGGGGTCACGTGACAAGCCAAGTCAACAGGAGAAGCCGGATTTGCTTAACAACTGGGTGACTAACTTAACAACGGTAGGGATTCACTTAACAACCAGTGGAAGAAAGGTCGTTAAAATGGGCAAAACTCACGTAACAAGTGTCTCACTGAACGGCACAAATCATGGGTGGCTCTGTTTGTGGTCGGAAGTCGAGGACTACCTCTATACTTTGAACATTTTATTCGAGGATATTAAACGTGTCTTTTTTTAAAAAAAAAATTGGGAAATCAGATGGTATGAAAATAGAATGAAAGGCAGTGTCAGATTTTTGGCTCAAAGAATTCTGGTTTTTTTTGTTTTGCAAAGGACTTTCAGTTCTGCAAAAGAATATTTTTTGCAAATGTATTCATGCCTCTTCCAAAGTTACAATTATTTCAACATTTGTCGGAGTATGTGTGTGTGTGTGTGTCTGTGTGTCCGTGTGACACAACTTTCCTGCTTTGCCAAGTCTTTCCGTTATTTGTGCAGCTCGTCCTCGACTTAACGACCTCAATTGGGGCCAGAATTTCTATTGCTAAGCAACCTGTTAAGCCCAATTTTGTGACTTTCCTTGCCGTCGTCGTTAAGCAAACCATCACAGTCGTTAAGTGAATCAGGTGGTCATTAAGAGAGTCTGGCTTCTTCTTTTTTCTCTCTCGTTGGAATCTGGCTGGAAAGGTCACAAATAGGGAATCGCATGGCTTTCGGGATGCTGCGAAGGACGTAAGTGCGAGGACTGGTTGTCGGTCACTTTTCTTCAGTTGCTGTTGTTGTTTTGAACGCTAAACAAATGGTTGTCAGCTAAGGAGATTTGTTCATTTAGTGGCTTTGCAGTTACAACGGTCCGTAACGTTCAGTTATAAGACACTGGGAAAAAAATGACTTACGACCATTTTTCACACTTAACGACTGTTGCAGCATCCCTGTGGTCCAAACTCAGACGCTTGGCAACTGACTCGTATTTATGACGGTTGCATAAATGGGGTTCACGTGATTCCCTTTTACGACCGTCGGACAAGCCACACCGCTTAACCACTGCAGTGCTTGCTTAATGGCGGCTATCTGCTTAACGATGGTGGCAAGAAAGGTCATAAAATGGGACAAAATTCATCTTACAACCATCTTGCTTAGCAACGGAAACTTTGGACCCAGTTGCGGTCGTAAACCGAGGACTCCATGTTCTGAGAATTTTACAGATTACAGATTAACAGAGTTGGAAGGGACTCTGGAGGTCATCTAGTCCAGCCTCTCACCCAAGCAGGAGACCCTACACCCTTTCTGACAAATGGCCGTCCAGTCTCTTCTTGAAACCCTCCGGTGTCCCAGTTTGATTCATTTGATTTGGAAAGTTATTCATCCCTCAGCCAGGAGACTAAATATAAAGGCAGAACAGCCTCCGCCTCGTGAATCAGCCGGCGAGGAAGGAGTGAAAATTAGATTTTTGTACTTCTTAGTCATCGGAGACCCATTCCGAGTATTGCCCAGGAGGTTCCATGTGGCTGAGCTGGACCGTTTCTCTTTTGGCTTGATTGCAAGAGAAGGTGGACGACCATTTAAATCTGAGCCAGCCGTGTGCAGCAGCTGCCAAAAAAGCCAACACAGTTCTAGGCTGCATCAACAGAGGGAGAGAATCAAGATCGTGTGAAGTGTTAATACCGCTTTATAAGGCCTTGGTAAGGCCACACTTGGAATCCTGCATCCAGTTTTGGTCGCCACGATGTAAAAAAGACGTTGAGACTCTGGAAAGAGTGCAGAGAAGAGCCACAAAGAGGATGAGGGGACTGGAGACTAAAACATACAATGAACGGTTGCAGGAACTGGGCCTGGCTAGTCTAGTGAAGAGAAGGACCAGGGGAGACAGGAGAGCATCTTCCAATATTTGAGGGGCTGCCCCAGAGAGGAGGAAGCGGGTCAAGTTATTCTCCAAAGCCCCTGAAGGCAGGAGAAGAAGCAACGGATGGAAACTCATCAAGGAGAGAAGCAACCTAAAACTAAGGAGAAATTTCCTGACAGTGAGGACAATGAATCAGTGGAACTACTTGCCTACAGAAGTTGTAAGTGCTTCATCACGGGAGGTTTTTAAGAAGAGATTGGAGGGCCATTTGTCTGAAGTGGTGTTAAGGTTTCCTGCCTGAGCTTGAGGTTGGACTAGAAGACCTCCAAGGTCCCTTCCATCTCTGTTATTCTATTCTATTCTATTCTATTCTATTCTATTCTATTCTATTCTATTCTATTCTATTCTATTCTATTCTATTCTATTCTATTCTATTCTATTCTATTCTATTCTATTCTATTCTATTCTATTCTATTCTATTCTATTCCTAGTCCAGTCCAGTCCATTCCTATTCTACTCCATTCCATTCCAGTCCAGTCCAGTCCAGTCCAGTCCAGTCCAGTCCAGTCCAGCCCATTCCTATTCTATTCTATTCTAATTTTGTATTCTATTTTACATTCTGGTTTATATTGAATGTTACATTCTATTCTATTCTATTCTATTCTATTCTATTCTATTCTATTCTATTCTATTCTATTCTATTCTATTCTATTCTATTCTATTCTATTCTATTCCATTCCATTCCATTCCATTCCATTCCATTCCATTCCATATTTTCTATTCTATTTTACATTCTGGTTTATATTGAATTTTACATTCTATTCTATTCCCTTCCATGTTCTGTTCTGTTCTGTTCTGTTCTGTTCTGTTCTGTTCTGTTCTGTTCTGTTCTGTTCTATTCTATTCCTAGTCCAGTCCAGTCCAGTCCAGTCCAGTCCAGTCCAGTCCATTCCTATTCTACTCCATTCCAGTCCAGTCCAGTCCAGTCCAGTCCAGTCCAGTCCAGTCCAGCCCATTCCTATTCTATTCTATTCTATTCCATTCCATTCCGGTCCAGTCCAGTCCAGTCCAGTCCAGTCCAGTCCAGTCCAGTCCATTCCAGTCCAGTCCAGTCCAGTCCATTCCAGTCCAGTCCATTCCAGTCCATTCCATTCCAGTCCAGTCCAGTCCAGTCCAGTCCATTCCTATTCTATTCTATTCCATTCCAGTCCATTCCATTCCAGTCCAGTCCAGTCCAGTCCATTGCTTTATTCCTATTCTATTCCATTCCATTCCATCCTATTCCATTCCAGCATCTGCCCGGAACATGCAGTTATGGCTATGGAATTCTGGGAGTTGAAGTCCGCAAATCTTAAATTTGCCACATCGGGAAATGCTGGATTGAATCGATAGTCCCTGATTCTTCGTTTAGCAACTGTTCAAAGTTACAACGACACTGAAAAAAGTGACTTGCTACCTGTCCTGAAGCTTGCAACCCCATCTCTATGGTGATTTGATCAAAACTTGTGCATGTAGTTCTTCAACTTATGCCCCCGAAGTTACAACAGCACTGAGAAAAGTGAGTTATGACCGTTTTTCACACTTATGACCGTTGCCGCATCCCCATGATCAAAGATCAAAATTCAGACGCTTGGCCACTGACTCGTATTTACGACGGTCACAGTGTTCCAGGGGGGATCACATGATCCTCTTTTGTGACCTTCTGACAAGCAGAGTCAAGGGAGAAGCCAGGTTCACTTAACAATCGTGTTACCCGCTTAACAACTGCAATGATTTGCTTAACAACGGTGGCTAGAAAAATCGTAAAATGCGGCAAAACTTCACTTAACAAACGTCTCACTTAACAAGAGAAATGATGGGCTCAGTTGTGGTTGTAAGTGGAGGACGACCTGTAGATAGGGTTAGGGTTTGTTTAGTGACCACTCGAAGTTATAACGGCACTGAAAAAAGCGGCTTGCATCCAGTCCTGATGGTTAACAGCCCCACCTTTATAGTGATGTGATCAAAATTTTACAAAATTGTGCACTTCGTATGCATTTACAATGGTTGCAGAGTCCTTTCTGCTTAATGACTTCCTTAAATGATTTCCTTAAATGATCATGGCAAAAAAAAAAAAAAGTTTGCAAATTTGGGTGTGACTTGCTTAACAACCAACTCGCTTAGCAACGGAAACTTAATCATGTATTTCCACTGCTCGCAGCGTCCTGGGGTCCCACGATCCCCGTATACGATCTTCCCAGCCGCCTTCCGACATGGGAGAAGCCGGATTCTCTTTTAAGGACCCCGTGATTTACTTAACAGCTGCCATGGTCCGCTCGCTTAACGACCCGTGCGAAAGCCAAGGCAGAGGGAAAGAACCGGATGGCTTTAGAATTCATGCAAAGGGATTTGTCTGGCTGCAAAGCCCGTTTTGCTTTTTGCTTCGTTTTTTGTTTGTTTGTTTGTTGGCATGTTTGAATAATTTGATTTGGATCCCGGATTGTCTGAATTCTATCCAGAGAAATTAATAATTAAGGAATTTGCTGGGAGCCCATCCTCCTGTAATTTGCCTGCTCCATTTGCTGCAGAAACGGCCACGAAGCAAATCCCCTTCCTAATCCTAGGTGGCCCAAATAATGAGCCGTTTCCCGTTTGAGGAAAATCAGGATTGACGTCTCGAGTGGCGTTTGGGGCCGAAAACAAGCGCTTGAAATCTAAAAATCAGCCGCCCGGAGAGTTTAAACACCGGTATACATTTTTCTTTGTTTTGTTTTTCCTCCGGGCACGGATGGGTAGGGGGGGTGACACTAAAAATAACACCTGGAATTGAGTTGTGGCTAATTTTTCTGCAGCTGAAGGGATCCAATTTATTCCTCATTTTCTCCTCTCGGTGGAATCTAGCGGTGCTCTGAAAATCCGACTGTGGAACAAAACTCTGATTTAATGGGTTGTGGAAAGGCTGAAACTGTGTGGCTAATTCTGTTCATTTTATATTTTTTTTCTATTCTGTTCTGTTCTGTTCCGGCTGGTCCAGAATGCGGCCGCGCGGGTGGTTACGGGAGCTCCCCGTTACTCCCGTGTAATACCTCTCCTACGCGAGCTGCACTGGCTATCAGTGGTCCTCCGGATCCGCTTCAAGATGCTGGTACTTACCTTTAAAGCCCTACATGGCTTAGGACCATCTCCTACCCACCTCCCACCATCCTGTCCATTCACCCAGGGCTGCCCTCCTCAGGGTACCGTCGACCAAATAATGCCGGCTGGCAACACCCGGGGCTGACCGTTCTCTGTAGGCACCCCTGTCCTCTGGAACGAGTTACCCACCGAGCTTCGGACGGCGCCTGATCTCCGCTCCTTCCGTCGGGACTTAAAGACTTGGCTGTTCCAACAAATGGGTTGACCCTGATCCTTGGGTTTTATTATTTTGATTGTTTGTTGTTTTAACTGGGCTTTAAATGATTTTACCTTTTAGTATTGTATGTTTTTAACTTGTGTTCGCCCGCCCTGAGTCCTTAGGGAGAAGGGCGGCATATACATTTTTGGCAAATAAATAAATAAATCTTATAGTTTCTCTCCTCCCCTCCCGTCCCGTCTTCTCTCCTCTCTTATTCTATTCGGTTCCATTCCATTTCATTCTTCTGTTCTGTTCTGTTCTGTTCTGTTCTGTTCTGTTCTGTTCCGTCTTCCCTTCCCTCCCCTCCCCTCCCCTCCCCTCCCCTCCCCACCCCTCCCTGTTCTATTCTGTTCTGTTCTGTTCTGTTCTGTTCTGTTCCGTTCCGTCTTCCCTTCCCTCCCCTCCCCTCCCCTCCCCTCCCCTCCCCACCCCTCCCTGTTCTGTTCTGTTCTGTTCTGTTCTGTTCTGTTCTGTTCTGTTCTGTTCTGTTCTGTTCTAATCTATTCTAATTTTGTATTCTATTTTACATTCTGGTTTATATTGAATTTTACATTCTATTCTATTCTATTCTATTCTATTCTATTCTATTCTATTCTATTCTATTCTATTCTATTCTATTCTATTCTATTCTATTCTATTCTATTCCATTCCATTCCATTCCATTCCATTCCATTCCATTCCATATTTTCTATTCTATTTTACATTCTGGTTTATATTGAATTTTACATTCTATTCTATTCCCTTCCATATTCTATTCTATTCTATTCTATTCTATTCTATTCTATTCTATTCCATTCCATTCCATTCCATTCCATTCCATTCCATTCCATTCCATTCCATTCCATTCCATTCCATTCCATATTTTCTATTCTATTTTACATTCTGGTTTATATTGAATTTTACATTCTATTCTATTCCCTTCCATATTCTCTTCTCTTCTCTTGTCTTCTCTTCTCTTCTCTTCTCTTCTCTTCTCTTCTCTTCTATTCCGATTTCGATTTCGATTTCGATTCCACCCCACCCCACCCCACCCCACCCCACCCCACCCCACCCCACCCCACCCCACCCCACTCTATTCTATTCTATTCTATTCTATTCTATTCTATTCTATTCTATTCTATTCTTTCCTTATTCCATTCCATTCTCTATTCTATTCTGCCTTCTCTTCTCTTCCCTTCCTTTCCCTTCCCTTCCGTGTTCTGTTCCTTTCTGCATTCTCTCCTCTCCTCTCCTCTCCTCTCCCATTCCATTCATTTTCCCTATCCTATCCTATCCTATCCTATCCTATCCTATCCTATCCTATCCTATCCTATCGTATCTCCTCAACTTACAGCAATTCATTTAGTGACCATCCAAAGTTACAATGGCACTGAAAGGAGTGACTTACGACCATTTTTCACACTTAGGACAAATGCCGTAAGCCCATGATCATGGGATTAAAATTCAGATGTTTGGCGACTGACTCCTATTTATGACGGTCGCACTGACCCGGGCTCACATGATCCCCCTTTTCCAACCTCGTGACTAGCAACGTCCATGGGGAAGCCGTATTCACTTAACAACCATGTTGATAACTTAACAACTGCAGTGATTCACTTAACAACAGTGGCAAGAAGGGTTGTAAAATGGGGCAAGACTCACTTAGCAACTGTCTCTTGCTTAGCGACGGAAATTTTGGCCTCCGCTGTGGTCATAAGTGGAGGATAGTTCCATTCTGTTCCATTCTATACAGAAAAAATCAGAACCAAATGTATTTAAAAGGAATCAAAATTTGGGACGTTTTGTGTGTTTTTCCTTTAACCGGCTTGATCTGTTGCTTGGATGATCAGATAGATCCTTGATTCGAAGCAGATATCCAGAATAAATATAAAATATAAATAAATATAAATATAAACAAATATAAATATAAAACACTGGATTTTTTTTTTCCTCTAGGAAAAAAACCAACACATTTTTCCAGCAAGACATCCAGAAAAGTGCAGCTTTAGTTTTTATTATTTATTTATTTATTTATTATTTATTAGTTTGATTTATATGCCGCCCTTCTCCGGAGACTCAGGGCGGCTTACAATGCATTAAGCATTGTAAAAAAAGCTTGCAAAATAGACAAAATTGCATTTAAAAACCTTGCCGACTTCAGTCCATAATAGTTGAATAGATGAAACTGAAAGGATGAAATGGAATTTAGTTCTAACACCAGAGAAACCAATTGCAGGCTGCAAAGACCCTGAATTATTTACTCCTAGGTGGATATTAGCTTTGCCTCTATTTTGAAAAGGGGGGGAAAAAAAACATGGCGAAAAACACACCTCTGACATTAAAAAAAAACCAAAGACGAAAGATGAACGTTTTGATCACGGAAGAAAGCTAATTAAAAACATAAGAGACCACTGCAAAAAGAAGAAAAAACCCCTCCTAGGAACTGTTTATAAAGTTTGAGGAGCGAGAAAGCCACAAAGCAGAAAAACGAACCACCATGGAAACAAATTTACGGATAATTGGCAGAGGGTTGCACAAGTTCAAACGTAATCAAAAAATATTATTATTTTTGCCGGTTATGCCATATGGGTATTCCACAATTGACAACCATTCGTTTAGTGGCCAAAGTCACAACAGCCCTGGGGAAAAAAAGTTCTATTTTTCTTATTTTTTTATTCTATTTTCTTTTATCTTACACATCCAACAAACATTAAATCTATAGCGGTCTACATCACAACGCGAGAAGGAAATAAACTTGTCCCATTACATATATAGGGTAATTTACAAAAATCTATTACATATACCAATTGACATGCTTATCCAATATCTCCATTTATAGCTCGATTTGACATCCAATTATACCATTGATTCCAAGATATATAGTAATCTGTGTCCCCCCCTGTCCTTTCAGTAACATAGTAAGCCGATCTGATTCTGCACAGTTCATTATTTTCTGAATTATTACTTGTTTGGGTGGGCTAACATCCATCTTCCAGTATTGGGCCCATGCCAATCTTGCAGCTGTTGGTATATGCAGCAGCCGTTCTATTAACATTTTCGGGTCTTATCCCTAATAAAAATACCTCAGGACACAGTTGTATATGCTGCCCCAACATTTCATTGAGCCCCTTCAGAATATTCTTGCAAAATTTCATTGCCTCTCGGCAGGTCCACCATTGGTGGAAGTATGTGCCTTCTTTAACGCCACATTTCCAACAGACTGAGGGTATTCCAGGGAACATTTTTGTGAGTCTAGCCAGCGGTAAATGCCACCGATATGCCATTTTATATATATTTTCTTTATATCCTATTGACTGGGTTAATTTCATATTCTTAGTCCAAATTTCGCTCCACCTCTCAGGCTCTATTGAATAACCTAGATTCTTCTCCCAGGCAAAGTCTGTTTTTCACACTTAAAACCATCGCAGCACGATATCCAGGATCAAATATTCAAAATTCAATTGCTTGGCACCTGACTCATATTTACGACGGTCGTAACATCGGGGTCACATGATCGCATTTTGCAACCGTCCACGGGGAAGCCACATTCGCTGAAGACCGTGTGACTTATTTAACACCTGCAGATATTCGCTTAACAGCTGTGGAAAGAGTGGTCGTAAAAATGGGGCAAAAACTCACTTAACAACTCTCTGGCTTACCAAAATAAATGTTGGGGCTCAATTGTGGCCGTAAGTCGAAGACGAATCTGTATCCTAGGCTTCACGGCTGTCCTTTTCGCTGTGCTTTTAATCCAGATTATATTTTCCTAATCTGGATGCATCGTTGGGAGGGCAGCATCTGAGCTGCAAATCAGCCACTGACTTTCAAACTCAACACAAACTGCTGTGTTGAGTTTACTCAGGCCTGCCAAGATCCTGTACGGGCAGTCCTCGATTTACGACCACAGTTTCATTGATAAGCAAGGCGGTGACGTGACTTTGCACCCGGATTTACAATCTCTCCCCTGCACCCCCAGTTGGTTATTTTATTTTATTTTATTGATTAGCCCTTGGGCCATATTGAAGTGCAGAGTTCCCGGCACAAATTATGACTGAAGTCAGATAAAAAACAGTTTAAAATGGAACTGGATAAAATGCAGATTTAAAATGACATTGGAATAGAACACGGTTTAAAATGAAACTGGAGTAAAATGCAGCAGTGTAATAGATAGATAAATAAAATATGATAAAATTATATTTCAGTAATAGAATAAAAGAGAATAGAATTTAGAAAATGAATAGAATAGAATTAGGATAGGATAGAATTAGAATTAGAATTAGAATTAATAGAATAGAACAGAATAGAATAGGGAGAGGGGGAGGGGAGGGGAAGGGAAGGGAAAGAAGGGAAGGGAAGAGAAGAGAAGAGAAGAGAGGAGAAGGGAAGGGAAGGGAAGGGAAGGGAAGAGAAGAGAAGAGAAAATAGTGGAGAAGGGAAGGGAAGAGAAGAGGAGAAGAGAAAATAGGAGAGGAGAAGGGAAGAGAAGAGAAGAGAAAATAGAGGAGAGGGGAAGGGAATGAAGGGAAAAAGGGAAGAGAAGAGAAGAGAAGAGAAAATAGGAGAGGAGAAGGGAAGAGAAGGGAAGGGAAGAGAAGAGAAGAGAAAATAGGAGAGGAGAGGAAAAGAAGAGGAGAGAAAATAGGAGAGGAGAGGAGAAGGGAAGAGAAGAGAAGAAAATAGGAGAGGAAAGGAGAAGGGAAGGGAAATAAGGGAAAGGAAGGGAAGAGAAGAGAAGAAGAGAAGGGAAGAGAAAATAGGAGAGGAGAAGGGAAGGGAAGGGAAAGAAGGGAAGAGAAGAGAAGAGAAGAAGAGAAAATAGGAGAGGAGAGGAGAAAAGAGAATAGAATAGAATAGAACAGAATAGAATTTTTTATTGGCGAAGTGTGATTGGGCATACAAGGAATTGGTCTTGGTGCATATTACTCTTATAATCTATCCAATCAGCCCCACAGCTGTTGATTGAATCCCTGCAGTTGTTAAACAAATCACATTGTCATTAAGCGAACCCAGCTCCTCCCCTTCCCCCCTCCCCCCACTGACTTTCCTTGTGGGAAACTGGTCTGGGAAGGTCACAGACGACCTCACAATCCCAATGTCGGTTGCAAAGTGCCCAAATTCTGATCACGTGACCGTTGGGGGGAAAAAAATGCTGTAACGGTCATAAGTCTGAGGACTGGTTGTAAGCCACTGCTTTTTCAGTGCAGCTGCAACTGTCACTAAAGGAATGGTTGCAAATCCAGGACTACCGATATCCCTGTTTGCAAGCTGCGATTTGTTGCAGAAGCCAACATTGCTGGGTTTCTATCCTCGTTTAGAAACCTGGCTTGATAACATCGCAAGGATTTAAAGTGAAACGCGTACGAACAAACATGGCGGCTTCTAACTGGCCTGCCTCACACAGTGACGGTTCCCTTCCTTTTCTTTTTTTCTTTTCCTCCTTTTTGCAAAAATTTAATATGCAGAAAATCATTTGCATTGCAAATACCGCAGTTGGGTTATCTTTTTTTGCCTCCTTTCTTACTGACATTTTATTTTATTTTATTTTATTTATTTAATTAAACTTTTATACCGCCCTTCTCCCGAAGAACTCAGGGTGGTCTACAGCCAATAATAAAAACAGCATAGACACGAAAGTTAAAACAATTTAAAACAGATTCAGTAGTTCGGCCGTATTATTAAAACCCCAAAACTAAAATATCTATTAACATTCATTGAGTGGTTTGATGTGCAGACGTGTTCAGGTGGGCCCCCTTTGCGAGCTGAAGGAGTGAATTCCCCCTTTTCTTTCCCCTGAGAAAGGGGGAAAAATCTGTGTTTTATGACTGTATTCATAAGGGAATTTTATTTCCAGATTTTTCTAAATGGGGTGGGTTTTTTGTTTTTTTTTTGAGCCCGTGGTAAATATGTTTTCGGTAGAAGAAAATCTTTGCAGCTCAGCCTTGAACAATGGGGGGTCCTTGGTGCTTCTCTGAGCTGGGTAGTTTTCTTTTAGACGTTTCACGACCCAGCTAGGTAACAACATCAGTGATCGAAGGAGGGTGTAGAAAGGAGGAGGGAGAGGGGGAGGAAGGACTGTGAGCAGCGGTGAAATGTAAAATTTGTTACTACCTGTCTCTGTGGGCGTGGCTTGGTGTATGGGAGGGGGGTAATGTGAGTGGGTGGGTGTGGCCAACCTTTTTTTTTTTTACTTTTAAAAGCATTTTTTCTACAACCTTAAGAGGTTGAAGGAAAAAAATGCTTTTAAAAGCCTCTGACGATCAGGCAACTCAGCTGGGATCGCCGGAGGCTTTTAAAGGCATTTTTTTCCCCCGACAATCTCTTTGGCTGAAGAGGTTGCAGAAAAAAAATGCTTTTAAAAGCCTCCAACGATCCCAGCTGAGCCACACGATCATCAGAGGCTTTTTTTTAAACTTTTAAAGGCGTTTTTTCTACAACCTTAAGAGGTTGAAGAAAAAAAATGCTTTGAAAAGCCTCTGATGATCATCAAAGGCTTTTTTTTTAAACTTTTAAAAGCATTTTTTCTACAATCTTAAGAGGTTGCAGAAAAAAATGCTTTTAGAAGCCTCTGACGATCAGGCAACTCAGCTGGGATCGTCAGAGGCTTTTAAAGGCGTTTTTTTTCCCTACAATCTCTTTGGCTGAGGAGGTTGCAGAAAAAAATGCCTTTAGAAGCCTCTGACGATCCCAGCTGAGCCGCGTGATCATCAGAGGCTTTTTTTTTTTTTTACTTTTAAAAGCATTTTTTTCGGCCGAAGAGGTTGTAGAAAAAATGCTTTTAAAAGTTAAAAAAAGAAAAAAAGCCTCTGATGATCACGCAGCTCAGCTGGGCGTGGGGGGTGGGGGAAGGGGGCAGGGATTTTTGCTATCAGTTCTCCAAACCACTTGCTGCCATCGCTACCGGATTGGGCGATCCGGTCCGAACCGGGAGCATTTCCCCCCTGACTGTGAGGGTCCTTGTTGGTGTTCTAGCAGACGTTTCATGACCCAACTTGGTAACATCATCAGTGCTGGAAGGCTGTGAGGTTTGCAGGGAGGAGGAGGAAGAAGATAATGACTGTGGAGTCCTTGGCGCTCTCTAATCTCTCAGGCGTTTCATGACCCAACTAGGCAACATCATCAGTGTTAGAAGTCAGTGGGATTAACACTCAACTACTCAACCTTCCAACCCTGATGATGTTCCCTACTTGGCTCATGAAACGTCTGTGAGAAAAACCCACCCACCAAGGACCCCACATGGATTTTCCTTCGAGCCCTTCCGCGGTGGGGTTCCGAGCCCCTCTGTGCGCCCCCGAGACGCCACAATTCCTCCCCTTCTGGCCCTGCCCCCCCCCTTGGCTACCTTCTCTCAGGTGTCCAAACTCTGCCCACCTGCCCGTTTCCCGGCTGTAGTGTACGCCCACGTGCTGCCTCGGCGGCTCTCCCGACGACACCTGTAATCTGGACGCCAGTGGTAACCATGGCAGTAAGACGTCTCCGCCGGCCTTCCTCGCCTGAGTCAGTCCCCAGAGGCTGACAATTAGAAGGATGGAGGATGTGCGTGAGAACCATCACTCTCCCTTCGGGTTGCCGTGGCAACCGGAGTATATTTAGAAATGGAACAAGGGGTGCATCGCACATTTGTCGGAGAGCTGGGAAATTGGCGTTGCTGCAGGCGGAAGGGGAGGGGGCGTGGAGGAGAGACCCCCTGAGGAGGGGGGGGGGTCTAATAATTCCAGCCGTCCCGTCTTTTTGGTCCCATTTTTTTTTTTTTTTGCAAAGACCCCCAAATTCAGCCTTTGGGGTAGAGAAGATGCTTGAAAAGGCAGGCAGTCCGTTTAGTGACCGTTCGAAGTTACAACGGCGCTGAAGGAAGGGACTCGGGATGTTTTTTTCACCCTTATGACCATCGCGCCCCCCCCTGTGGTCACGTGATTAGAAACCATAGTCTTGGCAACTGACCTGTACTTATGACGGGTTGCAGTGATGCACAATCCTCTTTTACGACCTTCTGACAAGCACGGTCAATGGGGAAACCGGATTCACTTAATAACCGCATGCTCTCACGGAACAACTGCAGGGGTTCACTTAACAACGGTGGCCGGAAAGGTTTTAAAACGGGGCAAAAGTCACTTCAGGAACGTCTCGCTTAACAACCGAAGTTTTGTGCTCCATTGTGGTTGTCAGTTGCAGCTGTTCCCTCAGGACAGCAGTGACCCTTTGATACCTGTGGACTTCAACTCCCAGAATTCCTGAGCCAGATACTATGGGGGTCTTTGGTGCTCTCTGAATGTCCTTGGAGACGTTTCATGACCCAACTAGGTAATATCATCAGTGCTAGAAGGGAGAGGGGTGTGTGGAGAGGCGGAGGAAGAAGATGAAGAGAACTAGGGGAGACAGGATAGCAGTCTTCCAGTCTCTCAGGGGCTGCCCCAAAGAAGAGGGAGTCAAGCTATTCTCCAAAGCCCCTGAGGGGCAGGACAAGAAGCAATGGGTGGAAACTAAACAAGGAGAGGAGCAACTTAGAACTAAGGAGAAATTTCCTGACCATGAGAACAATTAACCAATGGAACTACTTGCCTCCAGAAATTGTGAATGCTCCAACACTGGAAATTTTTAAGAAGAGGTTGGATAACCATTTGTCTGAAATAGTATAAGGTTTCCTGCCTGGGCAGGGGGTTGGACTAGAAGACCTCCAAGGTCCCTTCCAACTCTGTTCTTCTCTTTCTCTTTCTGACTTTGGGCTCCTTCGTGCTCTCTGAGCTTGGCTGTTTTCTTCTAGTCATTTCATAACCCAACTAGGTTACACCCTCAGTGTTAGAAGGACGAGGGGTTTGCTCCCTGTCTATATACTCTCCAGCGCCCTTGCTCTATTGGCGTTGATGGGTGTTTCAACACCAATGAGTTGATTAGGAGGATGTTTGGTTTGCTGTTAGCTTCTTTGTCTGCACTGATTGCTTGATGGTTGCTCTATCCTTCATCCCGGCGTTCGCTTTAACATTTTAAACAGCCCAGAGTCACTGGGTTGATATGGGCTGTATAGCAATTGAACGGATGAATGAATAGATGAATGCCTAAATAAAAATAAATCCAGTGTGACTACGTAGGAGTGTATTTGTGCCCCGTGCTGAGCTCCAAAGAGAGCCCGCCATCAAACTTAGCCGGCTGTGAAAAGCCAGAAGCTCTGCTTTTTATCGATCCGGGTTAATGGGGCTGTGCGAATGCAGCCTTTAAGTCAGGATGGAAGGCGAGCTCCCTCGTTCGGATTAGGGATCCTGCAAAGACAAAAAAATAAAAATAAAATAAAACCCCCGTGGATTCCTGCTTTAGAGATCTCTCCAGGACAGGTTCCTCTTTTTTTTTTTCTAAGGCAACGTTCCCTGGCCTGAAAATGAGATTTGAGAACGGTTCAGATGTCTCGTTTTTAAATTCCTTTTTTTTTCTTTTTTGCACCACAATCTGTGCCATTTCTGCCTTCCCTGCTCTGTTGGGCTGGCTGAAGGCAGCTCACCGAATTGGCAACCCAGGAGAGAGAAGAACAGGCAGTCCTCGACTTACAACGGTTCGTTTAGTGACCGTCCACAGTTACAACGGAACTGGAAAAAGTGTCTCGTGACGGTTTTTCAAACTTATGATGTTTTGCGGCCTCCCCGTGGTCACACACGATCAAAATTCGGACAACTGGCTCATAGTTATGACGGTTGCAGTGCCCTCTACCCCCCCCCCGGGAGGGGTTTATGTGTCACGTGATCCCCTTCTGATCAGCAAACTCAAGGGAAAAGCCAGATTCCCTTAACAACGGTGTGACTAACTTAAGAACTGCAGTGTTTCACTTAACAACGGGGCCGAGAAAAGACGCAAACCAGGGCAAAATTCACTTAATGAATGTTTCATGCAGCAGGGGAAATTTTGGGCTCAATTGTGGTCGTACGCTGAGGATTGCCTGTATAGGGTTGGACTAGAAGACCTCCAAAGGTCCCTTCCGGTTCTATTCTGAGCGATCGATGCGGCGTCTGCCGGAATCTGGTTACACAATTCCCTCCTTTGCAAAAGTGTGGTGCTTCCTCAGGCAACCAGATGTTTGCAAGACCTCTGCAGAACGCAGAGGGAGAGGTGGGTGGGTGGGTGGGCAGGGGCCACAATTGACCCCTCCCCTCCACCAGGGACTCCCGTTTGCCCCTCTGGCCGTCCGGCTGACCCATGCGTGGTCCATCTGAGCTGGACTTTTGCACCTTGGTTCAGCCCCTCCATGCGTCCCCACCTCGCCTTGCCGCCCGTTGTCGAAATGGATGAAGGACTTTGTTTACCTCACAAGTCTTTTGTCGGTGTTAATAAAGGCCATTTTGGAGTGGTGGGCTGGGGAGGGGGGGCTGGATCCGGTTTGAAGCCCCCCTCCTTCTTCGCAGTTGCCCAGAGACGCAGATGAAGGGCTCGGATGCTAATTCCACACTTGAGACGGATGGAACAAACAGAGCGCCGGCAGGAGGATAATTCAGTTTATTTTTCTGCATTTTCTCTCCCGTTTGATTTTGTTGCCCTCTCGATTACCTGAAATCATGTGGGTTTGTTTGTGTGTGTGTGTGTGTTTGTGAAGGTCCCCTTTATCAGGGAGGGGGAGCATCTGCGGCTCGTCCTCGATTTACGACCACAATTTTCACAGCCCGACATTTCCATCGCTAAGTGAGACCGGTGGTTAAGGGAGCTTTGTTCCGTTTTACGACCTTTCCTGGCCGCCACAGGACTGACAACAGTTTTTGCCTTGTGTGGCTTTCCCAGCCGGCTTCCAACAAACAAAACCAATGCCAGATTCGCTTAGTGACCAAATGATTCACTTAACAACCACAGCGATCCGCTTAACAACTGTGGGGAGACACACAGGGCTCAGTTCACTGAATGAACGCCTTGCTTAGCCATGGAAAGTCTGCCCTTGATCGTGGTCGTATGTCGAGGACTACCGGCATCTGAATCCTGAGTGCAAGCTAGTCCTCAACTTACGACCACGACGGAGCCCAACATTTCTGTTGCTTGGCGAGACAGTGGTTAAGGGAGATTCTCCCCGTTTTTAAGACCTTCCTTGCCACCATCGTTAAGCAAATTGCGGCAGTCGTTAAATCAGTCCCACGGTCGTTAAGTGAATCTGGCTTCTCCGCTGACTCTGCTTGTCGGACGGTCACAAAAAGGGATCACGTGCCCCCGGGGGACACTGCGACCGTCATAAATGCAAGTCAGTTGTCAAGCATCTAAACTTGGATCCTGCTACAGAGGTTGTAAGTGTGAAAAACGGTCGTAATGGACACTTTTCCCATTGTCATTGCCACTTCGAACGGTCTCTAAGCAGACCGTCGTAGGTCAAGGACTACCTGTCGATTGCAACATTTGCAAGGGAAGGGAAGTTGGACTACGCTGAGGGCTTTTTGGCTCCCTCGATGCTTCTGCGTGGAGCCCGAGGCTTTTTCGCCTCGGTATTGTGACCGTGCCAACTCCCTCCGGCCCCCCGGCACGGGGCTCCTTGCACACAAAAGGCACACACAGAGACCCCCCCCTCCCCAAACGCCTCTCGCTCTCGGCGGTGCGCGTGACTAAGACAATATTTTCTCTCCCTCCTTCCGAAAGCATATGGGGAGCTGCGGGAAAGCATATGGGCCTTTTCAGGAAAACATATTGGGGCACGGACCAATTAGAACGGATGCCAGTCTGTTTTTGGAGGGCTTGGCTAGACCACCGTGGCGACTCGGCTTCCTGCAAGACTCCCCAAGGTGCCAGGCGGAGAAGGCAGCGCGATGAACGATGCGGCTTTCCGTGCAAGCCGAGGCTACAATCCACAGGCGCTTCGGGGGAACGTTGGCGCATGGCTTTCCCCGGCAGTCCTGTGGGTACCCGGGTGGGCACGTTTTGCTTCGCTTCGGCCGATTTGGTTTGCTTCTGGCCGGGTTGGCATGGAGGAGGAGAAGATCTGGTGGTTTTAGATCCCTTTAGTGGGATCCAGGGGCTGAAGGACGGGCAAGGGCTACAGGCCATCTAGGTGGAGAGGGAGCTGAGATGAGCCTGGTGGTCCAAGCACAGGAGGGGAAACTGAGTTACTTATTCAGAGCATTTAGATCCGCAGTTGTGGATGCTGTGTGGAGGGATGGATGGGGTGAAGGATCTGCTTGGGGTTCCTTTGATAACGCTGGAATTTTTAAAATGTTTTAAGCCGACCAGAATCAGCTATGTGTGAGTTTGGTTAGGTAGGGAGAGAGGGAAAGAGGGAAGGAAGGAAGGAAGGAAGGAAGGAAGGAAGGAAGGAAGGAAGGAAGGAAAGCAGGAAAAGAAGAAGGAAGGAAGGAGAAGGAAGAAAGGAAGGAATGAAAGCAGGAAAAGAAAAAGGAAGGAAGGAGGGAAGGAAGGAAGGAAGGAAAGCAGGAAAAGAAGAAGGAAGGAAGGAGGGAAGGAAGGAAGGAAGGAAGGAAGGAAAGCAGGAAAAGAAGGGAGGAAAGAAGGAGAAGGAAGGAAGAAAGAGAGAGGGAGGAGGGAGGGAAGGAAGGAAGGAAAAGAAAGAAGGAAAAGAAGGAGAAAGAAGGGATGGAGGGAGAGAGGGAGGAGGGAAGGAAGGAGAAAGAAAGAACGAAGGAAGGAAAAGAAAGGAAAGGAAGGAGAAAGAAAGAAAGAAAAAAGGAAGGAAGGAAGGAAAGGGGAAAGGGAAAGAGCGAGATAAAGGAAGATAGGGAGAGAAAGAGAAGAAGGAAGGAAGGAAGGAAAGAAGAAAGAAAGAAAGAAAGAAAGAAAGAAAGAAAGAAAGAAAGAAAGAAAGAAAGAAAGAAAACCAACCATTTTCTAACCAGCTCGGGTCTGCTCCCAGTCCCATTAAAAACAACCTATAAAATCATATCAAAACAGATTAAAACGTTAAAGCATTAAAAATGACAAATTCCAGGCACCAAGTCAACTTCGAAGGTGCAAATATTAGCCGATCTTATTCCAGCCCTTGGAGGAAAATCTTGGTCTTTTTAGGCCTGACGGAGGGCTAAAAGGGGGAAAGTCTGCCCAGCTTCAGGGGGCAGGGGCTTCTGTGGGGCAGGGGCTGCCATGGAAAACACCCCCTTCCCAGCTCCTTCCCAGATGATGGAGATATCTAGGGGAAGCGGCCAGGAGGTGCCCATCCCTATCTGATACAGTGGGACCCGCAGATGTCCTTAGGGTGGCCCTGTGGTAGCCTGGCCCTGTGCCATGGAGGGCTTTTCAGGTGATGACCAGCTCCTGGACAGAGACTGGAAGTCGGGGCAGTTCAGGTAACGGAGAGTTTCCATGGGCAAATTTGGGGAACCCCATTGCTCTGGGCAGTCTGGGCCAGTTGAAGTTTTTAGTGGGCCTTCAAGGGCAGCCCCATGGAGAGCACGTAGTAGTAGTCAATACAGGAGGTGACTAGGGTAAGAGTGACCAGGAGGAAGGCCTCAAGGTCCAGGAAACAATTGGCACAATTGGTGCTCTGGGGAAACCTGTGCAAAGGCCCTACGAGCCACAGCTGCCACACAGGTTTTGAGACCCACACGAGCGGTGAGTGCCACACAATCCAGATTTCTTGAAAATGCACTATGTGGGTTGATGTCCTCTGTTAGCTTATCCTTCCTTCCTTCCTCCCTCCCTCCCTCCCTCACTCCCTCACTCCTTCACTCCCACCCTCCCTCCCTCCTTTCCACCTCTTTCCGTCCTCCTTCCCTTCCTTTCTAGCTCCTTCCTTCCTTCCTCCCTCCCTCCCTCCCTCACTCCCTCACTCCTTCACTCCCACCCTCCCTCCCTCCTTTCCACCTCTTTCCGTCCTCCTTCCCTTCCTTTCTAGCTCCTTCCTTCCTTCCTCCCTCCCTCACTCCCTCACTCCCTCACTGCTTCACTCCCACCCTCCCTCCCTCCTTTCCACCTCCTTCCTTCCTCCTTTCCTTCCTTTCTAGCTCCTTCCTTCTTCCTTCCTTTCCACCTTCTTCCTTCCTCCCTCCCTCCTTTTCTTCCTCCCTCCCTCCCTCACTCTCTCACTCACTCACTCCTTCACTCCCACCCTCCCTCCCTCCTTTCCACCTTCCTCCTTCCCTTCCTTTCTAGCTCCTTCCTTCCTCTCTCCTTTCCTTCCCTCCTTTCCACCTTCTTCCTCCCTCCCTCACTCACTCACCCACTCACTCCTTCACTCCCACCCTCCCTCCCTCCTTTCCACCTCCTTCCTTCCTCCTTCCCTTCCTTTCTAGCTCCTTCCTTCCCTTCCCTCTCTCCCTCCTTCCTTTTCTCCCTTCTTTTCCATCTCCTCCCTCCCTCCCTCACTCACTCCTTCACTCCCACCCTCCCTCCTTTCACCTCCTTCCTTCCTCCTTCCCTCCCTCCCTCCTCCTTCCTCCTTTCCTTCCTTTCTAGTTCCTTCCTTCCTTCCTTCCTTCCTTCCTTCCTTCCTTCCTTCCTTCTTCCCTCCTTTCCTTCCCTCCTTTCCACCTTCTTCCTTCCTCCCTCCTTCCTTTTCTCCCTTCCTTTCCATCTCCTCCCTCCCTCCCTCCCACAAGGACTGCTCCTAAATCACTGCCTTCAATTCTTAACTTTGAATGCTCCCGCAACAAGCGGTTGTAAGTCGAGGCCCACCTGCGTTGTAAATCGGAAGCGTGCTGAAATCCTTGCAAGAGGCTAAGAGAGAGCAGATCTAGCTGTTGGGGGGGGGGGGGGAACCACCATCTGCCCATGTTCCCGTTGAACAAGGTTTGAAAATAGTTTGGAAGGAAGGGCGGCTTCCAAGTTCTTGGATAGCGGCTGTTGGGCCCAGTTTATTTATTTATTTATTTATTATTTCAATTTATATACCGCCCTTCTCCCCGGGAGGGGGACTCAGGGCGGTGAACAACCAGATTTAAAACACATATAATACAAACATTAAAAGAATAATAAAATTAAATTAAATTCATTGGCGTTCCAAATAAAATTCTAACCCCATTAAAATACCCAATTTAAAACCCCAGGAATCAATAAGAAAAATTTTGTTAAAACCCCATTAAAACAATCAAGCGAGGCCGGCTTGTTGAAATAAATAGGTCTTAAGGGCCTTTCGGAAAGTGCGGAGGTCCGGGATCAAACGAACTTCTGGAGGCAGCTCGTTCCATAGGGTGGGTGCCCCCACAGAGAAGGCTCTCCCCCTGGGGGCCACCAGCCGACATTGCTTGGCTGATGGCACCCTGAGAAGGCCCTCTCTGTGTGAGCGTACTGGCCGGTGGGAGGTTATCGGTAGCAGCAGGCGGTCCCGCAGGTACCCCGGTCCCATGCCATGGAGCGCTTTAAAGGTCAAAACTAACACCTTGAAGCGCACCCGGAAGACCACCGGAAGCCAGTGCAGCTCGCGCAGGAGAGGTGTCACATGGGAGCGCCCTGTCGCTCCCATAATCACCCGCGCGGCCGCATTCTGGACCAGTTGGAGCCTCCGGGTGCACCCCAAGGGGAGCCCCATGTAGAGAGCATTACAGTAGTCCAGGCGAGACGTGACGAGTGCATGAGTGACCGTGCACATGGAGTCCCGATCCAGAAAGGGGCGCAACTGGCGCACCAGGCGAACCTGATAAAAGGCCCCCCTGGCCACGGCCGCCACATGCCCTTCCAAGGACAGCCGTGAATCCAGGAGGACACCCAAGTTGCGCGCCCCCTCTGTGGGGGCCAATGACTCACCCCCAATAGCCAGCGATGGTACTAGCTGGCTATATCGGGACGCCGGCATCCACAGCCACTCGGTCTTGGAAGGGTTGAGACGAAGCCTGTTCCTCCCCATCCAGACCCGCACGGCCTCAAGGCACTGGGACATCACTTCGAGGGCATCATTGGGGTGGTCAGGGGTGGAGACGTACAGCTGAGTGTCATCAGCGTACAGTTGGCAACTCACCCCAAAACCACGGATGATCTCACCCAGCGGCTTCACATAAATGTTGAACAGGAGCGGCGAGAGGACCGACCCTTGTGGCACCCCGCAAACGAGGCGCCTCGAGGTCGACCTCTGCCCCCCTGCCAACACAGACTGCGATCGGTTGGAGAGATAGGAGGAGAACCACCGTAACACGGTGCCTCCCACCCCCAGACCCCCCAACCGACGCAGCATGATACCATGGTCGATGGTATCAAAAGCCGCTGAGAGATCTAATAGGACCAGGACAGAGGAGCATCCCCTGTCCCGAGCCCTCCAGAGATCATCCACCAACGCGACCAATGCCGTCTCCGTGCTGTACCCAGGTCTGAAACCGGACTGGCACGGATCTAGATAGACAGTTTCCTCCAGGTACTGTGGGAGCTGGCGCGCAACCACACTCTCAACAACCTTCGCAACAAAGCGAAGGTTGGAGACAGGACGAAAATTTGCCAAAACAGCCGGGTCCAGAGAAGGCTTCTTGAGGAGGGGCCTCACCACCGCCTCTTTCAAGGCGGCAGGCAAGAAACCCTCACTCAAAGAAGCATTTATAATCCCCTGGAGCCAGCCTCGTGTAACTTCCCGAGTGGCCAGTACCAGCCAGGAAGGACACGGGTCCAATAAACATGTGGTTGCGTTTAGACTCCTCAAAGTCCTGTCCACGTCCTCGGGAGTTACAGGATCGAACTCATCCCAGATAACGTTCTCAAGACCAGCCTCAGTCACCTCGCTGGAATCTACCCAGTCAGAGTCCAAGCCTTCCCGAATCTGAGCGATTTTATCGTGCAGATACTGTGCAAAATCCTCAGCCCGCCCTTGCAAGTTGCCCCCCCCCTCCAAAAAAGCCTCCCAAGATCTTCCTGGAGGGGCTCCTGCCTGAGTCCGCTACCCCCACCCCGTCCCTCCATCCGTCCGTCTGTCGGTCTGTCTGTCTCTTTTCTCCATCTGTGGACGGCAGACCTCCAGAGAAGGCTGGTTAAAAAAAACAAAACCCTGGAGAATCTAAAACTGTGAAAAGAAAAGGCCCCCCCCACTCCCTCTCCCCCCCCCCCCCATTCTGTCACAATATTGAGCCTGAGTTGCTATTTGCAGTAATGAATCAGAATGTCAGCTATAAAAATATGAAGTGTCACCCTATTCCCGTTGGCTCCCCTTGTTTGACATGACAGTTTGTGCATCCTGGGAGCGTTGCAGAAGGTGGATTTCGGCTCCCTGGCTTTCTTTTCCTTCCTTCTTTCTTTTCCTTCCTTCCTTCCTTCCTTCCTTCCTTCCTTCCTTCCTTCTTTCTTTCTTTTCCTTCCTTCCTTCCTTCAAATTTGGGTTTCAATTTTTTTTACTACCAGTTCTGTGGGCGTGGCTGGGTGGGCATGGCAGGGGAAAGATACTGCAAAATCCCCATTTCCTCCTGATCAGCTGGGAATAGATGGGGGTGGAGCCAGTCAGAATTTTTACTACCAGTTCTCCGAACTATTCAAAATTTCCGCTAACCGGTTCTCAAGAACTGGTCAGAACTCTCCCACCCACCCAACCTCCTCTTTCCTTTCTCTTTCCTTTTTCTTTTGTTTCTTCCTTTCTTCCCTCCCCTCCCCTCCCCTCTCCTCTCCCTTCATACCTTCTCTTTCTCTTTCTCTTTCTTCATATTTTCTCTTCTCTTCTCTTCTCTTCTCTTCTCTTCTCTTCTCTTCTCTTCTCTTCTCTTCTCTTCCCTTCCCTTCCCTTCCCTCCCTCCTCTCCTCTCCTCTCCTCTCCTCTCCTCTCCTCTCCTCTCCTCTCCTCTCCTCTCCTCTCCTCTCCTCTCCTCTCCTCCCTTCCCTTCCCTTCCCTTCCCTTCATATCTCCTCCCCTCTCCTCTCCTCTTCTTTCTTTCCTCCTACTTCCTTTACTTTCTCCTCTCCTCTCATCCATCCTTTCCCTTCCCTCCCCCTCCCCTTCCCACTTCCCTACTATCCCACCCAAAAAATATGCCTCACAAATTTACTTTTCCTACTACAGGGAAAATCTATTTCCTGCATGAACTGGTGATCCGTGGCTCAGCTGGCGGGTCCAAAGAACTAAGCAGGGTTGGGCCAGTTAAAATGTGGATGGGAGACCACCAGGATCTTCCAGGGCTCTAGATTGAATTGCAGAGTTGAAAACTATACTGGGACAAGGCAAGAGACGATCTCTTCCCTCTTGCTGCAAAACCAAATTCCTGAGCCGAGCCACGGTTGTGTTTGAGTTTCAGGCTCCCTTCGGTGGCCCTGAGCATTTTCCCAAACTGTTGAGGACTGGGCTTAATTGGCCTTTGGATGGGAGGCCACCAGGAATAGAAAGATATGTGCTGGCCAGGAAGTTGAAAATGGCCTCCCCAGAGGAAGGCAAGGATGGAACTTCCATTGTTTTGTCAGGAAAAAGACATGGGCTTGACTCCAAAAATTTGTACGTAGTCCTCGACTTACAACAGTTCATTTAGTGACCGTTGGAAGTTGCAACGGCACTGGGAAAAGTGATTTATGACCGTTTTTCATGCTTATGACCGTTGTAGCATCTGCATGCGATCAAAATTCAGAGGCTTGGCAACTGACTCGTATTTATGACAGGGGCAATGTCCCGCAGTCACACGATCCCTTTTTGCAACCTTCTGACAAGCAAAGCCAGAGTCGCTTAACGACTGGGTTACTAACTTAACAACTGCAGCCATTCACTTAAAAATTGTGGCAAGAAAAGTCGTAAAACGAGGCTTATCGAATATCTCGCTTAAAAACACGAAATTTGGGACTCCCATTGCAGCCGTAAGTCGAGGACTATGTGTATTTCGCAGGAGCTACTCACAAAATCCAAGAGATCTGGAGAAATGCTCCACTTTTGCAAAGAGATCAGCCGATCCCTGGCTCCAGTGGATCACGGCTGGGGAGCTCCCGCTGTGCCATTTGGCTCTTTTAAAGTTATATTTAAAAAAAAAAAATAATAATCACAGAAAAAGAAGAAAAAGAGTCAAAACACGAGATAATTATAATGCGATTATTGTACATAATAGAAACCAGGCATGGAAAAAGGTTTTAAAAAGTGAGAAAAATGCAAGAGAGGAAAGAACATAAAAAAGGTATAATAACATCTCATAGCAATTAAGAGTTACATTTCTATATATAGTTATCTAATGTAAATATTATTCAGGCCCATATAGATTGGTTTCTAATGCATTTACATAGCTTAATTCTCTCTTCTTTTTTGGGGGGGGGGGGGTAATATGCAGAGTTTTGAAAAAATGAGCCTTTTCCATGGAAAGTCTGTGTTCCTCCTAGTTGGCTTTCAACCAGTCCTCAATTTATGCCAACAATGGAGCCCAAATTTCTGTGACATTTGTTAAATGAGTGGTGGTGCCCCATTGTACAACCTTTCTTGGCCCCGTTGTTAAGTGAGTCACTGAGATTGTTAAATTAGTCCCACGGTCGTTAAGCGAATCAGGCTCCCCCCCCCTTGACTTGTCGAAAGGTCGCAAAAGAGGATCCGGGGATCCTGAAGACACTGCGACCATCATAAATATGAGACAGTTGGGAAGCATCTGGATTTTGACTGCGTGATCATTCGGATGCTGCAACGGTCATAAATGCGAAAAATGGTCCCGTGTCATTTTTTTCAGTGCTCTTGTAATTTTGAACAGTCGTTAAATGAACCATTGCAAGTCGAGGACTACCTGTGTAGCAGCCATAGAAGGAAGGAAGGAAGGAGGGAGGGAGCGAGTGAGCGAGCAGGAAGGAAGGAAGGAAGGAAGGAGAAAGAACAAAAAGAAAGAACAAAAAGAAAGAAAAAGGAAAGAAGGAAGGAGAAAGAAGGAAGGAAGGAGAAAAAAGAAAAAGAAAGAAAAAGGAAAGAAGGAAGGAGAAAGAAGAAAGGAAGATAAAGAAAAAAGGACAAAGGAAGGAAAAAGGAGAAAGAACAAAAAGAAAAAAAAAGGAAGGAGAAAGAAGGAAGGAATGAAGAAAAGAAAAAAGAAGGAATGAGAAAGAACAAAAAGAAAGAAAGAAAGAAAAAAGGCAGGAAGGAGGGAGCGAGCGAATGAGCAGGAAGGAAGGAATGAGAAAGAACAAAAAGAAAGAAAAAGGAAAGAAGGAAAGAGAAAGAAGGAAGGAAGAAAAGAAAAAGGAAGGAAGGAAGGAAAAAGAAAGGGAGGGAAGGAAAGAAAAAGAAGGAGAAAGAAGAAGGAAGGAAGGAAGGAAGGAAGGAAGGAAGGAAGGAAGGAAGGAAGGGATGGATTAGACTAGAAGACCTCCAAGGTCCCTCTCAGTTTTAGGATTGTATGATTTTACGTCTAGGAGGAAGGAAGAGAGGGAGGGGGGGCGGGGCTATGGGTGGATGCTCCTCAGAGGGAGTTGAACCTAGAAATAAAGAAAAATTTTCTGACAGTGAGAACAATTAACCAGTGGAACAGCTGGCCACCAGAAGTTGTGGGTGCTCCATCACTGGAGGTGTTTAAGAAGAGATTGGACCACCATTTGTCTGGAATGATACATGGTCTCTTGTTCAAGCAGGGGTTGGTCTAGAAGACCTCCAAGGTCCCTTCCAGCCCTTGAATTGTACGATTCCACGAGTCTCATGACAAGAAAGTAGACTTTAACGTCTCTTCAGCAGCGGCACAGATGCTTGTTGGCGATGGACTCTGCTGTCCTTGGTGGCAGCGAAGCAGGGGCCGGAGGGCCATCTGTTGGAGAGGGTGGAACAGATGGCCTCGAAAGTCCCTTCAAACACCCACTCCCTCATTCTTTAAAAAGAAATAGAAAAGAAATCACAGAGAACAACTTCTCACCCAGCAAGGGGAGGCTTCTCCTTCCCTTGCAGCTGTTTTTGGCAGCTTCCTAAAAATGTGACTTTTGTCTGCCCTTCCGTTTGGGGCAGAAACGGGAAGCCCCCTTTTTTAGGAAGCTGAAGGAAGAGATGGGGAAGCCGAGCGCTCCTTTGGTGGGAAAATGGGTGGGTGGGCCGTGGGGATCTTTTCTCACATGGGGAAGTGGTCAGCCCCAGCGCTGTGACCTTGGGCCCAGGAATATAGGAAGACTGAGACATGAAACTGGTTTGGGGAAGAATGTAGAACATAAAATCCCAGGGCTGGAAGGGACCTTAGAGGTCTTCTACTCTAACCCCTTGCTCAGGCAGGAAACCCTATATACATTCCAGACAAATTCAATCTCTTCTTAAAAACTTCCCAGCACCCACTTCTGGTGGCAAGCTGTTCCTCTGGTTAATTGTCCTCACTGTTAAGAAATTTCTCCGCAGTTCCAAGTTGCTTCTCTCCTTGATGAGTTTCCATCCGTTGCTTTTTGTCCTGCCTTCAGGGGCTTTGGAGAATAGCTTGACTCCCTCTTCTTTGGGGCAGCCCCTGAGAGATTGGAACACTGCTATCCTGTCTCCCCTGGTCCTTCTCTTCATTAAACTAGACATAGCCAGTTCCTGCAACAGTTCTTCGTACGTTTGAGCCTCCAATCATCTCCTCATCCTCTTTGTTGCTCTTCTTTGCACTCTTTCTAGAGTCTCCACATCTTTTTTACATCGTGGCGACCAAAACTGGATGCAGAATTCCAAGTGTGGCCTTACCAAGGGATTATAAAGTGGTATTAACACTTCATGTGATCTGGATTCTCTCCCTCTGTTGATGCAGCCTAGAACTGTGTTGGCTTTTTTGGCAGCTGCTGCACACGGCTGGCTCAGATTTAAACGATCGTCCGCTAGGACTCCAAGGTCCCTCTCCCAGTTACTACTATTGAGCCAAGGACCACCTATTCCAAACCCATACTTTTGGGTTTTCCAACCTAGGTGCAGGACCTTAATTTTCATACTCCTGAAGTGAATCTCGTTGGAGAAGACCCATTGCTCAAATCTACCCACATCCTTCTGGATCTTTGAGTCTATTCTTCCAAAGTGTTAGCAATTCTCCACATCCACGGAGTGACCTTCAAATGAAACGTTTCTTTTCTTGCTCATGGTATCTAACGGTCTTGGGCACCAAAGTCATTGGGTCTTCTATGGACATGGCTTGGCAACAGATTCCTGTTTAGTGTTGCGACCTCCATGGTGCAATCTTGGTTTGATGGGGGCTTTCTTATGGCTACCAAGATGTGGAGACTCTGGAAAGAGTGCAGAGAAGAGCAACCAGGATGATGAGAGGACTGGAGGCTCAAACATAGGAAGAACGGTTGCAGGAACTGGGCACGGCTGGTCTAGTGAAGAGAAGGACCAGGGGAGACAGGAGAGCATCTTCCAATATTTGAGGGGCTGTCCCAGAGAGGAGGAAGGGATCAAGCTATTTTCCAAAGCACCCGAAGGACAGACAAGGAATAATGGATGGAAACTGACCAAGGAGAGATTCAACCTGGAAATAAGGAGGAATTTTCTGACAGTGAGAACAATCCACCCATGGAAGAGAAGTTGCCTTCGGAAGTTGTGGGAGCTTCATCCTTGGAGGCTTTCAAGAAGAGACCAGACTGCCATTTGCCAGAAATGGTGTAGTTTCCTGCTTGGGCGTGGGGTTGGACTAAATGACCTCCAAGGTCCCTTCCAACTCTTGTTATTTCGGTTAAATATCACACCACAGTTCTCCATCTTTCAAATGGTCATTTCTCTCAGCGGACGGTGACCATTCACTGACTTCAGTGTGGCTCATCCAACTGATTGCAGCCAGTAGATTGTAGCTTAATCTTCATCTGTCCTTTTTTTTTCTTTTTCTCTTCTTCTGCTGGTGTTCCTTGTTTTACTAGCAAGCGGAGAGGAAAAAACCGGAACATTTATAAATATAACTGGGTTTCCATGAGCTACTGTGGAAGCAAGCATCATCTGGCGGCGTTGGCTGTCATGGCGCCGTGCCTCTCGTTTGCCGTCGCAAGAAGAAAACATTGATTATTTTGCAACGCTGTAGAGCATCCAAAGAGAAAAATTAAGCCATCTGTACGGGGCTAAGAAAAAAAAACAAAACAACTTGGCCTATCCCAAGCATCGCGTACAAATCGGTTGAAAATGTATTTACTATTGATTTTGCAAAGTGGGATAATTCATTCCGTGCTCCTCACTGTGAGGTAAAACCAGAGATTTGAAAATCTCTGCGGCTTCTAAGTGTTTCAACTTGGCACGCTTGCTTCCAGAAGTGGTGGGTGCTTCATCCCTGGAGGTCTTTAAGAAGAGACTCGACGGCCACCAGCCTGGAATGGTCTAGGGCGGGGGTCTCCCACTTTAAGACTTGTGGACTTCAACTCCCAGAATTCCTCAGTTTGCTGGCTGAGGAATTCTGGGAGTTGAAGTCCAGAAGTCTTAAAGTGGCCAAGGTTGGAGACCTGTGGTCTATGGTCTCCTGTGGGGAGGGGGGGGGTTAGACTAGAAGACCTCCAAGGTCCCTTCCAACTCTGTTATTTTATGTTACTCTATGCTTCAGTTTTTTGTTTTTTTTAATTGAATTAAATTAAATTAAATTAAATTTCTCCGGAGACTCAGGGCGGCTTACAATGCGTGAAGCAATAGCCTTCATACTTTTGTATATTTATACAAAGTCCGCTTACTGCCCCCACAAACTGGGTCCTCAATTGACCTCCCTTAGAAAGGATGGAAGGCTGAGTCAACCTGGAGCCTGGGGAGATTCGAACTTACAGTAATTGCAGACAGCTGGAGTTAATGACAATGCTTTTAGTTTGCTGAGCTATCCAGGCTCTTTATTACTGATTTATATGCTGCCCTTCTCTGGAGACTCAGGGCGGCTTACAAGGCGTTAAGCAATAGCCTTCCTACTTCTGTATATTTATACAAAGTCAGCTTATTGCCCCCACAAACTGGGTCCTCAATTGACCTACCTTAGAAAGGATGGAAGGCTGAGTCAACCTTGAGCCTGGCGAGATTCGAACTTACAGTAATTGCAGACAGATGAATGTTAATAACAGGCTTTAGTCTGCTAAGCTATCTTTATTCTTCTCTTCTGCATTCTATTCTTCTCTTCTCTTCTGCATTCTATTCTTCTCTTCTCTTCTGCATTCTATTCTATTCATCTCTTCTCTTCTGCATTTTTTTTAAAATTAGGTTTATATGCCGCCCTTCTCCGGAGACTCAGGGCGGCTTACAATGCGTGAAGCAATAGCCTTCATACTTTTGTATATTTATACAAAGTCCGCTTACTGCCCCCACAAACTGGGTCCTCAATTGACCTACCTTAGAAAGGATGGAAGGCTGAGTCAACCTTCAGTCTGGCGAGATTCGAACATGGAGTAATTGCAGACAGATGAATATTAATAACAGGCTTTAGTCTGCTGAGCTATCTTTATTCTTCTCTTCTGCATTCTATTCTTCTCTTCTCTTCTGCATTTTATTCTATTCATCTCTTCTCTTCTGCATTTTTTTTTAAAATTAGGTTTATATGCCGCCCTTCTCTGGAGACTCAGGGCGGCTTACAATGCGTTAAGCAATAGCCTTCATACTTTTGTATATTTATACAAAGTCAGCTTATTGCCCCCACAAACTGGGTCCTCAATTGACCTACCTTAGAAAGGATGGAAGGCTGAGTCAACTTTGAGCCTGGTGAGATTTGAACTTGCAGTAATTGCAGGCAGCTGGTGTTAATCACAATGCTTTTTAGTCTGCTGAGCTATCCAGGCTCTTCTGGGTAGAAGTTGAAGTGTCTCTTTTGAGTTGTCCTTTAGCAAGCTTCTTTGGAGTTGATTGAGGTCAACTCATGGTGGCTTAGAACAGAATAGAATAAATACAGTTGGAAGGGACCTTGGAGGTCTTCTAGTCCAACCCCCTGCCCAGGCAGGAAACCCTACACCGCTTCACCGATAGGTCCGTGTTATTTTCTTTGAAATCATCTAGAAATCATCTCACCTTTTCTTTTCTTTTTTTTAAAACTTTTATTGAAGTATATAATAGTACAATTCAACCTTTTTCGGTTCAGTGATGTTTGTCAGTAGATACAAGTTATTTACATGGTTTTCCATATTTATTTAGTTATCGTCAGGTAAATAATAATACTTAATTGTCATTGATGATTATTATTAATCACTACACTCCCTCTTACTTGCCTTCTGCTTCTTAATTCCATCCACGTATACCACATCTCCCACACTGTGCAATATTTCAAACTTTCTCTTTCGTTTATCTCGTCTGTTAATTTATTCATCTCGGCACATTCTAATATTTTTTTGATTACATGTTCCTCCGGTGGTAGCTTTCTCTCTTTCCAGTACTGGGCGTAGGTTATTCTGGCTGCTGTTGTAATATGTATAATAAGATACCTCTTTATTTTCACGTATGGCCTTTTCAGAATTCCCAGGAGAAAAGTTTCTGGTTCTAGATCAATGTTTTCTTCTATCATTTCTGAAATCCAGCTCTGAATTCTTTTCCAAAATTTCATCGCTTCAGGACACGTCCACCAGCAATGGTAGAAGGTGCCTTCATGGCAACCATATTTCCAACAATTTGGGTTCATATTGGGGTAAATTTTTGCTATCCTGGTGGGGGCTAAATAGCATTTTATATTGGTTTTCCTTACATGCTAAGATTACTGTTCCAGATTGTTTCCCATTCATTTAAGTTTATGCTGCGTCCAATATTTTTGGCCCATGCTATCATTTGGATCTTTGACGACCTCTTCCACCATATCATATTCCATCTCACCTTTTCTAAGCCTTCAAGGTTCTAAGCCTCCAACTTCCCATTCTTGTTTACAGTCCCAGGAAACCCCAGGATGAATCCCAGACCCCAATTTCCTTAGCTTCTCATCCAGACAAGGTTGACCTCTGTCAAAATGTGAATCCCACCAGTTTAGCTACTGGTTAGAAAGCTCAGACCCTGAACTCAAAAGCGTGTTCAGATGAAACCCAGAGTCAACCGGATCACTTTCTTTCTTTTTTAAAAAAAATAATCTTTATTTACATTTTCAATTAAAAACAAACAATGATCAGACAGACCAACATCATACAATACAGTACAATACAAAAAACAATGTGTATAAGAGTGACCCTGTACACCCCTAACCCCTTTACCCAAATATCCTACATTTTGGTTGGTATTATAATCCGGAGGTGACAGAACAATTTACCTCTCTTCATACATCAATCTAATCTTTTCTACTTCATTACATACATATACTATATATTGTATTATTTTACATATTCTATGTTATATTCCTGATAAAATATATATTTCCTCATCTATTTTACTATTGCTTTCTTTTTCTCGATCCATCTATAAAGTTTTTCCCATGATAAACATATTCGCATTTGATCTTTGTTTTTTAGTTAATTTATCCGCCTCAACCGGATCACTTTCTGATCAACGTGGCATTTCGTGGCTACTGATTTCAGCCAACAAAGTCACTTCGCAAGGGGTGTCTGAATTGGGTATGTCTCTAGTTTAATGAAAAGAAGGACTAGAGGAGACATGATAGCAGTGTTTCAATATCTCAGGGGCTGCCCCAAAGAAGAGGGAGTCAAGCTATTCTCCAAAGCACCTGAAGGCAGGAGAAGAAGCAACGGATGGAAACTCATCAAGGAGAGAAGCAACCTAAAACTAAGGAGAAACTTCCTAATAGTGAGGACAATTAACCAGAGGAACAGCTTGCCACCAGAAGTCGAGGATGCTCCATCACTGGAGGAGGTTTTCAAGAAGAGATTGGACATCCATTTGTCTGAAATGGCTCAGGGATTCCTTGCTTGAGCAGGAGGTCGGACTAGATGACCTCGGAGGTCCTTTCCAACCCTATGGTTCTGTGATCTCAGGCTGGGGGTTGGTCTAGAAGGCCTCCAAGCAGGGGTGAAATCCAGCAGGTTCTGACAGGTGCTTGAGAATCGTTAGTGGAAATTTTGAGCCGTTTGGATTTTGAGGTCGGAAGGAATCCCCCCCCTCATTGGAAAGATTTGTACAATGGGAAAAATCACATGTGGAAGTTTGTTAGCAGCTCAGTCAATCCAAACTGTAAAGCAGATGAGCATGCCAGGAAAAGATTCACCCATCTTGTGCACGAAATCATGAAAAAGGAACATTTGGCCTGCTGGCAAATTCTCTTCCAGAACTTCCCCACTGTTGCATCCCCGAGACTGACTTTCTTTCTTTCTTTCTTTCTTTCTTTCTTTCTTTCTTTCTTTCTTTCTTTCTTTCTTTCTTTCTTTCTTTCTTTCTTTCTTCTCCTTCTCCTCCTTCTCTTCCTCCTCCTTCCTCTTCCTCTTCCTCTTCTTCTTCCTCTCCTCCTCCTCCTCCTTCTTCACTATTATTTTAATTTTAATTCTTCTTCTTCTCCTCCTTCTCCCCCTCCTCCATCTTCTCCTTCTCCATCATCATCATCATCACCACTATTATTTTAATTCTCTTCCTCCTCCTTCCCCTTCCTCTTCTTCTTCCTCTCCTCCTCCTTCTTCACTATTATTTTAATTTTACTTCTTCTTCTTCTCCTTCTCCTCCATCTTCTCCTTCTCCATCATCATCATCATCATCATCACCACTATTATTTTAATTCTCCTCCTCCTTCCTCTTCCTCTCCTCCTCCTCCTCTTTCTTCGCTATTATTTTAATTTTAATTCTTCTTCTTCTCCTTCTCCTCCTCCTCCATCTTCTCCTTCTCCATCATCATCATCATCACCACTATTATTTTAATTCTCTTCCTCCTCCTTCCCCTTCCTCTTCTTCTTCCTCTCCTCCTCCTTCTTCACTATTATTTTAATTTTACTTCTTCTCCTTCTCCTCCTCCATCTTCTCCTTCTCCATCATCATCATCATCCACTATTATTTTAATTCTCCTCCTCTTCCTCCTTCCCCTTCCTCTTCTTCTTCCTCTCCTCCTCCTTCTTCACTATTATTTTAATTCTTCTTCTTCTCCTTCTCCTCCTCCTCCATCTTCTCCTTCTCCATCATCATCATCATCCACTATTATTTTAATTCTCCTCCTCCTCCTCCTCCTCCTCCTTCCCCTTCCTCTTCTTCCTCTCCTCCTCCTTCTTCACTATTATTTTAATTTTACTTCTTCTTCTTCTTCTCCTCCATCTTCTCCTTCTCCATCATCATCATCATCATCACCACTATTATTTTAATTCTTCTCCTCTTCCTCCTCACAGATAGATAGACAGACAGACAGACAGACATAAAATGAGAGATTTGAACAGAGATGTATTTTAATGGAATGACAGAGTTGGAAGAGACCGTCTTCTATTCCAACCCTCTGCCTAGGATCATAGGAGCGTAGAATCCTAGGGCTGGAAGGGACTATGGAGAATACAATAAGAATAAAATATTGGAATGGGAATAGGAATGAATTAGGAGAGGACAGGAAAGTAGAGGACACGACAGGATATGTCAAGCAAGAGAGCCTATTCCATTCCAGACAAATGGCTGCCCAGTCTCTTCTTAAAAGCCTCCAGTGATGGAGCTCCTACAACTTCTGGTGGCAAGTCGTTCCACTGGTTAATTGTCCTCACTGTTAGGAAGTTCTTTCTTAATTCCAGGTTGCTTCTCTTCTTGATTAGTTTCCATTCATTGCATCTTCTCCTGCCTTCAGGGGCTTTGGAGAATAGCTTTATCCCTCTTCATCTCAGCCCATGTTTCCCTTTCTCTGGGGAAGAAGCGTGGGGCCTCTGATCTGTCATAAATACGTCTTGTCTCAGAAACGGAAAATGCATTTTTCGGCCTGCTGAGATCTGGAAATTTAATTCTTGTTCGATTCCTCTCTGCAATCCAGGTTGTTTGTAGGAGGGAGCTGCATTTTGCACCACAGGTTGTGTTTTTTCCACAACTTAGGGGTCTGGCCCTGGGGTGAAATCCAGCAGGTTCTGACAGGTTCTGGAGAACTGGTGGCGGAAATTTTGAGTAGTTTGGAGAACTGGCAAATACTACCTCTGGCTGGCCCCAGAGTGGGGAGGGAATGGAGATTTTGCAGTATTCTTCCCCTGGAATGGGGAGGGAATAGAGATTTTGCAGTATTCTTCCCCTGTAGTGGGGAGGGAATGGAGATTTTGCAGTATTCTTCCCCTGGAGTGGGGAGGGAATGGAGATTTTGCAGTATTCTTCCCCTGGAGTAGGGAGGGAATGGAGATTTTGCAGTATTCTTCCCCTGGAGTAGGGAGGGAATGGAGATTTTGCAATATTCTTCCCCTGAAGTGGGGAGGGAATGGAGATTTTGCAATGTTTTTCCTCTGTAGTGGGGAGGGAATAGAGATTTTGCAATATTCTTCCCCTGGAGTGGGGAGGGATTGGAGATTTTGCAATATTCTTCCCCTGGAGTGGGGAGGGAATGGAGATTTTGCAGTATTCTTCCCCTGGAGTGGGGAGGGAATGGAGATTTTGCAGTATTCTTCCCCTGGAATGGGGAGGGAATGGAGATTTTGCAATGTTTTTCCTCTGTAGTGGGGAGGGAATAGAGATTTTGCAATATTCTTCCCCTGGAGTGGGGAGGGATTGGAAATTTTGCAATATTCTTCCCCTGGAGTGGGGAGGGAATGGAGATTTTGCAGTATTCTTCCCCTGGAATGGGGAGGGAATGGAGATTTTGCAGTATGCTTCCCCTGGAGTAGGGAGGGAATGGAGATTTTGCACTATGCTTCCCCTGGAGTGGGGAGGGAATGGAGATTTTGCAGTATGCTTCACCTGGAGTAGGGAGATTTTGCAGTATTCTTCCCCTGGAGTAGGGAAGGAATGGAGATTTTGCAGTATCCTTCTCCTGCCACGCCCATCAAGCCACACCACACCCACCAAGCCACGCCCACAGAACCGGTAGTAAAAAAATTTGGATTTCACCACTAGTCTGGCCCCTCTAAATATAGGGAGCAAACGACCTGGGCTGGGCTGGTTAAAATATGTACATATAGTCCATTCATTTAGTGACCATTTGAAGTTACAACAGTACAGGAAAAAAAGACTGGTTTTTCACGCTTAACGACCATTGCAGCATCCCCCTCCAAATTCAGAGGCTTGGCAACTGGCGTGTTCTGATGACAGTTGCAGTGCCCTTTTTGTGACGGTCGGACAAGGAAAGTCAACGGGGAAGCCCGATTCACTTAACAACCGGGTGACTCAGTTAAGAACTGTCGTGATTCACTTAGCCCCTGGGGCAAGAAAGGAGGTAAAACGGGGTGAAGCGCACTTAATAAGCCTCGCTGAGCAACGGGAATGTTGGGCTCCGTTGTGGTCGTAACTCGAGAACTTCTGTAGCTCCTGCGGTGTTGGACAAAGATGGAGTGTTTTCTTGTAGGAAGAAAAAGAGAATGAAGATTGAGGGGTCCTTGGAGCTCTCTTGAGCCTTGCTGGTTTTGCAGACATTTAATTACCCAACTAGGTAACATAATCAGCGTTAGGAAGGGGTGGAGTTTGCTCTATGTTCATATACAGTTACTTAGTTGAGTAACTAATTAAATGCCTTCAAGAAAACCACCAAGCTCAGATAACATCAAGTACCCCAAAGTTCTTACCCTTTCCTTCCTTCCTTCCTTCCTTCCTTCCTTCCCTGAAGGTGTTACCTAGTTGGGTAGTTAAAATGCCTGCAAGAAAACCAACAAGGCTCAGAGAGCACCCGGGACCTCTCATGTCAACCCTGAGCTACAAATATATTCTCCTTTATTGGAATAAAGATTGTCAGATGGATTTAACTGTGTTTTTTTTCCGGAAACCTGTCCAGATGTCTTGGATTATCAGCCCTATCCTCTGAGATGGGGATAATGGAAGACATCGAGCTGGACGGGAGCTTGGAGGTCTTCTAGTCCAGCCTCTCCTTGCTCAAGAGGAGACCCTATGCTGGACCATTTCAGACAAAGCACCAATTTGAAAAAACAAAAACAAACCCACATTTCTGCAAACTTGCTAGGACCCCAAATTCATTGCCATCATGTGGGGTGAAGGACTCCATGGACTATGGCTGTTTGCAATTGATTGATTGATTGATCCATCCATCCATCCATCCATCCATGGATTGTCCGTTTAATTCAGAGGTCTTCAAACTTGGCCGCTTTAAGACTTGTGGACTTCAACTCCCAGAATTCTCCAGCCAGCTAAGACTTGTTGACTTCAAGTCCCAGAATTCTCCAGCCAGCTATGCTGGCTGGAGAATTCTGGGAATTGAAGTCGACAAGTCTTAAAGCAGCCATGTTTGAAGGCCTCTGACATAGAGCATAGCTGGCTGGAGAATTCTGGGAATTGAAGTCCCCAAGTCTTAAAGCGGCCAAGTTTGAAGACCTCTGGTTTAATTGATTGATTCCCCATGCTGTCTGTTGAAGTCCATCCAACAACTGTCCCGCTTAGCAACGGAAATTCAGGGCTCCCTTTTGGTCGTGAGACGAGGACGATCCGTAAATTGTAAATAATAATAATAATAATAATAATAATAATAATAATAATAATAATAAGCAAAAATTAAGCAGCATTCCTCTTTTCTCCGTAGGAACTGAGCGATGTCTCGCCCCGCATGGCTGCCCCCCAAGAACCCCAGTGAACCGGTGGGGCACGTCACCGCAAGGATGGAGACGACCCACACTTTTGGGACCCCCAGCATTTCCGTTTCCACTCAGCAGACCCCCAAAAAATTTGCTCCGGTGGTAGCTCCCAAGCCAAAATACAACCCTTACCGAGCAGAACTCGAAGGTAAGAGAATTTTTTTCTCTTCGTTTTGCAAATTGCATCCTTTCTTTTCCCTCTCTCTCTCTCTCTCTCTCTCTCTCTCATCCTTGCAGGTTTTAAGAACCATAAAATCCAGGGATAAAAAGCCTGTTTGTGAACTTTATGTGTTTGAGTGCGTGTGTGTGTGTGTAAGTACAAGAGAGAGAGAGAGAGAGAAGTAATAATTGTAACTGGAACAAAAATGCAAGGTTTGAAGATGGGAAAAAATTAATTGCAGTTCTGCGCCTCTTTTATAAAAGGACTTGAAAAGTTGAACATTTTTTTTTAATTGTAGCATTTGAGGGTTGTTGGGGTTTTTTTTTTAACAAGCTGTCCTTGGGGCAGGGGTGTGTGGGTGGAATAAATCGCACACACACACACACACACACAAATACACACACATACACACATAAAAAACCTTGTCCAATACATTGAAATAGCTTGAATTGTGGAGTCTAGAATAAACGGATTTTTCAATCTTCTGTTGTCTGTGGGGAAAACAGACTTTGCTGCGTGAGTGTGTATTTGTGTGTTTTTGCGCAGGGAAAACGAAGCTCCGCTTGACTTAAGGAGATTTTAACAATACCCTGACCAGACTTTGCTCCAAATTCTTCAGCAAAGAATGACAAAAACTGTAAAACTGAGTTGGAGAGCAGAGAATAGGAAGCTGTCGGATGAGTCTCCGTTCCCGTAATGCGAGGTAGCCTTAATTGAGTCAAGAAGTGAAAGTGGCCACGCAGGGAAAGTTTCATCCCTAAACCTTAAATTCTGCCTAAATAAAATAATAAAATAAAAGCAAGCTTATTCCGGTCCTATCTGCAAGAGATTTTCCTTTTTTTTTCTAAATTGCAAAATTGCCGAAGAAGTCGGGTGGAGTCAAAAGAGGAATCAGCCTAGAATCTCTACGTAGCCACAAATGTACCAAACCCTCAAGTGCTTCCCCCCCCCCCCCAAAAGGCAACTGGACTTTTCTTTTCTTTTCCCCTAAGGCAACCGTCTCCTATTTATGACGGTTGCGACCTTCTGACCTACAAAGGCAACAAAGTCTGACCCACAAAGCCAGTCTTAAAGCTCACTTCACCGGTGAGATCAGAAAAGTTGTAAAATGGGGCCAGGCCCGCTTAACAGTTGTCATGCTTAAGGACATTTGAGGCTCTGTTGTGGTCGTAAGTCGAGGACTGCCTGTATTTCCAGCTGGAGAGACCAGCCACGGGGAAGGCACGGTGAAAGCAAAAATGCAGAACAAGGGAATTTCTCCATTGGCCCACCTTCCTGGAGGTTGCAATGATCAGCTTCTAATAGTAATAATCAGAATAGAGCTGGAAGGGACCTTGGAGGTCCTCTAGTCCAACTCTTGCTCAAGCAGGAGACCTGTTACCATTCCAGACAAATGGAAAACCTCCAGTAATGAAGCACCCACAAGTTTTGGTGGCAAGTTGTTCCACTGGTTAATTGTCCTCACTGTCAGGAAATTTCTCCTTAGTGCCAGGTTGCTTCTCTCCTTGATTAGTTTCCATCTATTTCCTTCCTTCCTGCCTTCCTTCCTTCCTTCCTTCCTTCCTTCCTTCCTCCTCTGTCCTTTCTTTCTTTCTCACTTTATCTTTCTTTCTTTCTTTCTTTCTTTCTTTCTTTCTTTCTTTCTTTCTTTCTTTCTTTCTTTCTTTCCTCCCTCTTATTACCATCTCCTTCCTCCCTCCTTTCTTCCCTTCCTTCCTCTCATTATCATCTCCTTCCTTCCTTCCCTCCCTCCTCCTTTCCTCCCTCCCTCTGTCCTTTCTTTCTTTCTCACTTTATCTTTCTTTCTTTGTTTCTCACTTCCTTCCTTCCTTCCTTCCTTCCTTCCTTCCTTCCTTCCTTCCTTCCTTCCTTCCTTTCTCTCTCTCTCTCTTTCTTTCTTTCTTTCTCCCTCTTATTACCATCTCCTTCCTTCCTCCCTCCCTCCTTTCTTCCCTCCCTTCCTCTCATTATCATCTCCTTCCTTCCTTCCCTCCCTCCTCCTTTCCTCCCTCCCTCTGTCCTTTCTTTCTTTCTCACTTTATCTTTCTTTCTTTCTTTCTTTCTTTCTTTCTTTCTTTCTTTCTTTCTTTCTTTCTTTCTTTCTTTCTTTCTTTCCTCCCTCTTATTACCATCTCCTCCCCCTCCCTCCCTCCCTCCCTCCTTTCTTCCCTTCCTTCCTCTCATTACCATCTCCTTCCTTCCTTCTCTCCCTCTCATTCCCATCTCCTTCCTTCCTCCTTCACTCCCTCCCTCCCAAAATCACAGGACTGCAAGGGATCTCAGAGGCCCTCTACTCCAGCCCTCTGCTTAAGTAGGAGACCCTGTACCATCTCAAACAAATGGCTGTAAAGTCTCTTAAAACCTCCAGTGATGGAGCTCCCACAACTTCTGGTGGCAAGTTGTTCCACTGGTTAATCGTCCTCACTGTTAAGAAGTTTTTCCTTAATTGCTTCTCTCCTTGATTAGTTTCCATCCATTGCTTCTTCTCCTGCCCTCAGGTGCTTTGGAGAATAAGTTGACCCCCTCCTCTTTGTGGCAGCCCCTCAAATATTGAAACACTGCTGTTATGTTACCCCTAGTCCTTGTTTTCTCCAGACGAGCCATGCCCAAATCTTGCCTGTTTTTGGGGGAGACTTCCGTGCCCCTCCCCAGAAAACAGCATGGGGGCATTCAGAATTAAAAGACCCTCCAACTTCTCCTTCTCAGGGCCTCCAGCTAAAACTCACCTTGACAAATTGGAATTTTATTTTTTTTTTTACATTTTTATTAACGAACAGTTTTAAACACTTGAGACTCTCCCGCTAGGTCGAAACGAATTGTCATTTTTTAAATTCTAAGCTTCAGCAAAAATCCTTCTTCTTCACCTCTGGCCATGTTTCATTTTCTTCCTCGGTTTTCGCCCAGCAGTTTTCCATCCTTGCTTGGAGAGAGAAAAAAATTGGGTATTACGAACAGATTTAATTGAGACACGCAGAAAGGCTTGGATTGCATTGCTTTCTAGGCTCCTGATTTGTGACATTTTCACTTGTGGGTGTGTGTTTAAGACATCTATTTGGCACACCATAAATCAGAGGTCTTCAAACTTGGCAGCTTTAAGACTTGTGGACTTGTGGACAGCTGGCTGGAGAATTCTGGGAGTTGAAGTCCACAAGTCTTAAAGCTGCCAAGTTTGAAGACTTCTGCCATAAATGAAAAAAAAAAAACTTTTCTAGCTTCCAAAAAGGCTAAATTAAAGTTCGAATCTCTAGCATTCAAGAAAGAGTCAAATGTCCTCTCTTTTTCTTTTTTTGGTGGTTAAACAAAAATGGGGATGATTCGAACGGAATCCATGGCGTGAGCAGTTATAGTCCTTGACTTACGACTTCCCGCTTAGTGACCACTCAAACCGAAAAAAAGTGACTTATGGCCACTTTTTGGTCACGAGAAGCGAAACGTCTTCAAAGAAAAACCAGAAAGTCCAGTTGCCTCTTTAAAAAAAAAACAAAAAACTTTTTGGGATGATTTATGGCCAGTTTTCTCACAACTGTGGAAGCATTCCCCTGTGGCCACCTCATCAAAATTTAGACGAATGGGATTAAAGCTCACTGAACAGCTGCCTTACTTAGCAGTGGAAATTTTGGTCTCAATAGCCATCGTAATTCAAGGACGACTTGTACAGTCGTGGCTTTGCATATCTAAACTGCAAGAGGCTATGTGGTGAGTTTTACTGGATAGGATAGGATAGGATAGGATAGGACAGGACAGGACAGGACAGGACAGGACAGGACAGGACAGGACAGAATAGGGAGAGGAGAGGAGAGGAGAGGAGAGGAGGAGAAGAAAAGAGGAGAGGAGAGGAGAGGAGGAGAAGAAAAGAGGAGAGGAGAGGAGAGGAGAAGAGAAGAGAAAATTAGAGTAGAGTAGAGTAGAGTAGAGTAGAGTAGAGTAGAGTAGAATAGAATAGAATAGAATAGAATAGAATAGAATAGAATAGAATAGAATAGAATAGAATAGAATAGAATAGAATAGAATAGAGGAGAGGAGAGGAGAGGAGAGGAGAGGAGAGGAGAGGAGAGGAGAGGAGAGGAGAGGAGAGGCAATAATAGAATAAACACTGAGAAACTGACCGGTTATCAGAAACTGATTGTCAAACTTGCATCTTTCTATTAATATTTCCAGCAGCTGGCATTAAGAAACAAGCTTCATCTCAATTAACTTCTATTAATTTACCGCCGCTAATTGCTTTTTAAGTCTGTACAATTCTACACCATCTTCCATTTTTTTATTGGAAATAGAAGAATTCTTGTTCCACTTCCTCTCCAGATATTACCAGAACTAGCTTGTCAAATTCCAGGCAATTATGCTGATTTTATTTTGGGCTGAGTTTATACAGGGCTGTCTGTATTTTTATGGCTCTGGATGGTAGCCCTCCTTTCCTTCTGCTCTGCAATAGTATTTACAAGTGGCCCAGAACTTACAAGCATTCATTTAGTGACCGTTCAAAGTTACAACAGCACTGAAAAATGTCTCTTAGGACCGTTTTTCACACTTGCAAACCCTTGCTCAGGGGATCAAAATTCAGACGCTTGGCCACTGACTCGCATTTGTGACAGTCGTGGCGTCCTCGGGGGTCATGCGATCCCCTTTTGCAACCTTCTGACAAGCAAAGTCAATGAGAAAATCAACAGATTCACTTAACAACGGTGGCAAGAGAGGTCGTGAAATGTGGCAAAACTCACTTCAGAAATGTCCCACTTAGCAACAGAAATTCCAGCGGGCGTAAACCGAGGACTACCCGTGTTTCATTTTATTTATTTATTAAATCTATATGCGTCTTCTACGTGTCGTGTCACTCTTCAAGGGCACCACTTCTGAATCCTGCCGGGGAGGGTGGGGGAGGCTTCAGAGGCCTGCAAATATGGGTCCTTGGCACAAATACACAGATTTAATTTTTCTCGCTGTGCTGATGGCTTGGCATTCACGACTTGATGCTGGAGCAGAGAAAGGCGCATCTTTTTCTCCATCGGAGTTTTGGGAATTGTTCGGCGTCTCCTTATAGCCACCACCCACTCCTGTGTTTTTGTCCCGCAACCGACACAAAGCTGTAACTTGGCATCTTTGAATTTCCACGGTGCCGTTCTACAAACACACACACACACCTGTAGCAATGAGATAGGGAAAATGAGAAGGACCTTGGAGTCCCAACAGACGATCCCTTAAAGATGAGCCAAATAAGTTGATACGATCCTTGGTTGTATAAAGAGAGGCCTAGAATCAAAATCACGTGGAGGATTAGTAGCACTTTATAAAGCCTTTAGTAAGGCCACACCTGGAATCCTGCATCCAGTTTTGGTCCCCACATTACAAAAAAGAGGCTGAGACTTTGGAAAAAGTGCAGAGAAGAGCAACTAAGACGATCAAAGGCCTGGAGGCTAAAACATCAGAGGAACGGTTGCAGGAAGTGGGTTTGGCCAGTTTAGAGAAAAGAAGGACCAGGGGTTACATGATAGCATCTTCCAATATCTGAGGGGCTGCCACAAAGAGGAGGGGGTCCGCCTATTCTCCAAAGCACCAAAGAAGGCAGGAGAAGAAGCAACCGATGGAAACTAATCAAGGAGAAAAGCAACCTAGAAGTGAGGAGAAACTTCCAAAAAGTGAAGACAATTAATCAATGGAACTTGTCTCCAGAAGTTGTGGGTGCTCCAACACTAGAGGTTTTTAAGAAGAGATTAAGGGTTAGACTAGAAGACCTCTAAGATCCCTTCCAACTTTCCTCTATTTTCCTCCCCTCCCCTCCTTTTCCTTTTCCTTTTCATTCTCTCCTCTCTTCTCTTCTCCTCGCTCCTCCCTCCCCTCCCTTCCTTCTCCTTCTTCTCCTTCTCCTTTTCCTCCTCTCTCTCCTCCCCTCCTTCTCCTTCTCTCCTCTCCTCTCCTCTCCTCCCCTCCCCTCCCCTCCCCTCCCCTCCCCTCCTCTCCTTCTCTCCTCTCCTCCCCTCCCTCCCCTCCTTCTCCTTCTCTCCTCTCCTCTCCTCTCCTCTCCTCCCCTCCCCTCCCCTCCCCTCCCCTCCTCTCCTCTCCTCCTTCTCTTCTCTCCTCTCCTCTTCTCTCCTCTCCTTTCCTCCCCTCCCCTCCTTCTCCTTCTCCTTCTCTACTCTACTCTACTCCCCTCCTTCTCTCCCCTCCCCTCCCCTTCTCTCCCCCTTTCCCCTTCCCCTTCCCCTTCTCTTCCTTCTCCTTTGCCTCCTTCTCCTTCATCACCACCTCCACTTCCTTCTCCCTCTCCCTCTTCCTCCTCCTCTTATTTTTCTCCTTCTCCCCTTTTCAAAAAGCCAGCCTTGAGACAGCTCTGAAATGCCAGTTAATACCGCCGAGTCTTGTGCCGTGATTCACCGCCCCTCTCTGTCCCGTCGGTGAACCCCATCGGGATTAATTTGGGCGAAAGAACAAACAAACAAGCGAACCCCCCCCCCCCCTTCCCAACCACCCACTGGGCCCCACTCAAAAAGGAAGGGGAAGGAAACTGTTAAAACCCTGACATACTTGAGAATGGAATGAAATCTCTTTTTCTTGTTTTCTTTTTTGGAACGAACATCGCTTACCAGCTATATTAAACCTGTTTTGAAGAAAAGATAAAGGGTAACTCTAGTTATATTTATTCCTGGGTGTTGGTGCTTAATTAACGGTGCACCAGCCTTCTAGCTTTAAAAAAAATAAAAAATTCAGTTGCCTTGAAAACCCAGAAAGATACCGAGTTTGCTTTTCAGTTTCTCTCATTGGTAGAACGGCTCCTATCCAGATGGATGGTGGAAAAAGAAAGAAAGAAAAAAGACTGTTTTAGTGGCCTAAAGTGGATGAAGTTTGTCTTCAACATACAACACTTCGTTTAGCGACCGTTCCAAGTTATAGTGACCCTGAAAAAAGTGACTTGGGACCATTTTTCATACTTACGACTGTATTCCAATTGGCACGTGATCCAGATTTAGAGGCTTGGCAACTGACTCGTACTTACGACGGTCGCAGCGTCCCGGGGTCACATGACCCCCTGTTGGCGACCTTCCAACAAACAAAGTCAACGGGGAATCTGGATTCGCTTAACGACGGTGTTATTAACTTAACAACTGCAGAGGTTCAGTTAGCGATGGTGGCAAGAAAGGTCTTAAAATGCGGCAAAACTCACTTAACAACTGTCCCGCTTAGCAACAAAAAACTTGGCTCAATTGCGGTCCTAATTGAGGACTACCTGTATCTATCCTCAAAGGCTTGGATGATACGATAGCTTATCTCCCAACCTTGTAGTAAATCTATGAATGTTGGAAGTTCCATCAGGGATCAGGAAATCCGTTCCACGGGAAGATTAAAACAGATTTTATTGAGGTGGGATCTAAAAAGAATATAGAGTTAATAATAAAGTTGGAAGGGACTTTGGAGGTCTTCTAGTCTAACCCCTTAAGTAGGAGATCCTGCTGAGCCTTGGTGACGCAGCAGATTAAAGTGCTGTTAATGAGCACCAGCTGCCTGCAATTACTGCGAGTTCGAATCTCCCCAGGCTCAAGGTTGATTCAGCCTTCCATCCTTCCGAGGTGGGTAAAATGAGGACCCGGATTGTGGGGGTAATAAGGTGACTTTGTATAAAAAAGAACACCGCTTGTGGGGGGGGCCGAAAGCCCTACTAAGCAGGTATATACAAAAGTATGAAGGCTATTGTTTAACGCATTGTAAGCCGCCCTGAGTCTCCGGAGAAGGGCAGCATATAAATTGAACCGATAGATAGATAGATAGATAGATAGATAGATTTCAGATAAATGACTATCCAGTCTCTTCTTAAAAGCCTCCAGTGATGAAGCACGCACATCTTCTGGTGGCAAGCAGTTCCACTGGTTAATTGTCCTCATTCTTAGGAAGTTTCTCCTTACTTCTAGGTTGCTTCTCTCCTTGGTTACTTTCCATCTGTTGCTGCTTCTCCTGCCCTCAGGTGCTTTGAAAAATAGTTAGACCCCCTTGTCTTTGTAGGAGCCCCTCAGATATTGGAGCATTGTTATTGTGTCTCCCCTTGTCCTTCTTTTCTCTAGACAAGACCTATCCAATTCTTGCAGCCGTCCTTCATATATCCATGGAGATTCTCGGTCATCCAGGTCCTGGTTGTCCCAAAAGGAGCTTTTCTTTCCAGAGGCAACTGGACTGTCTGTTTTTTTCCTTGAAGACGTTTTGCTTCTCATCCAGGAAGCTTCATTCAGCTCTGACTGGATGGTGGGGAATCAGCCGTCTGCAAGGTGTATCAATCCTTCCCTTCCCCACCATCCACTCGGAGCTGAAGAAGCTTCCTGGATGAGAAGCGAAATGTCTTCAGAGAAAAACCAGACAGGCCAGTTGCCTCTTGAAAAAAAATCATCTTTGGGACGTTCTTCATATGTTTCAGCTTCCAGTCCCCTCATCCTCTTTGTGGATTTTTTCTGCACTCTTGCTAAAGTTTCCACATCTCCTGTTGACCAGAATTGGTAACTTGCCAATTTGTTTGGTTGACTTTCTTCTCCTCCTTCTTATATGCTTGCGAATCAGGGAGGTGTCCAGTTTATCCTCTTCCAAATGTGTATTCCGTTTCTTAGGAATTTAAAAAAAATATTCATCCTCTTTGGCCTAAGCCACCGATCCTTCATTTCTCCATCTTTTTGACTCTGACAGGAAAGTAGCAAAAATTGTTTAGGGAGCTCAACTCCTGGTGGCTTCATGGACATGCATGAAATTTTGGGGAAGGAAGTGGAAGTGACTTGATGTCTTCTTCAGAAGTCTTGGCATCTTCTCCGTCTCTGGTGATGGTGGATGTCTCCCATCCGGGTTCTGATTAGGCCTGGCCCTGCTTAGCTTCTGAAATCAGCCAAGATTGGCTAGATGGTTGAATCAAGATTAAGTTCTGGTGACATCATAGTTTCAGTAGGACAGTGTTTCTCAACCTTGGAAGCTTGAAGATGGGTGGATTTCAACTCCCAGGATCCCCCAGCCAGCAGCGCTGGCTGGGGGATTCTGGGAGTTGAAGTCCACCCATCTTCAAGCTTCCAAGGGGGATTCTGGGAGTTGAAGTCCACCCATCTTCAAGCTTCCAAGGGGGATTCTGGGAGTTGAAGTCCACCCATCTTCAAGCTTCCAAGGCAGAGAAACACTGCTCTAGGAGATTATTCACCTTTGCTACTAATCTGGTTTACAATCCTGGATTTCCTTAGTTTCTCTAGGAGATCAGCTTTGCTACTAATCCAAGGCACCTGAAGGCCACCCAAGGAATAATGGGTGGAAACTGACCATGGAGAGATTCAACCTGGAAATGAGGAGGAATTTCCTGACAGTGAGAGCAATCAACAGAAGTTGCCTTTGGAAGTTGTGGGAGCTTCATCACCGGAGGCTTTCAAGAAGAGACTGGACTGTCATCGGTCAAAAATGGTGCAATGTCTCCTCCAAGATCCCTTCCAGCTCTGTTAATCTGTTAATCTGGTCCACAATGCTGGACTTCCTTGGTCCAAGGACTGACCAGATCCATCTCTGCCCAGCGTTTCAAGGCCAGACAGAATCACCTGCCACCTGTCGTGACGGCAGATATTGCCAGAATTTGCTCCAAAATGCATCAGGACTCAAGCTGAACAGCCAGGGAGACCCAGGCTTGTCACAACATCTGGAGTGTCTCTGCTCCAGCTGTCAGCTTCATTTGGAGCCACCCGAAGGGACTCTTGACTGTTCTCAGCCTTCTCTATAATTTCCCTCTTTTTCTCGTCTTTCAAATTCCTGATTGCCAAAGCCCCATTTGGTTTCTGATTTAAGGAACCAAGAGGTTGCATCCCATTTTAAGATTTGTTCTTGATTTTGCAGTAACAGATGCCCAGTCTTTCTTGAAACTCTCCGGCGATGGAGCACCCACAGCTCAGGACTACAAGCTGTTCCACTGATTAATTGTCAAGAAATTCCTCCTTAATTCCAAGTTGCTTCTCTCCTTGATGAGTTTCCATCCATTGCTTCTTCTCCTGCCGTCTGGTGCTTTGGAGAATAGCTTGACTCCCTCTTCTTTAGGGCAGCCCCTCAGATATTATGTCTCCCCTAGTCCTTCATTTCATCAAGCTGGACATCCCCAGTTCCAATATGTTTTAGTCTCCAGTCCTCTCATCCTCTTGGTTGCTCTTCTCTGCACTCTTTCTAGAGTCTCCACATCTTTTTTATATTGTGGTGACCAAAACTGCAGGAAATATTCCAAGTGTGGTCTTACCAAGGCTTTATAAAGTAATATTAACACTTCATGTATCCTTCACCTTCAGCTCCATACATTCATGCAACAAACTAATGCTCTAACCAAGCAACAGCATTACGGTAAAAATCAAAATCTGGAAGGGATCTTGGAGAACTTCTAGTCCAATCTCTGCCCAGGGCAGGAGCCCTTATTCCATCCCAGACAAAGGGTTGTCCAATCTCTTCTTAAAAGCCTCCAGAGATGGAGCGCTCACAATTTCTGGCAAACTGGTTAATTGTTCTCACTGTTAAGAAGTTTCTCCTTAATTTCAGGTTGCTTCTCTCCTTGATTAGTTTCCATCCATTCTTCAGGTGCTTTGGGAAATAGGTAGACCCTCTCTTCTTTGGGGCAGCCCCTGAGAGATTGGAAGACTGCTATCATGCCTCCCTGTTTCTTTTTTTCCTTCCTTCCTTCCTTCCTTCCTTCCTTCCTTCCTTCCTTCCTTCCTTCCTTCCTTCCTCTATCAATTTCTTTCTTTCTTCCTTCCTTCCTTCCTTCCTTCCTTCCTTCCTTCCTTCCTTCCTTCCTTCCTTCCTCTATCTCTTCCTTCCTTCCTTCCTCTATCTCTCTCTTTCTTTCTTTCTTTCTTTCTTTCTTTCTTTCTTTCTTTCTTTCTTTCTTTCTTTCTTTCTTTCTTTCTTTCTTTCTTTCTTCTTTCTTCCTTCCTTCCTTCCTTCCTTCATTTCTTTTTCTTTGTTTCTCTTTTTTCTTTTCTTTTTTTCTCTCTCTTTCTTTGTTCTTTCTCTTTCATTCTTTCAGATGTTTTGTAGAAAGGTTGACCTTCTCTTCTGTGGGAAAGCCCCTTCAAATATTGGAAGACTGCTACCCTATTCCCCCTAGTCCTACTTTTTATTAAACTAGCTATACCCAAATCCTGCCACCGTTCTTCGTATGGGTTTAGTTGTCTCCTGGCCCTTTAATCATTCTAGTTGCTCTTCTTTGCACTTTTTCCAAAGTCTCCATATCTTGAGACTTTTTGGGGGGGGGGGGGGAAGGACACACAAACCATTAGCCAAATAGGGTAGCAGAGTTTGAATGTCCAGCTGGCCAGATTGCAGAGGGTCGAAGGTGGTGGTGGGGATGTCCATGATTCGATCCAGCATCCTGATGTTTGGGAACTGCCTGGTAAAATTTGCCGCTGTTTGTTGCCATAACCAGGTCAACGGAGAAGGAAAAGTGATCTTCGGTTCCTTAGCAACCGGCCCCAGGAGAAAGAATGGGAAAGAATCACTTGCACACACAGAGATGCACATATACACACGCAAGCACCAATGAAGGCCTCTTGGAGCGGAGAAAGTGGAAAGTTTCCATTGGGAGGCGGGGGGGCATTTTGGCCCCTTCCCCTTGCCAAAGGAGAGCGGGGAGCGTAATTCTACCACACCGATGGGACTCTGCTCTGCCCCTACAGTGGCACTCACTTCTGTGGAGGGGTCTATTTAGGGCAGGGATCCCCAAACTTGGTGACTTGAAGACTTGTGGACTTCAATTCCCAGAATTCCCCAGCCAGCATGGCTGGCTGGGGAATTCTGGGAGTTGAAGTCCGTAAGTCTTCAAGTCACCAAGTTTGGGGACCCCTGATTTAGGAGAAAGAAAAGCGTGCAGACGTGATACCCAAACTAGGAGAAACTCCTGGAAGGAAGCCTCTCCCCCCCCCCCCCCCCCCCTTATGCAGGTTAAAGGATGGGTTGTAAGGATCTGGAGTGACGGTGCAAGGGATCGCCAGGAGTGGTTTTCCCCGTAGGGAGATGGATCTGGTTTGGCATCCGGCTGGCAGTTGATTGCTCGGAGTTGCAGGAAAGTTGGGACCAATTAGGCTGATCCACCCTCGAGGCCGATGGGTCCTGTTAGGTTCTTATCAGTTCGGGGAGGCTTTCGTGAACCTAGTTGGAGGTCTTGAGCCATCGTGTTGAGATGTGGGATACTCAAGAGTTTCCTTTCCTCCTTCCTCCCTCCCCCCTTCTCCTTCTCTCCCTTTCCTTCCTTCCTTCCTTCCTGCCTTCCTTCCTTCCTTCCTTCCTTCCTTCCTTCCTTCCTTCCTTCCTTCCTTCCTTCTTTCTTTCTTTCCTTCTCTCCCTTTCCTTCCTTCCTTCCTGCCTTCCTTCCTTCCTTCCTTCCTTCCTTCCTTCCTTCTTTCTTTCCTTCCTCCCTCCCTCCCACCTCCTCCTTCTCCTACTCTCCCCTTCCTAACCTTCTTCTCCTTCTCCTCTCTTATTCCTTCCTTCCTTCCTCCCCCCTCCCTCCCTCCCACCTTCCCTCCCTCCTCCCCCTCTCCCCTTCCTTCCTACCTCCCTCCTCCTCTACTCTCCCCTTCCTCTCTCTTTCCACTTTCCTTCTTTCTTTCCTTCCTTCCCTCCCTCCCTCCCTTCTTTTCCTAACCCTTTCCTTCTCCCTCTCCTTTTCCTCTCTACTTCTTTCCTTAATTCCTCCCTCCCTCCCTTCCTCCCCCCTCCCTCCCTTCCACCTTTGCTTCTCCTCCTCCTCTCCCCTTCCTCCCTCCCTCCTCCTTCTCCTTCTCTCTCCTTCTTCCCTCCCTCCACTTCCCTTCTTTTTTTCCTTCCTTCCTTCCCTCCCTTCTTCCTTCCTAACCCTATCCTTCTCCTTTCTCCTTCCTTCCTTCCTCCTTCCCCTTCCCCCCTTTGCTCCCTCCTCCTTCTCACCCCTTCCTTCTTTCCTTCCTCACCCTCCCTCCCTTCCACCTTTGCTCCCTCCTCCCCCTCTCCCCTCCCTCCCTCCCTCCTCCTTCTCCTATTCTCTCCTTCTTCCCTCCCTCCACTTCCCTTCTTTTTTTCCTTCCTTCCTTCCCTCCCTTCTTCCTTCCTAACCCTTTCCTTCTCCCTCTCCTTTTCCTCTCTATTTCCTCCCTCCCTTCCTTCCCACTCCCTAACTTCCTCCTCCTCTCCTCTCCCCTTCCTCCCTCCCTTCCTTCTTCCTTCCTTCCTTCCTTCCTTCCTTCCTTCCTTCCTTCCTTCCTTCCCTCCCATCCATCCATCCATCCATCCATCCATCCTCCTTTCAAAGCGTCAAAGCAAACCCAGAGAAAAGATTTTGCTACTGTACAATATGGAGGAAATTTTTGGTTTTTTGTGGTTTTTTTTTTAGCTAGGATTGAAAAAAGGCACACATGGAGCCGTTTTCACCAGATGGGACATTGTGGCAACTTATGTCGGAACAAACTGTAGTTCCAGTTTGATGGACCGTAATTTGTTGACGTGCGAGAGGGCCTGGTCCGTTTTTTTCTCTGCAAGTGATGAAAACATTTATTTCTATGTCAAGATGCTCCCTGTTCTTCGAAATCCACATTCCCCTACCTGGCAGCTAAGAAGGATACGAACCAAGAGAGGATACGGTCCCATCAGATCTGTGGGGGTCTCTTTTTGTGGGATGGCAGCACTCTTTCGGAGGGGCTTCCCTTTTGATGGCGGCCAGGGGTTGGACTGGATGGCCTCGAGGGCCTCTTCCAATACCTAGCGATTCTGTGGCATCATTTTTAACCCAAGAAATTGGAAGATGCGGCCACCGAGAAATAATTTTCTCCAGGCTGCATCATTTGAGGTTCCTCTCCTGTTGGAGAACAGAGAAAAAAACACCATTTGCGTCTTTTCCATCTGTGTTTGATTGGCAGCAAGAGAGGCCTTTGAATGCTTCTCTTTCTTTTCTTTTTCCTTCCTTCTCTCCTCTCCCCTTCCTTCCGTCCTCCCTCCCTCTCTCTTTTCTCCCTCCCTCTCTCCCTCTTTTCCTTCCCTTCCCCACCCCCAAATCTGCTTTTCAAATTATTTCCGCTAATGCTTGGATAAGTTTCTAATATGGTGTATACAAGAGGCCGGCTAGTGTAAGAAATAGGATCTTGTCTATGAAATTTTTATTTTATGACTTGCTGCGTGAGGCTTCGTGATTGTGTCTCGTTTAATACATTGTGGTTAGGCAAACCTGGTGTAATACAACAGGGAGGGAGAGAAGAAGGGGAGGGAGGGAGGGAGAAAAGGAAGGAAGGAAGGAAGGAAGGAAGGAAGGAAGGAAGGAAGGAAGGAAGGAAGGAAGGAAGGAGATGGCAATGAGATGGAAGGCAGGAGGAAGGGGGGAAAGGAAGAAGATAGGGAAGAAGGAAGGAAGGGAGTGAGGGAAGGAAGGAAGGAAGGAGATGGCAATGAGATGGAAGGAAGGAGAGAGAGAAGAAAGGGAAGAAGAGAGGGAAGAAGGAAGGGAGGGAGGAAGGAAGGAAGGAGATGGCAATGAGATGGAAGGCAGAAGGGAGGGAGGGAAGAAAGGAGGGAGGGAAGAAAGGAAGGAAGGAAGAAGAATGGAGCAAGAAAGGAAGGAAGGGGAGAGGAAAAGAGGGAGGGTAAGAGGGAAGGCAGGAAGAAGAGGGAGGGAAGGAAGGAAAGAAAGATGACAATGAGATGGAAGGCAGGAGGGAGGGAGGAATGAAGGAGGGAGGGAGGGAAGAAAGGAAAGAAGAAGAGAGGGAAGGAGGGAGGGAGGGAGGGTAGGAGGGAAGGCAGGAAGAAGAGAGGAGGGAGGGAAGGAAGAAAGGAAAGAAAGGAGGAAGGAAGGAGAGAGGGAGGGAAGATCTTTCATTCCCATTCTTTTTGATCACATTGACACCTGGATTGGATCCCCAGTTGGGGCGGGGGGGGGAGGATTGCCAATGAGATTCCCCCCCATAAAGATCCCTGGAGCTGAACTGCCTGCTCTCTCTCTCTTTTGCAAGAAAAGAGTTTCCCTTGGCTATTTTTAAGGCAGTTTCTGGACGGTTCCCCCTCCCTCCGCGAAGGGCCAAAGTGACTCAGCCAGAAAAGGGAGACCCCCCCCTCCTTCCTTTGCTCTGTCCCCCCAACTTCTGCAAACGGCCCCAGCCTTACCCCCCACCCTCACCCTCTCCAACTACGGGAAACCCTGCCAGCCGCTGCCCTTCCGGGATGCAGCTGATCTCCTGTGCGCTAAAAAGAAGAAAAAAAAAGAAAAATTCAAATTGCATCAGTTTTGGATGAAGCAATTTGGGGAAAAGGAAGAAAGTCCGTTCTGGAGCCAGGCTTTCTGGCATGGCCACTCAAGGGGGAGGAGGAGGGGGTGCTCCAGAAACCCCCCCTTAAAATCTTGCCCTTTTCCATTGGCACTCGGCAGTGGCTTCTACCAGGTGGTCCTCGCCTTACGACCACAATGGCCGTAGCGAGACAGTTATGAACTGAGTTTCGCCCCATTTTTCTCGCCCTGGTCGTTAAGCATATCACTGTGGTTGTTAAGTGAGTATCACCGTTGTTAAGTGAATCCGCCTTCTGCCTGGACTTTGCTTGTCAAGAATGTCACAAAAGGTGATCGCGTGACCCCGGGACACTGCGACCGTCATAAATACGAGTCAGTGGCCTGAATTTTGATCATATCATGAGGAGGCTGCAATGGTCGTATCTGTGAAAAACGGTCATAAGTCACTTTTCTCAGGGCCGTGGTAACTTTGAATGGTCACTAAATGAGCTGCTGTAAAGTGAGGACTGCTTGCAATTGAAGATTGAACTAGACACTCCATCATCCAAAGATGCTGTTGGACGCCTCAAAAATCTTATCCTCTCTCAATCTGTGGATCTGGGACCCCCAAAAAGGACCCCACATTTATGGGGTTCTCACCTCAAAATTAATTATTTCCACAGGGTCGGAATTCGCCAAGAAAGTTCCGACTGAATTGGCAATAATTCAATTTTGATTTCCTGAGCAAAAGTAAAAAGCAATGAAAAAAACCTTGCAATGATTTTGCAGAACATACTGTCCAATCATTATTTGAAATTTAGCATACAAATTTATTTTTTTATGTTTTTGTATCCCATCTTTATTATTTTTGCAAATAACTCAAGGTGGCAAGTATATCCAATTCATCTTCTCCCTCCTATTTTTCCCCCAACAACAACCCTGTGAGGTGGGTTAGATTGAGAGAGAGAGAGGGACTGGCCCCAAAGTCACCCAGCTGTCTTTCAAGTGTAAGGCGGGACTAGAACTCACAGTCTTCTGATGATTGGCCCAAAGTCACCCACCTGGTTTTAATGTCTAAGGCGGGACTAGAACTCACCATCTCTTGGTGATTGGCCCAAAGTCACCCAGCTGGCTTTCATGACTATGGCAGGACTTGAACTCACAACCTCATGCATTCTAGCCTGGTGCCTTAACCACTAAACCATATAAATAATAATGATTATTTTAGTTAGTTTGTTTCAGATTCCCAGTGGGTACAATTTTCTAATGAATAAACACACCCATTAAAATCCAAAATATTTGCAGTTTCTATCATATTTCCTTGACCTAGGCTTCTGAAACGCTAGAAATTGAAAATTAAAGGACAAAAAAGAAATCACTTTATTCATTATATCTATCAACATGCCATGAATGGCAGATAGACTGGTGGAGATGCTGGAGGCTCACATTTTTTTTAATTTCAAGGGGAGTCAGACCCAACCCTCTGTGACCAATGTTAAGGGTTGCTGATATCCAATAATAATCAGTGGACTGCAAATACATGGAATAAATAATGAATACATAAATAAAACTGATCCCACGATCAACAATTGTTAGACTTTGCCAAAATTAGTGCTGTCCGTTTCAGTTGTGTTAAAACGTCCATTTTTAGGAAAAGTCAAAGCAAATGGCAAAACTGATATTCTGGCCAGTTACATATTTCAGTGCCTAATTTAAACATTTTGCAAAACAATAGAATAAAAAATTGATTTCCAATAAGGAAACGTTGAAATTAGTGGGAATTTGAAGGTGTCCCAGAATTGAAGCCGAACGAGTTAAAATCTCACACATCTTAAAGATGCCAACATTTGGGGGGGGGGGGAACTCCCCTACTGATTTAAAATAGTATTATTGGCAATGGAAGGAAGCCCCGTGACTTTGTTGAGAAATAGGAACAAGTGGCAATTTCTAAGCAATGCACAAAACTGACATTGACTGTAATTGGTGAAGCAATATTGAAAATAGATGTTTTCAATATTGCTTCACAAATATATACATATTTTATGCCTGGCTTGCAATCACACAAACACACACATCCACATTCCTGCTCTGCACGAGTTCAAGGAAACGGGAACTGCACCCATTTCAGGAAAGGATCTAAACTTTTGGAAAGTCTAAATAGAATTTCCCAGAAAATTATAACAAGGAAATGGAGCTGGAATCACTCAGTACAGGGAGCCCTTCACTTAGGACCACAGCTGAGCCCAAAATTTGCCAAGCTGAACAGTTTTTAAGTGAGTTTTGCTCCATTTTACGATGTTTCTTGTCACAGCTGTTAAGTGAATCACCCAGCCAGCTGTCTACCTAAGGAAGACAGGGCTAGAATTCCCAGTCTCCCAGTGATTGGTCCAAATTCATTCACTTGGCTTTTGTAGCTAAGACAGGACTAGAACTCACTGTCCCCTTGTGATTGGCCCAAAGTCACCCAGCCAGTTTTCATGCCTAAGGCAGGACTAGAACTCATTGTCTCCCGGTGATTGGCCCAAAGTCACCCAGTTGATTTTCATGCCTATGGAAGGTGGGACTAGAACTCACCGTCTCCCGGTGATTGGCCCAAAGTCACCCAGTTGATTTTCATGCCTAAGGAAGGCGGGACTAGAACTCACCGTCTTCTGGTGATTGGCCCAAAGTCACCCAGTCGATTTTCATGCCTAAGAAAGGCGGGACTAGAACTCACCATCCCCTGGTGATTGGCCCGAAGTCAAACAGCCAGTGAAAGTTAGAACTAGAACTCACCATCCCCTGGTGATTGGCCCAAAATCATTCAGCCTGCTTTCATGCTTAAGGCAGAACTAGAACTCACCGTCTCCTGGTTCCTTAACATTAAACACTAAATCAAAGTGGCCGCATGCAGCCATCACTGATTTAATTGTCTCGTTTTTTCGTGTCAAATGCCACTTTTCCTGCAGAGCATCAGCCCCACGATAGCTGTGAATAATATGTGATTATAGAACAGGGGAGGAATTAATAAAAGAAAAGATACACGAGGTTTGGGGGCTAATCCTGGAGCAAGAGAGAGGGACTGGCCTCAGACCACCCATACACCCATACACTGTTGGAATCAGAACAAAAGAGAACAGAACGACAAAGTTGGAAGGGACCTTCGAGATCTTCTATTCCAACCCCCGTCCAAGATAAGATCTTAGACAATCTTGGTCAAATGGCTGTCCAGTCTCTTCTTAAAAACCTCCAGTGATGGAGCTCCCACAATTTCTGGTGGCAAGTCGTTCCACCGATTAATTGTTCTCCCCGTCAGGACATTTCTCCTTGGTTCTAAGTTTCTTCTCTCCTTGAATGATTTCCCTCCATTGTTTCTTCTCCTACCATCAGGGGCTATGGAGAATTGATTTGACCTTATGCTTAGCCTGCTTTAATCTGAGTTACTTGGAATAAAAGAGTTGGAAGGGACCTTGGAGGTCATTTAGTCCAACCCAGGCAGGAAACCCTACACCACTTCAGACAAATGGTTGTCCAATCCCTTCTTTAAAACTTCCAGTGTTGGAGCATTCACAACTTCTAGTGGCAAGCTGTTCCACTGATTAATTGTCCTCGCTGTCAGGAAATTTCTCCTTAGTTTTAGGTTGCTTCTCTCCTTGATGAGTTTCCATCCATTATTCCTTCTCTGGCCTTCGGGTGCTTTGGAGAATAGCTTGATCCCTTCCTCCTCTCTGTGGGAGCCCCTCAAATATTGGAAGATGCTCTCCTGTCTCCCCTGGTCCTTCTCTTCCCTAGACTAGCCAGGCCCAGTTCCTGCAACCGTTCTTCCTATGTTTGAGCCTCCAGTCCCCTCATCATCCAGGTTGCTCTTTGCACTTTTTCTAGACTCTCAATATCCTTTTTATAGTGTGGTATCCAAAACTGGATTCAGGATTCCAAGTGTGGCCTTACCAAAGCTTGATAGGAAGTGCTCGACTTACTGCAGTTCCCTTAGTGACCATTCAAAGTTAACGGCACTGAAAAAAGTGACTTTTTCACCCTTACGACCATTGCCTCATCCCTGTGGTCACATCTTCAACGTTCAGACGCTTGGCCACGGACTCGTATTTATGACGGTGGCAGCCTTCCTGGGGTTGTGTAAACCCCTTTTGCGACTTCTCGACAAGCGAAGTCCATTTGTGGGGGGGCGGGGGGATGGATTCCCTTAACGGCCGCCTGAGTCCTGAGAAGGGCGGCATATAAATCTAAATAAATCTAAAAAAAAAAAAAACAACTTGCCGAACGCATTTTCTCCCTTAGCCACCTAAACTCTGGGCTCCGTTCTGGTCATAAGTCTGAGGACTACCTGTCTACAATGCGTCGCAAGAAAGATCTTCCCCAAGCTGTGTTTTTCTGAAAAGAGCCCCCCAAATGATTGCAAAAGCCTGCTTCTAGTTTCACCCCAGCCTCGCCCCCTCCCCCCCGGCCTCCTCCCTCCCCTTTTGTGCCGGCCGGCTGCAATTAAAGACCCTGATTGCCATCGTCCGGGGCGAGTGGCATTCATCGCTTTCCCTGATGAGAGTCTTGTTCCTATGGAGACTGATTGCTGCCCCTCTGCCCTTCTCCTCGGGTGGGGGGGGGGTCACCATGCTTTGCCCACTGCCCTCCCTGCAGCCGAAGGGCCACTCAGACACCTGGGCCTTTGTCTGGGGAAGAGGAAAACAAAAGAAAAACGGGGAAGGGAATGAAAAATCTCCAGGCAAATTAGAAAATTCAGACCTTGACAGCATCCTCCGACCTTGATTGGGGTGGGGTGAGATTGACAGGATTGAGCGAATCACAAAATCTTTTTTTTTTTTTTTTTTTGCAAAGAAAGGAAGGGAGAAAGTGAGGGATGGGAAGAGAAGGAAAGGAGGAAGAGAGGGAGGGTGAAACGAAGAGAGGGTGGGGAAGCAAGGAGGGAGGGAGGAAGGATAGATGGGGAACAAAAGGACGAAGGGAAAAGGAAGGAAAGAAGGAAAAATGAAGGAAGGAACAGAGGAAGTAAAGAAAGGAGAGAAGGAGGGAGGAGAAAAGAAAGGAAGGAAGGAAGGAGGAAGGGATGAAAAGGAAAAAGGGAGGAAGGATAGATGGGTAACAAGGAGGAAGGGGAAAGGAAGGAAAGAAGGAAAAACGAAGGAACAGAGGAAAAAGTAAGGAAAGGAGAGGGAGGGAGGGACGGAGGAAAAAAGGAAGGAGAAGAAAGAAGGAAAGCAAGGAAGGGAGAGGAGGAAGGTAGGAAAAGGAAAAAGGGAGGAAAGATAGATGGGTAACAAAAGGAGGAAGGGAAAAGGAAGGAAAGAAGGAAAAATGAAGGAAGGAACAGGAAGTAAGGAAAGGAGAGGGAGGGAGGGAGGAAAAAGAAAGGAAGGAAAGTGATGGAAGGCAGGGAGGAAAAAAGGAAGGAGAAGAAAGAAGGAAAGCAAGGAAGGGAGAGGAAGAAGGAAGGAAAAGGAAAAAGGGAGGAAGAATAGATGGGTAACAAAAGGAGGAAGGGGAAAGGAAAGAAAGAAGGAAAAACAAAGGAACAGAGGAAAAAGTAAGGAAAGGAGAGGGAGGGAGGAAAAAAAGGAAGGGAAGTGATGGAAGGCAGGAAGGAAGGAAGGAGAAGAAAGAAGGAAAGCAAGGAAGGGAGAGGAGGAAGGGAGGAAAAGGAAAAAGGGAGGAAGGATAGATAGGTAACAAAAGGAGGAAGGGAAAAGGAAGGAAAGAAGGAAAAACGAAGGAAGGAACAGAGGAAGTAAGGAAAGGAGAGGGAGGGAGGGAGGAAAAAGGAAGGGAAGTGATGGAAGGCAGGAAGGGAGAGAAGGAAGGAGGGAGGGAGGAAAAAAAGAAGGTGAGGAAAGAAGGAAAGCAAGGAAGGGAGAGGAGGAAGGGAGGAAAAGGAAGAAAGGAGGAAGGATAGATGGGAACAAAAGGAGGAAGGAGAAGGAAGGCAAGAAGGAAAAATGAAGGAAAGAGGGAGGAAGGAGAAAAGGAAGGAAGGAAAGATGGGAATGAGATGGAAGGCAAGAGGGAGGGAGGAAGGAGGGAGGAAGGAGATGTAAAAGGAGAGGGAAGGAAGGAAGGAAGGAGTCCATTTTCAAGGTTGCGTTGCTTTGGAATATCAATTAATATTTAATTCCTAGGCCACCCTCCCATCTCACTGTCTGAGGCTGGCTGGTGCTATTAACTCCTGAAGGCAGGGAAGAGGAAGAAGGGGTCCAAAGGGAAAGGCTGATTGGAAGCAGGAAAGAAATATTTTAAATAAATTGAGGCTTCCTGTATATTGAGGCCCTGGGTCTGTGTGTTGGGTCGGATGGATGGAGAACTTGAAAGAAAATTTAGTTTCTCTGTTGATAAGACTCTTGTAGGCACCAAGATTACAGATTACAGAATAACCGTGGAAGAAGCACATGGTAATTCTCACAGTGAGAATAGCAAAGGTGCGTGAGTTGGCAGAGACATCGAAATCGATGGCTTTCATTCCGAAATAACAATTTCTCTAGCTGTGTTTCTGCTTGGGAACTCACTTAACGCCTGTCTGGCTCAGCAACAGAAACGTTGGGCTCATTCGCGGTCGTAAATTGAGGATTCCCCAAAGACTCAACCAGACCCAACACCAAATCTTGCTGAGGTCAGGAGCCTAACGATCCTTAAAAATATGTCTGGATTTCTTTTTCTTTTCCCAAAAAAATAAAATAAATCAATTGCGATACACTTGTACAAATTGTTAATTAAAGCCGGAGACATGGCTGCACTTCTGGCTCTGTACTAGTCTGTATTTTTGGCCTTGGGGGGGGGGGGAAGGATGGTTAAAATAAACTTTAATTCTAGAGACGGGGTAGAAGTGTGAGCAGAGTTTTTCAGCGTGACCCCTCAGGCGAGATAAAGATATATCCATGGCAACTGGTTTTCGGCGCTTGAGAAATTGTCTGTTGCTAATATTACTAATTCATGCCGGAGAAAATCTGTTGTGCTCCCTGCCTTCCGAGGTGAGATTGGCTGCCATCACTTCGGCTGCTGTGCCTGCCTTTGGAATGAGCCATGAGGGGAGTCCTTGACTTAACAACGGTCCGTATAGTGACCGTGGGAAGTTTTCCATCCCCTCGGTCACGTAAGGGAAAAAAATCAGGTGCTTGGCAACTGACTCATACTTATGGCGGTTGCGGTATCCCGGGGTCACGCGAGAGGAAGAAGAGGAAGAGGGAGAAGAAGAGGAGCAAGAGGAAGAAAATAAGAGGAGGAGAAACAAGAAGAGAGGAAGAGGAAGAAACGGAAGAGAAGAAAGAGGAAGAAGAAGAGGAAGAAGAAGAAGAAGGGAAAGGGAGAAGAAGAGGAAGAGGAAGAAGAGAAGGAAGATGAAGAAGAGTAAAAAGGGAGAGGTAGAAGAAGAGGAAGAGAAGGAAGAGGAAGAAGGAGGAGGAAGAAGAGGAGAGAAGGAGAAGAGGAAAAGAAAGAAGAAGAAGAGGAAGAAGAGAAGAAGAAGGGAGAGGGAGAAGAAGAAAATAAAAGGAGAAACAGGAGAGGGAGAGGAAGAAGAGGAAGAGAAAAGAGGAAGAGGAAGAAAATAGGAGAAACAAGGAGAGGAAGAGGAAGAAGCGGAAGAGAAGGAAGAGGAAGAAGAGGAAGAAGAAGGGAAAGGGAGAAGAAGAGGAAGAGGAAGAAGAGAAGGAAGATGAAGAGAAAGTAAAAAGGGAGAGGTAGAGGAAGAGGAAGGGAAGGAAGAGGAAAAAGGAGGAAGAAGAAGAGGAAGATGTAGAAGAAGAGGAAGAAGAGAAGAAGAAGGGAGAGGGAGAAGAAGAGAAAGATAATAAAAGGAGAAACAGGAGAGGAAGAGAAAGAAGAAGAGGAAGAGAAGGAAGAAGGCAGAGGGAGAAGAAGAGAGGGGAGAGAAAGAAGAGGAAGAGGGACCATTCCTGGGAATTAGGAAAAGCTGGGGCCTGGATTGTTTGAAAAGGGACACTGTAGGTAGCAGTCTTTCTCCACCTAGCTGGCTTGGAGACTTCTGGACTCCATTTCCCAGAATTCTCCAGCCACCCATGGGAATTCTGGGAATAGAAGTCCACACATACATTGAAGGTTGCCAAGGTTGAAAAACACTGGAACAGATGGCTGGATGTCAAAAATTAATTTGGAAGTTTCAGTTAAGTCTAGAACACAAAAAACTTCCTCCTTCCCCCCTTCCCTTCTCTGACTTCAGCTTCTCTTCCTTTTCCTTCCTTGTTTTCCTTCCTTTCTCCTTTTCCACCCTCCCTCCATCCCTCTCCTCCCTCCCTTTTTTCTCTTCCTTCATCCCTTTCTTTTCATGCTGCCTCTCTCCCTTCCTTTCTTCTGTCGTTCTTATCTTCCTTCCTTCCTTCCTCCTTCCCTCTCTTCTCTGACTTCAGCTTCTGTTCCTTTTCCTTCCTTCCTTTCCTTTTCCACCCTCTCTCCTTCCCTCTCCTTCCTTCCTCCTTTCCTCTCTTCATTCCTCTCTTCCTCTTTCTTCTTCCCTCTTTCTTTCTATGCTCCCTCTTCCTTTCTTTATTCCCTCTCTCCCTTCTTTCCTTCTCTCGTTCTTATCATTACTCCTTCCTCCCTTCTCTGACTTCAGCTTCTGTTCCTTTTCCTTCCTTCCCTTCCTTTCCTCCCTCCCTCCCTCCCCTTTCCTTGGCTCATCCTTCCAGAGGGATCCGGGATCCCTTGGACCTCCTCATTCCTGGGCCAGGAGAAGGGATCACCGCTCCTCTCCACTTTCCCTCCCTCGTTCCTTTTCCCCTTTGGAGACGCATCTGGGCATCTCTGGCCGGACCGGCCTGTGCAACCCGAGGAGTTGGCACATGGCCAAGGCGTCAGTGAGATTCACCCTCGGTGGGACGGAGCCCTCCGAGCCTCGGCCCGGGTGGGCAGTGAATCCAGGTGGATCAGGGAAGAAGAACCCAACTCCCCGAGGCTGCCTGCACCGGGCTGGGCATGTGGCCCACTCTGGCTGCACCATGCCAGCCTCTGGGGTGGCTGAATGGCAGATGGCCTTGTGACTCACGGTCTGGAACAGCGGGGGCCTCATATTTGCTGCACACACACACCCCCCCCCCGAACTCATGGGGCTCTCAACTAACCTGAAATCACCAAGGCGACTAATGCCACTCCGGGCGGACGCCTCGGTTGGCAAATGCTGGCAGGGTCTCTCGCAGACAGAAAGCAGAGGGGTGGGGGTGGGAGGTGGGAGAGAGTGGCGTCTTTTCATCCGATTCCTCCCAAAAGGGCTGATTTCCTATCGATTTCTGCTTTGAAATGTCCTCCTTTCGCTTCAAAAGGAAGGCTTTTACTGGGGGGGGGGGGATAAAGGCCACTTTGTCAGTCGTTGTCTGCATTCGCTTTCCCACCCCCCCCCCACCCCCGCACACACAGCAGCCACAGGTGACCAAGCAGAGTTCAGCATCAATGATATCATACGTATCAGTTCCCTTATAATATTCCTCCTCCTCTCCTCCCTCTCTCCCTTTCCTTCCTTCCTCCCCTCCCTCCTTCCCTCCCACTTTCCTTCCTTTCTTCCCTCCTTCTCATTACCATCTCCTTCCTTCCTTCCTCCCAATTTCCTTCCTTTCTTCCCTCCCTCTCATTACCATCTCCTTCCTTCCTTCCAATTTCCTTCCTTCCTTCCCTCCCTCTCATTACCATCTCCCTCCTTCCTTCCTCCTCCTTTTCTTCCTTTCTTCCCTCCCTCTCATTGCCATCTCCTTCCTTCCTTCCTTCCTCCCAATTTCCTTCCTTTCTTCCCTCCCTCTCATTGCCATCTCCTTCCTTCCTCCTCCTTTTCTTCCTTTCTTCCCTCCCTCTCATAACTATCTCCTTCCTTCCTTCCTCCCCTCCCTTCTTTCCTCCCAATTTCCTCCCTTTCTTCCCTCCCTCTCATTGCCATCTCCTTCCTTCCTCCTCCTTTTCTTCCTTTCTTCCCTCCCTCTCATAACTATCTCCTTCCTTCCTTCCTCCCCTCCCTTCTTTCCTCCCAATTTCCTCCCTTTCTTCCCTCCCTCTCATTGGCATCTCCTTCCTTCCTTCCTTCCTTCCTTCCTTCCTTCCTTCCTTCCTTCCTCCCAATTTCCTTCCTTTCTTCCCTCCCTCTCATTGCCATCTCTTTCCTTTCTTCCTCCTCTCCTTCCTTCCTAATTTAATTTAATTTAATTTATATTTTATGTTATTTTATTATTTTATGTTATTTTATTACTTATACATTATATATTGTATATGTTTTTATACATATTTATTTATTTATTTATTTGTTTGTTTAGATTTGTATACCGCCCTTCTCCTTGCAGACTCAGGGCGGTGAACAGCCAAATAAAATAGTACACAAAAGTTAAACAATTTCTTTAAAAAAAGCATATAACTTTGGCTAAAAATTAAAACCATTAACCATTAAATATTTAAAATACCCAACCCTATAATACAGATCTTAAAAATTCAGCGGGGTCAGGCTAGACCAGCAAGCTGAAAGAGATGAGTTTTCAGGGCCCGACGAAAAGTCCGGAGGTTAGCAATTGTATTATAATATAAATATAAATATAAATATACATTTATATATACATTATAATATAAATATACAAATATAAATATACATTTTCAGAGTCTATACTAATTAAAGATAAAACAACCCAGATGTTTGCGTGATGGGTTGGCCAAGGTCTCACCTGCGCTTTCTCTTCTTGCTCTCCCTGTCCAGGTGACTTCCCTCCGCCGCCTCCTCCTCCTCCACCACCCCCCCTTTCATCCGACCACGTGGGGAGCTTCCCGCCAGCCTCGGGGTCTTTCCTTCCGCCGCCCCCCCCTCCGGAGGAAGCTTTTGCCAACATCCAGGTAAGAAGCCTCTTTTGACTGGTCATGAAATGATAGGAGGAGTTCAATACAGGCAGTCCTCGACTTACAACACTCCATTTAGTGACCATTGGAAGTTATCACACACTGAAAAAAAGGGACTGGAGAACCAGTAGCGGAAATTTTGAGTAGTTCGGAGAACCTGTAGTAAAAATTCTGACTGGCCCTGCCCCCATCTATTCTCTGCCTCCCGAGTCCCAGCTGATCGGGAAGAAATGGGGATTTTGCAGTATCCTTCCCCTGGAGTGGGGTGGGATTGGAGATTTTACAGTATCCTTCCCCTGCCAAGCCCATCAAGCCACGCCCAGGGAACCTGTAGTAAAAATAATTGAATCCCACCACTGCGGTCGTGAAATGGGGCAAAACTCACCCAACAACTGTCTCGCTTAGCGACATAAATTTTGGGCTGAATGATGGTTGTAAATCGAGCGCTACCTGTAGATTAATAATCAGGCAGCATCTAGCAATAGCACTTATATACCACTTCTGGCCCTCTCTATAAGTCAGTGTTTCTCAACCTTAGTAGCTTGAAGATGGGTGGACTTCAACTCCCATAATCCCCCAGCCAGCAGCGCTGTTCTTGTTAAGTGAACCTGGATTCCCCATTTGACGTTAGAAGGTCACATGACCCCAGGACACTGCAACCGTCATAAGTACATGCCAGTTTCCAAGCATCTGAATTTCAATCACATGACCACAGAAAACGCTGCAACAGTCATAAGTGTATGAGAAACAGACATGGGCCGCTTAGTGCTGTCGTAACTCTGAATGGTCGCTAAATGAATGTCTGTATATTTCGAGGAGTCCCTGTATGGATTAATTTTAGCAACCAGGGTCACTTTTTAAAATTTGGTGGGCTTGGAGACCCCCAAATTGTTTAATACAGTCTTTTTCAACCTTAGTAGCTTGAAGATGGGTGGACTTCAACTCCTAGAATCCCCCAGCCAGCAGCGCACCTACAACTTCTTGTGGCAAGTCATTCCACTGGTTAATTGGTCTCACCGTTAGGAAAATTCTCCCGAGTTCTAGGTTGGATCTCTTTAGATCTACCCAGGGACCCCTCTTTGTGGAAGATCTACCTCCATCAGCACCATGGCTGAGTTTCACACTATCTTAACTGTATTTTCAATCGATCAGAATAGAACTGAAGGGACCTTCGAGGTCTTCTAGTCCAGCCTCCTGCTTAAACAGGAGATCCTATACCGTTTCAGACAAATGGCTGTCCAGTCTCTTCTTAAAAACCTCCAGTGATGGAGCATTTGCAACTTCTGGTGGCCAGCTGTTCCATGGTTAATTGCCCACACTGTTAGGAACTTTCTCCTTAATTCCAGGTTGCTTCTCTCCTTGATTCCTTTCCATCCATCCATCCATCCATCCCTCCCTAACTTCCTTCCTTCCTTTGTTCCTTCGTTCTTTCCTTCTCTTCTCATTTCTTCCTCCCTCCCTCCCTAACTTCCTTTCTTCCTTTCTGCTTTCCTTCTCATTTCTTCCTTCCTTCTCATACCTTCCTTCCTTCCTTCCTTCCTTCCTTCCTTCCTTCCTTCCTTCCTTCCTTCCATTATCATAGAATCCTAGATTTAGAAGAGACCTCGAAGATCTTCTAGTCCAGCCCTCTGCTCAAGCGGGAGACCCTATGAAATTTGAAACAAGTGGCTGTCCAGTCTCTTCTTAAAACACCCCAGAGATGAAGCATCCACAACTTCTGGAGGCAAGTAGTTCCACTGGCTAATTGTTTTCACTGTTAGGAAGTTTCTCCTTAATTCCAGGATGCTTCTCTCCTTAATTAATTTCCATCCGTTGTTTCTTCTCCTGCCTTTCGAAAATAAGTTGACCTCCCTCTTCTTTGGGGCGGCCCCTCAAATATTGGAAGAGTGCTATCCTATTGCCACTAGTCCTTCTTTTCTCTAGACTGGCCAAATCCTGCAACCGTTCTTCGTATATTTTTATCTCCAGGCCTTTAATCATCTTCTCTGCACTTTTTCCAAAGTCTCAACCTCTTTTTTGTAACGTGGGGACCATACAGAGAAAGAGCCTTTTCTGTGGGGGCACCTACCCTTTGGAACAGGTTACCCCCCAGGGATACGAATGATCCCAGATCTTCGTTCTTTCCGTCGTGCACTTAAGACCTTTCTGTTTCACCAAGCCTGGCTGGCATAAATCTCTTCTAATTGTTCTAAATCTTTATGCTGAAGATTCTGAACTGATGAGCCAAACTGGCTTAATTATCTTATATTCACATTTTATTTGTATGTTATTTTAACTGTTCACCGCCCTGAGTCCTTTGGGAGAAGGGCGGTATAAAAATAAAATAAAAATAAATAAATAAATAAATAAATAAATAAATAAATAAATAAATAAATAAATAAATAAATAAATACACTGGATGCAGAATTCCAGATGTGGCCTTACTAAAGGCTTTATAAAGCGGCACTCATCCTTCAAATGATTTTGTTTCTGTGCCTCTCTTTATACAACCCAGGATTGTATTGGCTTTTTGACACCTTGAGTTAACGATGGTTAGTCGAAAGAAGATTTATTTCCTAACCAACTCTGGAGGTTGAATGTTTTATTTATGGGTTAGACTGCTATCCCACCTTTCTTTCAAAAGCTCCTCCCATTCCCCCCCCCATATGCAACCACAACCCTGTAGAGTAGACCGGAGTTTAAAAATGTGTGATTGACCCCAAATCACTTTCTGGCTAAGAGGGTTGTGTATTTCTGAGTGTCCCTGGTTCCAGTGAGGATAATTAACCAGTGGAACAGCTTGCCACTAGAAGTTGTGGATGCTCCATCGCTGACGGCTTTGGACAGTCGCTTGTCTATCATGGTCTAGGGCTGTGATGATGAACCTATGGCACATGTGCCACAGCTGGCATGGAGAGCCCACTCCACGGGCATGCAAGCCATGTCCACTGTGCATATGTGCGTGCCTCTCGCCTGCCAGCTGATTTTTGGGATGCGCAGGAGGAGGGGTGCATGCAGGAGATGCACATTCATATGTGGGGGGGTCGCACGTGCTTGCGTGGGGGGGGCAGGGGAAGCGCGGGGGAGCGGTGTGCATGTTCCGGAAGAGCGTTTCCGGCCTCTGAAGCCCAGGGAGGCCATTTTTGCCCTTCCGGAGGTTCGGGTTAAGCCTCCGGAGCCTGGGGAGGGCGAAAAATGGGCCTCCTGGATGTTACAGAAGTCCGGAAATGGGCCCGTGGTGCAGGTTGCTAAAATTTTTGAATCCCACCCCTCACGCGCATGCATGGGAGGGCGGGAGTCGCATGTGTGGGAGGAGTGGGGTCGTGCGCATACACGAGATGAATGCATTGTATTATGGGTGCCGGCATGCATGCACACTGTCATGCGTATACACGCACGCTTTTGACACCCGAAGAGAAAAAGGTTAGCCATCACTGGTCTGGACTAGAAGACCTCCGGGGTCCCTTCCAGCTTTGTTCTATTTTAAATGCAGTTAAAATTAGCGGGAGAAAATGTACGTATTTAGCAGCGTATGGCAGCTGGAGAAATAATCAAGGAACGTCATTGCTGCACGCATTTCGTTGAACCCACAACATCCCTGATTCCTTTTAACAGAATCCTTGTGAGCCCATCTCACAAGCTTTGCCACCAATGGTTTGGCGCACGATCAGCTGTCGAGTGACCCTTCTTCCGTTTTTAATTCCAAAATGTGTTTTTTTCCCCCATTTCCAAAGAGCACATTTGGGCTGTGTGAAGTAGTCACCGAGTACAATTGGTGGCATATTAAGATTTATTAAACGATCGTGCCTCCCAACAGTCCGACTCCTGTCGGTTACGGGAAGATAAATTTCAGGAAAGGGTAAAGGAAAAAGGAGGATAATAAAATATTGATTGTAAGCTAAATAAACAAAAGAGAGAGAGAGAGAGAGACATTTAAACTCACCACTGGAGGAACAGGCGAGTTTACAATGAAGTCTTAAGCCAACGGTAACCATCATAGTCATAAACCAGCCTAATGATGGTGGATTGTCACATCCCAGAAGTACTCCAGAAGATGTTGCCGGCTTTGGGAAGATCAGTTGACTCACATTTATGACGGTTGTGGTGTCCCGGGGTCAAGTGATCTCTTTTTGTGACCTTCTCATAAGCAAGATCAATGGGGAAGCCAGATTCACTTAAGAACCATGCAACTAACTTAACAGCTGCAGTGATTCCCTTAACAACAAGGCAAGTACGGTTGTAATATGGGGCAAAATTCACTTAACTGTCTCGCTTAGCGACAGAAATTTTTGGACCTAAGCCGAGGACTACCGGTAGTGCAGAACCTGCAGAGTGTCAGCATTTCACGCTGCACTTACTCCAGTGCTGACATAAGAAGAAGCAGCGGAGGCATCTGGAAAGAGACATTTGACACTTCACCTACTTATTTTCCCTGGAGAGAATATCACTTAGGAGATGAGATGGGAGGGGGGAAATTCCTTTGAGTGGGAGCAGTAGATTAGGGGCAGAGTGACGGGGATGATGGCCAATGAATGCAGAGGAGTGGGGAGAGGAAAAGGAGGGTCTTGCCTGAGGAAGCCAGAGTTGGCTGTCAGAGCTAGATCGTTTGTGCTTAATAAATTAGAGGTTTTTTTCAAAGACTTTGTTTGAAATGCAATTTATTTGAGACGACTTCGAAACTTGACACAGAGTAGATCCCAGCTGATCTCACCAATCGGCATTGTGCCTGCTTCAACTCTTGAGTGATCTTCATAGGCAGACCCACGAAGAGAGCGCTGCAGAAGTCCAGCTCTATGATGAGGAGGGCATGAGCCCCTTTTGGGGGCGGGGATCTTCTCGTGAACTTTTGGCAAACCCCAATTCAGGACAAGTTGCAAAATGCTTGCAGCTCCCAGAAAGGAAAGTGAGGGAGCAACGTCTCCCCACTTGTGGAGCTGTCCAGGGTCCTGATTGTGCAGCCAGAATTCTTTTCTCTCGCCTCATATCTGGCTGCTTCATAGAAACATAGGGCTGGAAGGGACCCCGGTGGTCTTCTAGTCCAACCCCTTGCCCCAAATCGTGGAATCATAGGGCTGGAAGGGATCTGGAAGTCTTCTAGTCTAACCCCCTGTCCAAGATCATAGAATCATAGGGCTGGAAGGGATCTGGAGATTTTCTAGTACAACCGCATGGCCAAGGTAGGGGTCCTTATACCCTCCTGGACAAAAAAATGGTGCAATCTTTTTTTCCCGAAAACCTCTCATTTCAAGGTCCTCAGCCAGAGGTAGCTGCCTTCCACAACTTCGTACCCACTCTTCTGCCATCAGCCAACATGCTGAACCCTAAGCCTCTCCCTTGGGCTGTAGTCATGTTGCACTCCGAAAACAGACTTTCCCCCATTGCTGTAGGAAACCTCTGGAGTGTAGCAAATACTCTGGAGCATGTGGGAAGTGTCACTCACTTAGAAACGAAGGGACACCTGATCTTCTGACCTGCTATTTACTTAATAAGGCCACACTTGGCCACACTGCATCCAGTTTGGCCACCCCAATGTCAACCCGACATTGAGACTCTGGAAAGAGTGCAGAGAAGAGCAACAAAGAGGATTAGGAGATGATTGGAGGCTAAAACATATGAAGAACGGTTGCAGGAACTGGGTAAGTCTAGCTTCATGAAGAGAAGGACTAGGGGAGACAGGATAGCAGTCTTCCAATATCTCAGGGGCTGCCCCAAAGAAGAGGGAGTCAAGCTATTCTCCAAAGCCCCTGAAGGCAGGACAAGAAGCAACGGGTGGAAACTCATCCAGGAGAGAAGCAACTTAGAATTAAGGAGAAATTTCCTGACAGTGAGAACAATGAATCAGTGGAACAACTTGCCTGCAGAAGTTGTGAATGCTTCATGGCAGAAATTGTCAGCCGCTTCCCATAAGAAGCGATGCTGGGTTTATTTTCACCATCCTTGGCATGGCACTCAGCCGGATTGGGCATTTCCAGGAACGTCGGATTCCCCCTTGCCAAGGCTCCCTCCCCTTGGCATTGTTCGCCACGCCAGGTTGCCACCCCAGCCTTGGAATTCTACCAAAGAGCTCATTAAATCTTTATTCGTGTCACATCCTCCCTCCCCGAGAAGAAGGAGCGGATGGCAGAGGTGCCAGCATCGTGCAAAGACATCAGGAGGCCGTAATTATCGATCATGAGCCCTGCGCTGTAATTTGATTTAATTGGAAAGGAATGGAAGAGGTTGGCTCACCGGCTTCTTGGGATCTGTTCTCTAGAATCACTTGGAGTAACTGTTAGGAACACGAAGGAGGCCTCGATCGATTTGCCTCCAGAGGTTGTGGAAGCTCCAACATTGGAAAAGAGAATCTTCGTAGCTCAGGGTGGAACTGGGGGGTCCTTGGTGGTCTCTGAGCTTGGTGGTTTTCTTGCAGAAGTTCCATGACCGAACGAGAGCAGGAGTCTCCAACCTTGGCAACTTTAAGCCTGGAGGATTTCAACTCCCAGAATTCTGGGAGTTGAAGTCCTCCAGGTTTAAAGTTGTCAAGGTTGAAGACTCCTGAATTAGAGAACATAATCAGTGCTAGCGGTTTACAGAGAGGAGGAGGAGGAGAACTTTGGGGTCTCTGAGCTTGATGATTTTCTTGAAGACATTTCATTACCCTACTAAGTAACTTCATCAGTGTATTGGTGACTTTACCTAGGTTGGTAATAAAATATCTTCAAGAAAACTCAGAGAGCACCAAGGACCCTACAACTCATAAACTCATCTGTAGAAGGCCCCATCTAAATGTTGTTTGGAAACTATTGAACTACTATACTTCAACTACTATTGAAGAATGGACTTTGAAGGTGGCCAGTTTTGCAGAAATGGCGAAGATATCAGCATATTTAAAAGACCGGACTCAAGAAACTTATGCGTGGGAATGGAAGAAATGGATAGATTATGTGCAGAATAAATATCAAACAAGGAAGTATCAGATAGCTTTTAGTTGAATGTCATGAATATATTTATAGTATAGAAAGGGGGCAGAATTGTAGAGGGATATTGTATGATATGATATGATATGATTGGGATTTCACTTTAGGAAGTCACGAGGGAGAGGGGAGGGTTGGAGAGGGGAAGGGGGGGAAAAATGGAAAAATTTGTGTTTGTAAAACTTTTTCAATAAAAAAAAATGTTGTTTGGAAAGAATGCAGTAGAAATTCCTCGCCTACAAGTTCCTCTCAAGCTTCAGCCATTCCTAAAGGTCTCCTCCGTCATGACACGTCCGACGTTCACGCTACGTAGAATCCTTTCCCAAGCCTCTTTGACGGTGTCTCTTTCTCTTCCTTCTCAGGTCAACTCTGGCGGGAAGACGTTGGAAGAGAGGAGATCCAGTCTGGATGCGGAGATCGATTCCTTGACCAGCATCCTTGCAGACCTGGAAAACAGCTCACCTTACAAGCCAAGGAGCCAACAGGTGAGATGTGGGAGATAGGAAGGGACTGCAGGAGGCCTGCTGTCTCCTGTGATGTGCAGAATTGATGCTGCTGAGATGTTCCAAGATCAATATTCATGGAGCTTCTCAATCATCCAAGTTACGGTTGTCCCAAGGGTGCTTTTTCCCAAAAGGCAACTGGACTTCCTTAGTTTTTTTCCTTGAAAAAGTTTCGCTTCTCATCCAAGGAATTTCTGAATTATTTTTGCTTTTTCCTTGAAAATATTTCACTTCTGTCCCAAGATGTTTCTGAACTTTCTTCATTTTTTCTCTTGAAAAAGTTTCGCTTCTCATCCAAGAAATTTCTGAACTTTCTTTGTTCTTTTCCTTATTTATTTATTTATTAATCACATTTATATACCACCCTACTCCCAGGGAGAGAGTACACCACTCTATAAAACCTTAATAAGGCCACACCTAGAGTCTTGCATCCAGTTTTGGTCACCTATCAACACTATAAAAAAGATGTTGAGACTCTAGAAAGAGTGCAGAGAAGAGCAACAAAGAGGATTAGGGGACTGGAGGTTAAAACATACGATGAATGGTTGCAGGAACTGGGCCTGGCTAGTCTAGGGAAGAGAAGGACCAGGGGAGACAGGAGAGCAGTCATTAACCTTTTAATTAAAAATTAATTACAAAATGAAGTAATGTAGTTTGTCAATTTTTTCTTCCTGCTGCCTCTCGTATTATTATTTTTTCTTTGATTCATTCATTCATTGATCGATCGAAAAAAAATTATCCATTGGCTTCGGCTTCGGCTTCCTGGTGGCATTGAAAACAAGGTGTCGGGTTACCAATTTTTCCAACCGGCGTATTTAGTCGAGGCTTTCAAAATCATTGTTCTCCTCCTGCAGCGACTATATTAAAGAATTACTGGCTTAAGGAGAAGAAACCAAGGTTCATTTGCTCTGTCTTGAGATGTGAGAGGTTATAACGGATCCTGGCTTACCTTCTTAGAGAACGAAGGAAGGAAGGAAGGAAGGAGAGGAACATTTCAAATAATTGCCAACTGGTAGCCAGTGGTGTCTCAAGCAGAGAAGGAATTTGCAGATTTGGGGTGATTTTGCAAGTGTGAGATGTCAGATCTCTTCCCTGCTGTTCCTTTCTTCCTTATTACTTTATTTTATTTTATTTTATTTTATTTTATTTTATTGCTTTCAGCCAGTAATAGGGTCCTAAAATGTTGGACAGGGACCCATCGCTCAGGCGTAGAAGAGTTTGAACAATTCGTTGGGCCTTGGCGAGCAAGTTTGGGAAAAGGGCTTTATCGAGAAAGAGAGCAGTTAGAAAGAGTGCAGAGAAGAACCGCAGAGGTGGACCAGCGGCCTGGAGGCTAAACTGTATGATGAATGTCCCAAAGTTGCTTTTTCTTTCAAGAAGCAATTGGATTTCCTGGTTTTTCCTTTTGAAGAGGTTTCGCTTCCCATCCGAGAAGCTTCCTCAGTTCTGGTGAAATGGAGAATGGAAGGATTAATACTCCTTGCAGACAGCTGGTCATTTGCATTCTTTTAGAGGGTCGTTGAGGCCACTTGGAGGTATATTTGTGTCTTCAGGGTCACTTCAGTGGGGCAATTAATGTCTAATGAAGAGAAGGGCTCAGGGTGACATGACAGCTGTCATGACTGCTCCCACTTTGGAAGACAGGCTTAAGAGAGGGATATTGACTTGATTTGAACACTGGTTAATGGTTAGAGGGCAGCATTGCAGGCTAACTCTGCATTCCCACAGCCAGGAGTTCGATCCTGACCGGCTCGAGGTTGACTCGGCCTTCCGTCTTTCCGAGGTCACTAAAATGAGGGCCCAGATTGTTGGGGGCAAGAGGCTGGCTCTGTAAAACGCTTAAGAGAGGGCTGGAAAGCACTGTGAAGTGGTATATATAAGTCCAAGTGCTAATGCTTGGGAAGGAAGGGAGGGAGATAGGAAAAGGAAGGAAGGAAAGAAGGAGGGGAAGGAAGGAAGAAAGGAAGGAAGGAAGGAAGAAGGAGGTAGGGAGGGAAAGGGAAAGGAAGGAAGGAAGGAAAGGAAGGAAGGAAGGAAGGAAGGAAGGAAGGAAGGAAGGAAGGAAGGAAGGAAGGAAGGACAAATGGAGAAAAAGGGAGGAAGGAAGGAAGGGAAGGAAGGAAAGAGGAGGAAGGGAGGGAAAGAGAAAGAGAAAGGAAAGGGCGAAAAGAAAGGAAGAAAGAAAAAGAAAGAAATGGAGAAAAAGGGAGGAAGGAAAGGAAGGAAGGAGGAGGGAGGGAAAGAGAGAGAAAGGGAAAGGAAAGAAAGAGAGAAAGAGAAGAAAGAGAAAAAAGAAAAAAGAAAGAAATGGAGAAAAAGGGAGGAAGGAAAGGAAAGAAGGAAGGAAGAAGGAGGGAGGGAGGGAAGGAGAAAGGGAAAGAAAGGGAGAAAGAGAAGAGAGAAAAAAGAAAGAAAGAAAGAAGGAGAAAAAGGAAGGAAGGAAGGAAGGAAGGGAGGGAGAGGATTATAAAGCACTGTGAAGCAGTTATTTTTCTTCCTTCCTTCCTTCCTTCCTTCCTTCCTTCCTTCCTTCCTTCCTGGCACAACGGTTAGAATACAGTATTGCAGGCTGACTCTGCCCGCAGCCAGGAGTTCAATCCTGATAGATTCAAGGTTGACTCAGCCTTCCGTCTTTCTGAGGTTGCTAAAAGGAGGACTCAGATTGTTGGGGGCCAGAGGCTGTAAAAATGCTTACAGGGCAGTACAGGCAAGGGCTTTACAACAGAAATATGGGACTCCCTTGAGGTCGTAAATCGAGGATTATCTGTATATGATTCAGGATATGCTGCTAATCCTGAAACTGGGTCAATTCCCAATTTAAGGCCATAAAACGGAGCCAAACGCACTTAGCAACTGTCTTGCTTAGCAACGGAAATGTTGGGCTCAACTGTGCCCGTAAGTCGAGAACTTTCTGTACTTCTTCGATAGGTGGTGTTTGGTTTTTTTTCTTTCTCATCCTGCCCTCCCATTGAACGATGATGCATCCTGTTGTTCCTCAACACAGTCCTCGGCTTACGACCATGATGGAGGCCAAAATTCCATTAAGAGAGATGTTCTCTAAGAGGGTTTGGCCCCATTTGACAACCTTCCTTGCCGCCGTTAAGCGAATCACTGTGGTTGTTAAGTGAGTAACACCATTGTTAAGCGAGTCTGGCTTTCCCTTTGACTTTGCTCGTCAGAAGGCCGCAAAAGGGGACCACGTGACCCCAAGAAACTGCGACCGTCATAAATATGAGTCATTTGGGCCTCTCTCTCCATACTCCCCTCCCGAAATGTCAAGTTTTGGGATGAGCCAACCCACCGATAATAATTTCAACCGTATTAGAACATACAGATAGGTAATCCTCGATTTACGACCACAGTTGAGCCCAAAATTTCTGTTGCCAAGGGAGACTGTTTGCACAGTGAGTTTTACCTCATTTTATGACCTTTCTTGCCGCCATTGTTAAATGAATCACCACAGTCGATTAAGTTAATAGCCTGGGCGTTATGTGAGTCCGGCTTCTGTGTCGAGTTGCTCATCAGAAGATTGCAAAAAGGGGGGAACATGTGACCCCGGGATACATCATAAATACGAGTCAGTTGCCAAGTGTCTGGTTTTTGATCCCCTGTGACCACGGGGGACGCTAAGTGCAAAAAATGGCCACGGTGAGTCACATTTTTCCGGTGCCCGTGGAAACTTTGAACCGTCACTAAACGGACTGTCGTAAGTCGAGGACTGCCTGCAATCCATGAAAAACGGGGTCCCCATAGCCAAAAACCGCCCAGCAAACATTAATAACATGGTCTTTTTCTCCTTTGTAATTCGGAGAAGAAATTGGGGCTGGCAATATTTGCGTGGCAGGAATTTTTAGCTGGGGGTGGGGGAAGAATGAAGGGGCAGCCGGAGCGATGCACAAAAGCACAACCGTTTCTCCTTTTTGGCAACGCGGCCACTGGAGCCGCTGCCGGGAATCGGTTAGCAAAACAAGCAAAGAATGAAAACCATTCCGGGCATTTGCAAAAAACACCGTTTCCTTGGCAAGAGTTCAGCGTGACTTGTTGATGTTGTCGGTGGGTTAGCTTGTCGTGTCCTGCAAACCTTTCTCTGTTTGAGGAGCCTGCCGTTCAGAATGAAACAGAATCAGATTAACAGAAGAAGAGAGCCGGAAGGGACCTCGGAGGTCTTCTAGTCCAGCCCCCAGCCTAGACCATTTCAGACAAGCGGCTGTCTCTTCTTTAAAAAAAAAATTAAAGGGAGGGAGGGAGGGAGGGAGGGAGGGAGGAAGGAAGGGAGGAAAGAAGGAAGATGGGAATGAGAAGAGGGAGGGAGGAAGGAAGGAAGGAAGACTTGAGTGAGAGGGAGGAAGGAAGGTAGGAAAGACGGAAGGAAGGAAGGAAGGAAGGAAGGAAGGAAGATGAGAATGAGAAGAGGGAGGAAGGAAGGAAGGAAGACTTAAATGAGAGTGAGGAAGGAAGGTAAGAAAGACGGAAGGAAGGGAGGAGGGAAGGAAAGAAGACTTGAATGAGAATGAGGAAGGAAGGAAGGAAAGAAGGAAGGAAGACTTGAATGAGAGGGAGGGAGGAAGGAAGGTAGGAAAGACGGAAGGAAAGAAGGAAAGAAGGAAGGAAGGAAGGAAGATGGGAATGAGAAGAGGGAGGGAGGGAGGAAGGAAAGAAGACTTAAATGAGAGGGAGGAAGGAAGGTAGGAAAGATGGAAGGAAGGAAGGAAGGAAGGAAGATTTGAATGAGAGGGAGGAAGGAAGGTAGGAAAGACGGAAAGAAGGAAGGAAAGAAGGAAGGAAGATGAGAATGAGAAGAGGGAGGAAGGAAGGAAGACTTAAATGAGAGTGAGGAAGGAAGGTAAGAAAGACGGAAGGAAGGGAGGAGGGAAGGAAAGAAGACTTGAATGAGAATGAGGAAGGAAGGAAAGAAAGAAGAAAGGAAGACTTGAATGAGAGGGAGGGAGGAAGGAAGGTAGGAAAGACGGAAGGAAAGAAGGAAGGAAGGAAGGAAAGAAGGAAGGAAGGAAGATGGGAATGAGAAGAGGGAGGGAGGGAGGAAGGAAGGAAGGGAGGAAGGAAAACTTAAATGAGAGTGAGGAAGGAAGGTAGGAAAAACAGAAGAAAGAAAGATGGGAATGAGAAGAGGGAGGGAGGAAGGAAGGAAGACTTAAGTGAGAGTGAGGAAGGAAGGTAGGAAAGATGGAAGGAAGGAAGGAAAGAAAGAAGGAAGACTTAAATGAGAGGGAGGAAGGAAGGTAGGAAAGACGGAAGGAAGGAAGGAAGACTTGAATGAGGGAGGAAGGAAGGTAGGAAAGACGGAAAAAGGAAGATGGGAATGAGAAGAGGGAGGAAGGAAGGAAAGACGGAAGGAAGGAAGATGGGAATGAGAAGAGGGAGGGAGGAAGGAAGGAAGGAAGACTTAAATGAGTGAGGAAGGAAGGTAGGAAAGACGGAAGGAAGGAAGGAAGGAGCGAAGGAAGACTTAAATGAGAGGAGGAAGGAAGGTAGGAAAGACAGAAGGAAGGAAGGGAGGAAGGAATAACAAGAGTTGGAAGGGACCTAGGAGGTGTTCTAGTTTAACCTTCAATCTCTTCTTGAAAACCTCCAGTCTCAAGCAGAAGTTCGCAGCCTAGACCATTTCAGACACCTGGCTGTTTCTTCTTAAAAAAACTTTTTTAAAGGGAGGGAGGAGGGAAGGAAGGTAGGAAAGAAGGAATAAGAGAGCCAGAAGGGACCTTGGAGGTCTTCTAGTCCAGCCCCATGCTGAAGCAGGAGACCTTAGACCATTGCAGACAGGTGGCCGCCCAGCCTCTTCTTAAACACCTTCAGTGTTGTAGCATTCACAACTTCTGGTGGCAAGCAGTTCCACTGATTAATTGTTCCCAGTGTCAGGAAATTTCTCCTTAGTTCTAAATTGCTTCTCTCCTGGATTAATTTCCACCCATTGCTTCTTGTCCTGCCTTCAGGTGCTTTGGAGAATAGCTTGACCCCCTTCCTCCTCTCTTGGCAGCCTCTCAAATATTGGAAGATGCTCTCCTGTCTCCCCTGGTCCTTCTCTTCACTAGATTAGCCAGGCCCAGTTCCTGCAACCGTTCATCCTATGTTTTATCCTCTAGTCCCCTAATCCTCTTTGTTGCCCTTCTCTGCACTCTTTCCAGAGTCTCAACATCTTGGTTCAAACTCTTGATTCACGCTGTAGCTGGGTGTCAGCTGTTTGTGGGAATGCAGCTACTGGTTTTGGAAAATGGCTGCTGTACGCTAAACCTAGGACCCCAGTTTACAGGGAGTTCTTGATTTACAAGAGTTCTGGAAGGTGGATTTAATTAGAGCAAAATAGACGAAGCCGTTAGGAAAGAACTCCCGTCGATTTGCTCTGTATGAAACTATATTTATAGCAAACTCCAGGCTGAATTCTCATCACTCTTTCATTCCCGATGGGATGCAACAGCTAGGACAGGGGTCTCCAACCTTGGCAACTTTAAGACTTGTGGACTTCAACTCCCAGAGTTGAAGATGACAATCGGGTGACTCCGGGATGCTGAAACGGTTGTAAATATACTCACCTTTGGGATCCCAGGGATGTGGGGGACATTGCATGTCGTAAGTGCGAGGACGGGATGTAAGTTGCTTTTCTCAGCGCTGCTGAGACTTAGAGCGGTCACTCAATGAATGGTTGCAAATCGAGGGCTCCCTACGTTGTTCTGGAAAGATTTGGAAGTCAGATGGGGTTTTGTTTTTGTTTTTTTTTCGTTCTGCAGTTCCTGCCCCTTTAAAAATCTTTATTTTCTTTGTATTTTATGTTATAATAAATCTCCATAAAAACACAATGAAGACAGAACAAAACAAAGAAATGCTGCAGAGCCTGTTCAACAGGAAGAGATCACAAGCCAAGTGAATCGTGGCTTAGCTGCCCGGAAAAAACGTGGCCTCTTTCTGGTTTGATGGACTTTAGAACAGGGGTCTCCAAGCTTGGCCACTTTAAGCCTGGAGGACTTCAACTCCCAGAATTCCCCAGGGGAATTCTGGGAGTTGAAGTCCTCCAGGCTTAAAGTGGCCAAGCTTGGAGACCCCTGAGTTAGAAGCCTCCTTGGTTTGCCAGGATGTGCTGTAGATGTGATTTACAACAGTTCATGTAGTGACCATTTGTGAAAAATATGACTTGGGGCCGTTTTTTCCCACTTAACAACCATTCTAGAATCCCCATGGTGATGCAAATTGGGAAGCTTGCCACAACTCCTATTTACCACGGTCGCAGTGCCCCTAGGTCACGTGATCCATTCTGGCGACCTTCCGACAAGCAGAGTCAAGGGGGGGGGAAGCTGGATTCGCTTAACGACGGAGCTACTAACTTAACCGCTGTAGTGGTTTCACTGAACGACGGTGGCAAGAAAGGGCTTTAAACGGGGCAGAAGAACTCATTTCACAACGGGGGACAGGGGACAGGACCAAAATGTCAGATCCAGTTTGAATATCTGGCTGACTGTGCATCAAACTGTAATAATAAGAAAAAGGAAGTCGGTTGCCATGCCAACCTCGATCGGAGCTCTGGAAGCAATACCGAAACGGCTTCTTTGATATCTGGAAATATTAAATTTATTAGAACTGAACACTCTAATTTAAAAAAAAAAATCGATGCCCTGCTTAGAATCGCTTATATTCTTCGATAATCCCTTAAATAATTCTATGGTCTTTTCGTAGGAAGTTTTCACCACTCTTAGATGGAAAATGCAACAGTAGATTGCAGGTAGTCCTCGAGTTATGACCACCGCTGAGCCCAAAATTTTCCACTGCTAAGGGAGACAGTTATTAAGTGAGTTTGGCCCCATTTTACGACCTTTCTCGCCTCACTTGTTAAGTGAATCACTGCAGCTGTTAAATTAGTAACACGGTCGTTAAGTGGCTTTCCCCATTGAATTACTTGTCAGACGGTCACAAAAGTGAATCATGTGACCCCCTGGGACATTGCAACCGTCATAAGTACATGCCAGTTGCCAAAGCTTCTGAATTTGGATCACGTGACCAGGGGGATGCTGCAACGGTCGTAAGTGCGAAAAAAGGTTGTAAGTCACTTTTCCCCCATGCGGTCCTATATTAAGTTTCCACCCCTCTTAGGCTGCCAATTCCAACTGGAGATTGCTCACAGATTATATAAAGCAGAGGCCTTCAAACATGGCCGCTTTAAGACTTGTGGACTTCAACTCCCAGAATTCTCCAGCCAGCTATGCTCTATGTCGGAGGCCTTCAAACATGGCCGCTTTAAGACTTGGGGACTTCAACTCCCAGAATTCTCCAGCCAGCTATGCTCTATGTCAGAGGCCTTCAAACATGGCAGCTTTAAGACTTGTGGACTTCAACTCCCAGAATTCTCCAGCCGGCTATGCTCTATGTCCGAGGCCTTCAAACTTGGCCGCTTTAAGACTTGTGGACTTCAACTCCCAGAATTCTCCAGCCGGCTGGAGAATTCTGGGAGTTGAAGTCCACAAGTCTTAAAGCGGCCAAGTTTGAAGACCTCCGATATAAGGTATTAAACATATATTACACCTGACTCTCAACGACTCCAGGCAGCTCCCCACAATCCAACAAAGACGCATCAGTAAAAGCGACAACACAACAAAAGCTAAAGTTATAATAAGGCGGTTGGTTGGATTGAATTGAACTGAACTTAAATCCTTTATTTGGCCAAGTGTGAATAGTCACCCAAGAAATTTGTCTCTGGTGCGTGATGCTCTCAGTCTATATCCATGCAAAGCTAAAGAATAATGTTGCAGTAATAGAAAAACAGAATAATGGAGTAAACATAAAAGAAAAACAAAACAATAACAGAGTATAGATAGTATGTACAATAGCGAGGATGAGATTTGAGTTCGGAGCTTGTGAGCATCTGAGTCAGAATCCGCTTCAAACACTGACCTGTGGCTTATGTCGAGCTCATGCAACGCAGCTGCCTTTTGGGATCAGCTGTGCATATGTGCCGCAAATTGTATTCCTAACTGGGAGGATTTTTGGGAGAGAGGGAAAGAGAAAGAGTGGGATTAAGTAGAATTGCGCCACGCACATCAGCCTGCTCTGGTCCCCACACACATGAAAGATCCCTTTTGGGTTGTAAATTAAGCATTGTCGTTGCGACTTCAATGCTTGTTTATTTTTATTTATTTATTTAGTTAGTTTTTTATTTCTGCATTCCCTGGGAAGGGATGGGGCAACTCAAGCGTAGCCGTGCATGAATTCCACCCAGGAATCTTGGATTTGCATTCCCGTCCGTTGGGAGAAAAATCTCAGTGAGCGATGCAGGGAAGGGATGGCTGATTTATTCCTGTTTTTTTCTGCTTGCGTTTTTTCACACACACACACCCCGTCTGCATCCCTTCGTGCAGAAGGCACGGTTCTTTTCTTTGGGGAGCGAGGGGGGGGGAGGGAGGATGGGGGAAACAAACCAATAAAAAAAAAATCTTCATTAAGGGGGTTGTATCGGTGGCAGGGAAGGATCAGGTTCCCTTGGCAACCTTGCAGACTGGGTGGATCCTCGCCACCGATGTTGTGATGGTGTCGTACCTTTTGTTTTGGGTCTGATGAAATTTAGCCGGCCCGTGACGTCGGTCCTGGATGCGGGGAAGCTGACGTAGGGAGGGTCCCTGGGGAGCTTGGTATGTTGACTTGCAAAGTTCAACCATCCTGTGTTTTTGTTGTGGACACGGGGGTGGGGGGGGGTCGAGGGGGGGTTGAAATGAGCTGTAGCAGTTGTACAACAGGTGTTGTACAGGGGGGTGGGAGGAGATGTTGATTATTTATTTATGTATCTGGATCCCACCTTTATTCAAGTAATAAAGGTGGGATACAGGTAATATTTGCATTTGAGTTGCAAATAACTCAAGGCAACGGACTTGTTGATTGCACGGGCCTCCTCCCATTTTTTTCCCCACAGCAACAACCCTGTGAGGTCGGTTGAGAGAGAGAGAGAGGGGGGGGGTAGTGGCCCAAAGGTCACCCAGCTGACTTTCATTCCTAAGGCGGGACTAGAACTCACCGTCTCCTGGTGATCGGCCCAAAGTCACCCAGCTGACTTTCATTCCTAAGGCGGGACTAGAACTCACCGTCTCCTGGTGATCGGCCCAAAGTCACCCAGCTGACTTTCATTCCTAAGGCGGGACTAGAACTCACAGTCTCCTGGTGATTGGTCCAACGTCACCCAGCTGACTTTCATTCCTAAGGCGGGACTAGAACTCACCGTCTCCTGGTGATTGGCCCAAAGTCACCCAGCTGATTTTCATTCCTAAGGCGGGACTAGAACTCACTGTCTCCTGGTGATTGGCTCAAAGTAACCCAGCTGACTTTCATTCCTAAGGCGGGACTAGAACTCACCCTCTCCTGGTGATTGGCCCAAAGTCACCCAGCTGTCTTTTGTGCCTACGGTGAGACTAGAATTCACCATCTCCTGGTTTCTAGGCCATCACCTTAACCACTACCCCACTCTGGCACCAAAGCCTATACAGCAACCCCAAGTGTTCTCCCATCCAACTACTAACCAAGCCTAACCCTGCTTAGCTTCCAAGATCAGACAAAATCGGGCACAATCAGGGTAGCACATCCATTTTGATGCCGTCAATGTTAGAAATAGACTCCTATGGTTGTAGGGTTTGTTTTTTTTTTTTTTCTGCACAATAATGTTGCATAAGTTGAAACATAAATCTCGGCTGTTCTCATGCTATGAACTTCAGTTGATCTTGGCTTGGAGGGATCTGTAAAGTTCATTCAAACTCCGTGCAAAGCTTGGGAGGCGTTAACCCGGGTTAGATGTTTGGTAGATCAGCAGGATGGATGAATCCAGTCAGTGAGGCTAGTTCATGGTGCTGGTCAGAGGCAGAGATGGGGCCAGGTCCATCCGGGAGTGATGTGCAGACTCCGGAGCCTCCAGAGGCTGACAACAGAGAGGCAGAGGAACAGAAGGAGCCTGTTCCTAGTGCACTCATTCATGAGAAGGGCTGCCAGAAGACAGGAGCAGCTAAAGCAAAAAGGATGACTCAGGAGTAAGGCCAGGAGATGATTGACCCCTTCCATAAGGCTTAAAAGACCAGCAACGGCTCTTGGCCTCTTTGTCGGAAAACAACATTGATAAACTTGGTTCTTATCTTGCTCAGCGTCCTCTGCTTTTGAACTTTTGCCAAGCAAAGCCTTTGGCAGTTTGCCTAATTATACCAAGGTTGGTGATTGGACTGAAGAATTTGTGTTATGAAGAGTTTGTTTTGATTTAGTTTGGATGACGCTGAGAATGAGTTAATTCTCAGCTGTTCTAATAAAGTCTGTTTGTTTTGGAACTGTTTGCGTCTAATACTACCTTCTTAGGCCTGGGTTACAACAAAAAGGCATTCAGTTATCTTTGATCCCGAAAAGCTTGTTGGCCTTTGTAAGGTAGGTAATCCTCAATTTAGGACCACAGTTGAGCCCCACATTTCCGCTGCCAAGTGAGACAGTGGTTAAGTGAGTTTCGCTCCGGTTTACGACCTTTCTTGCCTTCTCCGTTGTTAAGTGAATCTGACTTCCCCGTTGACTTTTGCTTGTCAGAAAGTCGCAAAAGGGGACCCCGGGACACAGCAACCATCGTAAATACGAGTCCCTCACCAAGCACCTAAATTTTGATCATGTGACTGTGGGGATTCTGCAACGGTCGTAAGTGTGATAAAATGGTGCTAAGTCTTTTTTTTTCCAGTGCCGTTGTAACTTGGAATGGTCACTAAATGAACTGTTGTAAACCGAGGACTACCTGTATTGATAGAAACGGCACACCCTGGGAAACCAGGGTAGCTTCTGGCTGTTGCATCCCCTCGGGAGGGAATGTTCTGCCCCAGCGACGGACCCCAAAGAACGCAGCACACACAAGTCTGTACAAACTTTAGTTGACTAAATTAAATCAGTCTTTTTCAAACAAAGGCTGTTAATTAACTTTCTTAACAGCCTACAAGAATCCCAAGAATCAATAATCGTAATCTTACTAGGGTTGGCAGAAAGCCCAGAAGCAATTTGCAGAGAACTAAGATCAAGACACGAAGGAAAGTGAACGAAGTTGTTCCCTGCAAATTGCTTCAGTCGGCATTCCTCCTTAAATAGGCTAAGGGAGTGGCCAATTAGCCCCAAGCCTTACTCTCGAGGAGACCTCCTGAGGAGCCACTCCTGCCTTTTGGCAGCTCTGCGCGCCCGTGCATCGAGAAGAGGCTCCTCCTCTTCATCCTCTTCACTTAAAGAAGCTTCTGGAGGTTGTGAAGGTTCTGGCTGAATCCCCGCCTCTGGCACCACCTCTTCTCCAGCCTCCTCACTGTCTGACTCAAGCGCCAGCTGCACAGGCTGCTGGCGCAGCATCACACCAGCCTCCTTGCTGTCGGAATCAGCTACTAGCTGCACAGGCCGCTGACGGGCCACAACAGGGAAAGAGGTGTGAGAATTCAGCCTGCAGTTTGCTATAAATATATCTGGGGTTTCATACGCAGCAAATCAATTGGAATTTTTTTCCCGACGGCTTCATCCATTTTGCTCTAATAAATCTCCGTTCCAGAGCTTCGGTGTCCTCGGAAGCCCGTTCTTGTGGTCTGTTGTCTAGCCAGAAAGAAGCATTTTTGAGCCTTGCACAACATCCCACAACATCCCAAATCTCAGCTTCGCAAAACACCGTCGCTAACTTCACATCAACGTGTTGGATGCAAACCAGTGTCTTGGCTGCATCATTCTGACTCATCTAACCCGGTTACTCAATTCACCCATTTTCACACAATGTCACAAACCTATAAATTAACCGAGCCGCTACCAAGCCGCAAAATGAGAGCCCAAAGTCAACACCGAGAAGCTTCGTAGCGTTGTGTGTTCAAAGCCCCGGTGTCTGGCTCGGTCAACACACGGAGACGAAGTGAAGAAGTTTCCATAACACACAAACTAATTTTAGCTGAGGCTGAGATGCGGTAGCTTTCCTGGGGCTAAAGCCAAGATACCAGACCTTCGGGGTTTTGGTGGGTTATAAATACACTCAAATAAACGCATGAATAAAACGTTTCCTCTAGAACAGTGTTTCTCAACCTTGGTAGCTTGAAGATGGGTGGACTTCAACTCCCAGAATCCCCCAGCCAGCGCTGCTGGCTGGGGGATTCTGGGAGTTGAAGTCCACCCATCTTCAAGCTTCCAAGGTTGAGAAACACTGCTCTAGAAGTAGAAGAAATGCAAAGTGGATCCAGCAGAATCTAAAGGAATCTTGTTAGCAGCTTTTCCAAGTAGACTCACTTATTTCAACAAGCCGGCCTTGTTTAATTTGGTTTTAATGGGGTTTTTAAATTCTTGATCTTATTGATTTGGGGTTTTAAATTGGGTATTTTTTTAATTTGTAGATTTGAGATTTTAAATTGAAACGCCGATGATTTAATTTATTTTAATTTTTGTATTATATGTGTTTTAATTTGGCTGTTCACCGCCCTGAGCCCTCCTGGGGAGAAGGGCGGTATATAAGTTGAAATAATAAAATAAATAAATAAATAAATAAAGTAGCAAAGGAACGTTCACCTGTCTTTCAATAAAGGTGCTAACCAGATTTTGGCTAGCATTGACCAGTGTTCCTTGCCCTCAGCAAATTTAAGTTTTGTGGACTCCCAACTCCCATGATTCCCCAGGTAGTCATATATAGACTTCAGCTCCCAGAATTCATCAATCATCATAGGTGGACTTCATCTCCCAGAGTTCCTCACTTTTAAAATGGCTGGTTGGTTGAACAAAGACCACTTTTAGTGGCTTATAGTAAATACAGGTAGTCCTCGACTTACAACACTTCGTTTAGTGACCGTTCAAAGTTACAGCGCAGCTTCGCAGCATTCCCATGATCCCGTGATCAAAATTAAGAAGTTTGGCACCTGATTCATACTTACGACGGTTGCAGTGTCCAGGAGCCACGCAATCCCCTTTTTGTGACAGCTGCCATGACTCCCTTAACCATTTTGCCAAGAAAGGTCATAAAAAGGGGCCAAATTCATTTAACAACTGTCTCGCTTAGCAACAGAGATTTAGGCTCCGTTGTGGTCGTAGGTTCGAGGACTACCTGTGCGCAGGTGTAAAGGGGCTGAGCATTCTGCCCACATTTGCAGCCGCTAACGAAAGCCCCATCTCTGTGCCAGCCAGCCACGGCGGGCTCCTGGAAGACGAGCCTTTCTCAGCAATTTGCTTTGCGTCGACGTCCTTCTAAATGGAAGGGAAGAAGTGAATTAACCTGATTTAACCTCCAGTTTTTAAACTTCTCCCCAGAGACCGGGAGTCCCCGGTCCGGAATTAAGTGGAGTGACATTTTTTTATGCAAGCGGAACAAATATCATTTAATTCTGGAATGCTCTCAGCGATTGGCACTCTCAGAGATGGAAGGATTATTTACACACACACACACACACACACACACACACACAGAGAGAGAGAGAGAGAGAGAGAGAGAGAGAGAGAGAGAGAGAGAGAGAGAGCAATAGCACTTAGACTTATATACCGTTCCCCAAGGCTTTACAACGGGGTGAAATGCTCCTGATTCGGACCGGATCGCCCGATCTGGTGGCGGGTGGTTCGGAGAACCGGTAGCAAAAATCCCTGCCCCCACCCCCCCCACCCCTCCATGTCCAGTTGAGCCGCACGATCATCAGAGGCTTTTTTTTTTTAACTTTTAAAAGCATTTTTTCTACAAGCTCTTCCGACGAAAAACTGCTTTTAAAAGTAAAAAAAAAAAGCCTCTGATGATCGCAAGGCTCAGCTGGGATCCTCGGAGGCTTTTCAAAGCATTTTTTTCCTGCAACCTCTTGGCGGAAGAGGCGGTTTTAAAAAATGCTTTGAAAAGCCTCTGAGGATCCCAGCTGAGTTGCCTGATAGGTAGAGAGGCTTTTATTTTTTTTTACTTTTAAAAGCAGTTTTTCGTCGGAAGAGCTTGTAGAAAAAAATGCTTTGAAAAGTTTTTAAAAAAAAAAAAGTTGGCCACACCCACCCAGCCACATTAACCCCCTCCACCACCAAGCCACGCCCACAGACCCGGTAGTAACACATTTTACATTTCACCCCTGCTTTACACATGTGCCATCACAGCTGTATAAAATCAGACTCCTAAACACAATCACAATCACTCCACGTACATATGGAAACATATGATTAGGATCCCCCCCCCCCCCAATTATTCTCTATTCTGTTCATGTTGTCTTGTATATTTTTTTTTTAGTTATGGATTGCACCAGTAGAGGCTAAACCAATTTCGTTGTATACATTGATGTACAATGACAATAAAGGCTGTTGATTGATCTATTGATTGACATAAGCGGTTTACAGAGTCAGCATCTCTCTCTCACACACACACACCCCAACAATCTGGGTCCTCATTTTACTGACCTTGGAAGGAGAGAAGGCTGAGTCAACCTTGAGCTGGTCAGGATCGAACTGCAGTTTGTCTGCATTGCTGCATCCTAATCACTGTGCCAGTGCTTGTCTGTCTGTCTGTCTGTCTTTCTTTCTTTCTTTCTTTCTTTCTTTCTTTCTTTCTTTCTTTCTTTCTTTCTTTCTTTCTTTCTTTCTTTCTTTTCTTTTCTTTTCTTTCTTTCTTTCTTTCTTTCTTTCTTTCTTTCTTTCTTTCTTTCTTTCTTTCTTTCTTTCTTTCTTTCTTTTATATGCCACCCTTTCTCCAGAGACTCAGGGCAGCTTACAATGCATTAAGCAATAGCCTTCATACTTTTATATCTACCTGCTTAGTAGGGCTTTTTGGGGGCCCCTGAGCGGTGTTCTTTTTTATACAAAGTCAGCTTATTGCCCCCACAATCCCTCCTCCCTCCCTCCCTCCCTTCCTTCCCTCCCTCCCCCTTCCTTCCTTCGATCCTCCTCCTTTCCTTCCTTCCTTCCCTCCTTCCTTCGTTCCCTCCCTCCCTCTTGCCTTCCTTCTTTCCCTCCTTCCTTGCTCCTCCCTTCCTCTGTTCCTCTCTCCCTCCCTCCTTCCTTCCTTCCCTCCTTCCTCCCTTCTTCCTTCCCTCCCTCCCTCCCTTCTCCTTCCTTCCTTCCTTCCCTACTTCCCTCCCTCCCTCCTCCCTTCCTTCCTTGCTTCCTTTAAAAGAAGGTTTTAAGAAGATATAGCATAGGGTCTCCTGTCTGAACGGGGGTTTGGACTAGAAGACCTCCAAGGTCCCTTCCAACTCTGTTATTCTGTTAAAATAATAACATGAAATACAATAAAATTCTGCTCCATCCTGCCCAGCAGGGATCCTTTCCTGTGGTCAGCTGGCTGGCTGGGGAATTCTGGGAGTTGAAGTCCCCCCTCCTCCCCCCCTCAAGCTGTTGCTCTCGAACCCAGCGGAGACATTTCAACAGTCTCAAAATTACTTTTTCTTCTTCTCCTTCCATTCTGCAGACCCAGGCGGTTGGCATTTCTGGCGGATCTCCCGGGACCACCCCCGCCGTGTCCACTCCGGTCACGGGACACAAGCGCATGGTCATTCCCAACCAACCTCCCTTGACCGCTACCAAAAAGTCAGCCACCCCCAAGCCCGGCGTCCAACCCATCCCGGTGACGCCCGTCGGAACCCTGAAGCCTCAGCCCGTTCCAGCACCCTATGCTACGGCCGCCACTCCCACCCGCCCCCCATTCAACGTGCAGGTGAAATCGGCTCATCCTGCCCCCCACTTCCCACCCTCGGCTCCCCAGTATGGCAGCCTGGGCCCCCAGCCTGCTTCTTCCATGGGATCCTATGTGCCGACGCCACCTCGGGCACCCGATTATGGTTACGTGCCCCCACCAGCAATGGGTTACGGTTCCACGCCACTGCCTGCCCGCCAGCCAGAACCGGCCTACGGTGGGAGCGCCACCCAAAGAGGCTGGGAGGGTGCCGAGCCTTCCTATGGGCCCCCTGGAAGCACCTGGAAGCCTGAGCCAGCCTACCCTCCAGCCGTGGGGCAGTACCCGTCCTCCGGAGCCAGGAAGACCTACGGCTTTGAGCCAGCGCCGGCCTCTCAGCTGCCCGCATTGCAACCAAAGGTAAGCACCCAGGAGAGAATTGAATAGGGATGCAAAATTTACATATTTTGGGCTGTCATCTGTCAACTGGTCTGTCTCTCTGTCTAACTACCCTATCATCTTTCTGTCTGTCTATCATTAATGTCTATCATCCATCCATCTATCTACCAACCTACCTAATCTATCGTTTCTGTCTCTATCTCTTATATCTAGATCTGTATCCATCTATCCATCCATCAATGCATCTCATCTGTCTGTCCATCTATTCATCTCTCTCATCTCTCTCTCTCTATTTATCTGTCATCTACCTACCTACCTACCTACCTATCTACCTACCTACCTGTCTCTTTCTTTCTCTTTTTCTGTCTGTCTGTCTGTCTATCTATCTATCTATCTATCTATCTATCCATCCATCCATCTTCATCATCTATCATCAATCATCTATCTCTATCATTATGTATCATGTTTCTATCTATCTATTCATTCATTTATCATATCTATCTATCTTTCTTTCAGCCTGTCAGCCTATCCTCAATCAGTCAATCTTACCTATCATTATGTATCATCCATCCATCCATCCATCCATCCATCCATTCATTCATTTATCATATCTATCTCTGTCTGTCTGGCATATATCCATCCAGCCATCTATCCATCTATCTATCAATCAATCAATATCTCTATCTCTCTATCATTATTTATCTAGCTATAATTTATCTATCTATCTATCTATCTATCTATCTATCTATCTATCTATCTATCTATCTATCTATCTATCTATCATCTAACTACTGTGTTTCCCCAAAAATAAGACCCTCTCTTATATTTTTTTGAACCCTGAAATAAGCACTCGGCCTTATTGCCATTCACTCAAAAGCCCGATTGGGCTTATTATCAGGGGATGTCTTATTTTGGGGGAAACGGGGTATCTATCTGTATATCTGTATTTCTCTCTCTCTCCCCCTACCCACCTAACTATTAAACTTGTCTGCTGCAAAGGCGAGTCTGGGCAGCTTACAGACATTGATTAAAATACACTATAAAAGGTTAAAACAGTAAATAAAGATCTAGAATTTATAAAAATGCTATTTAAAAAAAAAAAACTAAGCAGGATGGAGACAGAGGGAGCAAAGTACACCCAGGGCGAAGGTGGGGTGTTCTCTATTCCATCAGCTACCCCCAAAGTGCCACACTCCCATTGGGGCCCCTGGCTAGTTGGCACAGTCCTGTCTCCAAGGCAAGAGAGCATCCTGGTGCCACCTCCATGGATGCTGAGACTTGAAACTTCAGTGGGTCCAGTGGGTTTGCAGGCTCTGTGTGTGTGCAATGTTGTGTAAAATATCATATATCACACCCATTTTAATTCTTCCTTCCTCCCTTCCCCTTTCTTTCTTCCTTCCTTCCTTCTTTCTTTCTTTCTTTCTTTCTTTCTTTCTTTCTCTCTCTCTCTCTCTCTCTCTCTCTCTCTCTCTCTCTCTCTCCTCCTCCCTCCCTCCCTTCCTCAAACAATCTGGGGAATCTTCTCTCCCCCAAAAATTAAAAATTAAAAGCTATTATTCTCATTGGTTCGAGGCATCTGATGATTCCTCTTTCAGCTTGGAGTGGTGGAAGGACTTTTAAAAGATTAATGGTTAGCAATTCTTAAGAGTTAATTTCCCTTCTGCCCTTTCCTCTTTAAATATAGAACGCGATATCGCATTGTTTTCTGCTGGCTTCCTAAGCTCAGGACGGTTGATCGACGTAAGGCATTGTTTCGGCTTAATGTTCCTTCTTAAATTAGGAAGAAAGACTTTTTTTCCAGGATGTCTTTGTTCAGCAATTTTGGTGCCAGTTTTACAACGTACATCGAACACAGAAGAATAGAGTTAGAAGGGACCCCCCAGAGATCTTCTAGTCCAACCCGCTACTTGAGCAGGAGACCTTAGACCCGCGATGGCGAACCCAGGTGGCACGTGGAGCCATATCAGTGGGCACGCGAGCTCAGCTCTGGTGTGCACGTGCTGATTTTTGGGCCTTCTGGGTCCCATCGGAAGTCGGCAAACAGGCTGTTTCTGGCCTCCAGAAGGCCTCGGGGGAGGGGAGGCTGTTTTTGCCCTCCCCAGGCGCCTAGGAAGGCTCCGGAGCCTGAGGAGAGCAAAAAACGGGCCTAGCGGGACCACCGTGCCATCGCATGCCCAAAACAGGGGAAGTGTGGGGGGATCACATGTACAGGGGGCATAGAATTATGGGTATGGGCACTGCCCTAGACCAATGATGGCTAACCTTTTTGCCATCACGTGCCAGGAGTGGGGGGAGCGCAGGGGGGGTTGCATGTGTGTGTGCCCACCCATAATTCTATGCATCCTGCCCCCGGGCATGTGTGCATGACCCCCCCCTCCCCCGCTCCTCCTGCGTCTGGCATGCAATGGTCCGGTAGGCCCGTTTTTCTCTCTCCCCACGCTCTAGAGCCTTTCTAGGAGTCTGGGGAGGGCGGAAACGCCCTCTCCCCTCCAGAGGCCCTCTGGTGGCAAGAAATGGCCCTTTTGCCAACTTCTGGTCCCACCTAGAAAGGCTCTGGAGCTATCTGCTTTGTTACCTTATAATTATTTTAATATTTATTTTTTTTTTATGCTGTACTCCATCCAGAGTTGTTTGGCACAAGATAGGTGGCAAATTTCATAATAAATAAATAAAAAATAAACAAAGGTTGAGAGAGTCCTTGACCTATGACTAAAATTGAGGCCAGAGCTTCAGTTGCTAAGTGAGTCAGTTGGTAAGTGAGTTTTGCCCCCTTTTAAGACCTTCCGCGCCACAGTTGTTGAGTGAGTCACCTGGTTGTTAAGGGAATCCGGCTGCCCCATTGACAAAAGGGGATCATGTGACCCTGGGACACTGCAACGGTCGTACGTATGAGTCAGTTGCCAAGCTTCCGAATTTTGACCACGTGATGAAAAAGATGAGGATGCTGCCGTGGTCAGTAAATGGGGGGAAAAAAGTCATAAATCAATTTTTTCAGTGCTGATGTGACTTTGAACGGTTGCTAAACGAACTGTTGTAAGTTGAGGACGACCTGTGATGTTTCTTTGCATTATTGCAAGGATGACAAACAGAAAAATGTATTCAAAGCAGCATCGGTCTCCAAGGCTTCCCTCAGCCACCTTTCAAAGGCTCCAGAAATTCAAGAACTTAAGTGTGAATTTCATTTTTTTAATTTGTGCCAGTGTGTTCACAGAAAAAAGTGATATTAAAGATTATCCTATCCTATTCCATCCCATCCTATCGTATATCCTATCCTACATTCTACCCTACCCTATCCCATCCCATCCTATATCCTCTCCTCTCCTGCATCCTACCCTACCCTACCGTATTCTATCCTATCCTATCCTATTCTATCTCCTCTCGTCTTCTCTCCTACATCCTATCCTATCCTGTTCTTATCTCTCTCTCCTCCCCTCCCCTCCCCTACTATCCTATATTTTATATCTCCTTTATATCCTCTCTTATTTCTTATGTTATCTCTTCTCATCTCCTCTTTTCTCCTCTCTTCCCCTCTTCCTTCTCTTCTCTTCTCTTCTCTTCTCTTCTCTTCTCTTCTCTTCTCTTCTCTTCTCTTCTCTTCTCTTACCCTACCCTACCCTACTCTCCTATCCTATATCTTATATCTCCTTTATATCCTATCTCTTATTTCTTATGTTATATCAACTCATCTCCTCTTCTCTCCTCTCTTCCCCTCTTCCCTCCCCTCCCCTCCCCTCTCCTCTCCTCTCCTCCCCTCTCCTCTCCTCTTCTCCTCCCCTCCCCTCCCCTCCCCTCCCCTCCTATCCTATATCTTATATCTCCTTTATATCCTATCTCTTATTTCTTATGTTATATCAACTCATCTCCTCTTCTCTCATCTCCTCTCCCCTCTTCTCTTCTCTTCTCCTCCCCTCCCCTCCCCTCCCCTCCTATATCTTATATCTACTTTATCTCGTCTCATCTCGTCTTATCATCTATTGCAACAGCCGATGCTTTTATTTCTATCGGTGTTTGTCCAATTTCCCAAACCGTCCCGAGGTCCCTTTGTTAGAGCAAACTTTTGTGATTTCCCCCCTTCCCCAAAACCTTAAGTTTCGATTGGATCTGAATGGCGCCTACATCCCCAAGCCAACAGGGGGAGAATAGAGCGGCCGCATCTAAGCCGTCTGGTTTTCTTGTCTGAATTCTCCAGCTGACATTGTTGCTGGATGGTGCAAGATCCACACATGAAAGGAATCCTTTGAGCTCCTTGAGGAAAAAAAAAAAAATCCAGGCCTTTGAGAAAGCCAAAATAAAATTCTCCACCGACTCCCCAAAACTGTTAAGCAACTTCTCCGGAAAACTTTTCTATTCTATTCTTTTAAACAAGCAAACTCCGTTCTTTGTCTGCATCGCAAACCTTGTTTTTTTCCGGCAGAACAAGCTGTAAGTGTGGGAAGGAGAGAAAACTTTGAATTAAGAATCTACACCCCTGGCGGGCACCTCAGAGGTCAACTTGACCAACCCCCAAAACTCCTAAGAACGCCCACGCGTTTTAAGTAAAGAATATTTCATTCCAGCTTCGATCCTCAATGAAAGAACACACACTCAGAACCTGGCGAGGGAAATTGTATAAATTGCATCTGCAGGAGGGCAGTTGTGAAGTGAATTTTGTCCCGTTTTATCACTTTTCTTGCCGCAGCTGTTAAGGGAATTGGTGCTGTTGGTCGAGGTAGTGGCATGTTGACGTGTTAAGTGGAATCTTGCGTCCCCATGGACTTTGCTTGGCGGAAAAGGAGGAGGAGGAGGAGGAGGAAAAGAAAGAAGGGGAAGAGGAGGAGGAGGTCCTTGGTGCTCTCTGAACTTGGTGGTTTCCTTTTAGATATTTCATTACCCAACTAGGTGACATCATCAGGGGTAGAAGGGAGTGGTATTTGTGGGAGGAGGAGAAAGAGGAGGAGGAGAAAGAAGAAGAACAGGAGGAGGAGGAAGGAGGAGGAAGGAAAAGAAGGAGGAGAGGAAGAGGAGGAGGAGGAAGGAGGAGGAGGAGGAGGAAGGAGAAGAAGGAAGAGAGGAAGAGGAGGTAGGAGAGGAGGAGGAAGGAGGACGAGGAGGAGGAAGAAGAAGGAGGAGAGGAAGAGGAGGAAGAGGAAGGAGAGGAAGAGGAGGAGGTAGGAGAGGAGGAGGAAAGAAAAGAAGGAAGAGAGGAAGAGGAGGAAGAGGAGGAGGAAGGAGAAGAAGGAGAGGAAAAGGAGGAGGTAGAGGAGGAGGAGGAAGGAAAAGAAGGTGAGGAAGAGGAGGAAGGAGAAGGAGGAGGAGAGGGAGAGGAGGAGGAGGAGGAAGGAGAAGAAGGAGGAGAGGAAGAGGAGGAGGTAGGAGAGGAGGAGGAGGAGGAGGAGGAGGAGGAGAAGAAGTAGTAGTAGCATTCTTGAATGTGTGGTCTCCAGGGGAGGACAAACAGAGAAGAGTCCATTTCTGGGACTCCAGAAGAGCAGATTTTGGCAAACTCAATAGTGCTATCCAGCGGTTTCCAAGTTGCAGGTGCACTCGGAAATAATCTCCCGAAGATGGAAGAGTTGGAAGGAGGGTGGCATGGATGCCTGCAGGACTCTCTGAAATGCAGAAGATAACAAGAACGTGCACCGGATGTAAAAGGAGGGGAAGATAAGAGAGGAAGATTCAGGAATTTGACAGAAACGGTGGGACGGGAGTGTCCAACTCCTAGAATTGGGGAGAATTGAAGTCTGTAGGTCTTTAAAAGGCCAAGGTTGGACACCCTTCCTGTAGGAGTTAAATCAGCAAGATTGTAGCCCAGCTGCATCTGAAAGAAACTAGGCTTTGTGGAAAGAGGAAGAGGAGGAGGGGGGGGGGAGGAGGAGGAAGAGAAAAGAATGAGAAGGAAAAGAAAGGAGGAAGAAGAAAAAGCAGAAGAAAAAAGGAAGATCGGGGGAGGAAGAGGAAGGAGGAGGAAGAGGAGAAGCTGAAGGAAAAAGGAGGAGGAGTGGAGGAGGAGGAGGAAGGGAAAGAGGAAGAGGAGGAGAAGGAGAAGGAAGACAGGACCAGAACCAAGGAGTTAAACCTTCAAGGATGGAGGTTCAGGATAGACACCAGGAGGGGCTTCAAAGCTGGACAAGCTGTCAGCCAGTGTCCGCCACATGAAGTTGGGTCTTCTCCTTCCTTGGAGAACATTAGATGGTCATCGGTCCAAGATCCTTCAATGCAGCTTTTCCCAACCTTGGCAATTCCCTGATGCGTGGGCTTCCAAGTTCACGGAATCTTCAAGTGTGGACTTCAAGCCCCAGAATCCCCCAGGCACCGAGTCATGGCTCAGAATTCTGGGAGTCGAAGTCCACATGTCTTGGAATTAACTCGGTTGGGAGACATGCCCTGGTGGGTCCTGCAACGGAACAGGGGGTTGGACTAGTTGATCTCTAAGGTCCCTCCCATCTCCAGGATTCCTGTGTCCTGAGGATCAAACAGGCCTCTGAATCGGCAAAGGGAGCGGGTGGGCCCTACTACCTGTCCCATCGTCCAGAGCCTTTTCATCCCTGCAGGTTTCTCTTTTCATTTTCAGAAGCCGAACCCCCAAAAAAACAAAACAAAAAAAGAAGCGAAGGGATTTGCATAATGACTCCGTAATAAACCGGCAGGGTTCTCCTACCTTGCCTTCCCTGCAAGTAAATGATTTGTTTTCCACTTTTCTATCAAAAGCCTTATTACCAACCTGTGCCGAGCAAAATCACTTCTCATTTCCCTTTGCAGCCCACTTTCCCCAAAGCCTGCAATTAGACATTTTATGAAATAATAGGAGAGATGTGAAGAGGGAGGGGAAGAGGAGAGAGAGAGAGAGAGGTGAGAGTGAGAGTGAGAAAGACAGACACAGAATGAGAGAGAAGGAGAGACAGAGAGGGAAACAAAAAGAAGAAAGGGAAAGAGACAGAAAGAGAAAGAAAAGGAAAGAGAGGGAAAGAGGGAGGAAAAAGGCAGAGAGAAAAGGGGGAAAGAGGAAGAAGAAAGAAAAAGAAATGGAAAAAGAGAGAGAGAGAGAAAGGGAGAAAAGAGCAAAAGAGAGATGGGGAAAGAAAGAGACAAAGAGGGGAAGAGGAGAGAGAGAAAAAAGGAAGACAGAGAAAAAAGTGAGGGAAAGAAAAGAGAGGGGAAAAAGGAGACAGAAAAGAAAGAAAGAAAAAGACAGAAAAAAGAGAAAAAGGGGAAGAGAAGAGAGAAAGAAAAAAGGAGCAAGAGAGAAAAAGAAAGACAGGAAAAAAGAGGGGGAAGGGAAAAGGAGAAAGAAAAGAGACAGAAAGAGAAAAGGAGATAGAAAAGAGGGAGAAAGAAAAAGAAAGAAAAAGGAGAAGAGGAGAGAGAGAAAGAAAAAGGAGTGAGAGAGAAAAAGAAAGACAGAAAAAGAGGGGGAAGAGAAAAGAGAGAAAGAAGGAAAAGGAGAAAGAAAAGAAAGAAAAGAGAGAGAGAGAATGAAAGAGAAAAAAGGAAGCGAGCGAGCGAGAGAGGCAGAGGGAGGGAAAAAAAACACCACACAGCAACATCTTGTCGGTGGCTGACAGATCAACCCCATTTGTACCAAATTGCACAGCCGCACCAGAGATTAAGCGCTTCCTCCCTCCCCTCCGTTCGGCGCATGGAGCCTTCCTCACCGACTGGGCACCGCAGTGGCTTTTTTGGGAAGCAGCACATTGTGTACTTTTGCAGATAATTGAGTGTGGAAGGAAATCGAGGCTTATTCGGAAACAGGTCACATTGGAGGAGAAGGCGCGCCTGGCTCCCTCCGATCGCCTCGCGCGGGGGGGGGGGAGCCGCTGCAAATTCAGCCGTGCGCCTGTGTGTGTGTGTGTGTGTGTGTGTATGCACGGAGAGGGTTGTGCGTCTATATATAATATGCCCAGAGCTTTAAAGCACATTTAGGATGTAATTTCAGCCTGAACTGGATTTTTTTTCCCACTGGATTGCAGAGGAGGAAGTTTGTCGGAAGCTGATATTGGTTAGGAATAATAAGAATGAGAATGAGGAGAAGAGGAAGAGGAAGAAGGAATAAAAGGAGAGGAAGAGGAGGAGGAGGAGAACTGTGGAGCCCTTGGTGCTCTCTGAGTTTGGTGATTTTCTTGCAGTTGGGTTGGGTTTTCATAACCCAACTAGGGAACGTCATCAGTGCCCACATTCAGATCTTCCCCTGCGTCTTCCCTTATGTCCAAGTGTTGATGGTGCCACAGAAATTCTAGGCCTGTGATGGCGAACCTATGGCACGGGTGCCACAGGTAGCACGCGGAGCCATATCGGTGGGCACGCAAACTCAGCTCTGACACGCATGTGATCGCCAGCCAGCTGATTTTCAGGCCTTCTGGGCCCACCAGAAGTCAGGAAACACTCAGTTTCCGGCCTCCGGAGGGCTTCTGGAAGGGTGGCGAAGGCCAATTTTGCCCTCCCCAGGCTCCTAGAAAGGCTCTGGAGCCCGGGGAGAGCAAAAAACGGGCCCACTGGGCCATCATGTGCCAAATGCAGGAGGGAGCACGGAGGGGCGGGGTGCATAGAATTATGGATGTGGGCACGCCTGCCTGTGACCCCACCACGCTCCCCCCGCTTTTGGCACACGACGGCAAAAAAGGTTAGCCATGACTGTTCTAGGCGATGTGCTATTATAGTATCCCTTATATCAGGTCTCTAGGCAGACCCCTATATATCCCGTCTGGGAGACAGTTCCAGGTAGGGGAGGGGCCTCCAAAATCACCTCTCCAGTCGGCCAGTTCCGGGCTACCCTGGGCACCATATGCCGCAGGCTTCCTTAAGACGGCACCTTTCTATAAAAGTATCTTCTTTGGATTTATTTTGGGAACGATGTTCTTCCTTATTTTTAGACTCCCATTACACTTATTGTTTTTCCTCTCATACACATATATATGTATATATAGAGAAGGAAGGAACGCGGTGGCTCAGTGGCTAAGAAGCTGAGTTTGTCGATCGAAAGGTTGGCAGTTCAGCGGTTCGAATCCCTAGTGCCGCGTAACGGGGTGAGCTCCCGGGACTTGTCCCAGCTTCTGCCAACCTAGCAGTTCGAAAGCACTTAAAAAATGCAAGTAGAAAAATAGGGACCATTTTTGGTGGGAAGGGAACAGCGTTCCGTGCCCCTTTGGCATTGAGTCATGCCGGCCACAGGACCACGGAGACATCTTCGGACAGCGCTGGCTCTTCGGCTTTGAAACGGAGATGAGCACCGCCCCCTAGAGTCGGGAATGACTAGCTTATAGAGAAGGATTTCATGCTCCTTGTGGCCAGTGTATTGTTTTTAACTGAATTAAAATAATTTACATTCAAAATACCTCCTCCACCACAAGGAAGAGGGGGGTCAAGCTATTCTCCAAAGCACCTGAGGGCAGAGAGAAGAAGCAACGGATGGAAATTGTAACCAAGGAGAGAAGCAACCTGGAATGAAGGAGAAGCTTCCTAACAGGGAGGACCATTAACCAGTGGAACAGCTTGCCACAAGAAGTTGTGGGTTCTTCCTCACTGGAGGCTTTTAAAGAAGAGATTGGGCAATTATTTGACCAAGATTGTCTAAGGTCAATCTTGGACAGGGGGTTGGAGTAGATGACCTCTGATGTGCCTTCCAGCTCTAGGATTCTATGATTTTGGATGGATGGATGGAAAGAAGGAAGGGAAGGAGGGAGGGAGGGAGGAAGGGAGAAGGAAGGAAGGAATGAGAGAGGGAGGGAGGAAATGAAAAGATAAGGAAGAGGGGAAGGAAGGAGAGAGGGGGGATTAAGTAAGGAAGGGGGAAAAAGGAAGGAAAGAAAAAGGGAGAAGGAAGGATGGAAAGGGAGGGAGGAAAGAAAGAAAAGGATGGAAGGAAGGGGGTGGGTAGGGAGGGAGGAAGGAAGGAAGGAAAGAAAGAAATGATAGGAAGAAAGGAAGGAACAATGGGTGGAAAGTCATCAGAGAGAGAAGCAATTTAGAACTAAGGAGAAATTTCCTGACAGTGAGGACAATTAATCAGTGGAACGACTTGCCACCAGAGGTTGTGGGTGCTCCCACACTGGAGGTTTTTGAGAAGAGTCTGGACAGCCATTTGTCTGGGATGATATAAGGTTTCCTGGATGAGCCAGGGGTTGGACTAGAAGACCTCTGAGGTCCCTTTCAACTCTGTTATTGTGTTCCCCTCTGGCCTTGGCACCTTAATAAATTTGAAATGCCCTGAGCTGGTTTAAAACCTCATTAGATTCCTCCGTTTGTGCTGGGCTTGGTCCAGTCTCCTAAAAGGACTTCCTAGTCTAGTCCAGGACCCCAACTGTCTCCCATCCAAGAATTTGCCCGCTCGGTCCCTGCTTAGCTTCCAAGTCGCGACCAGCTCATCTCTGCAAACCCCCGGAAAATTTGAAGGAGCTGTTTTTCCTTCTTCTTCCTCCTGCTTTTTCCCTCCCAATGGGTGACAACCTCTGCAAAAATTATTTTTTCCCCTTTTTAGACTTTGGACAGTGACTCACTCCATCCCAGAAATACGATTTGCTGTGTTTTCTTTCCTGTTGGTTGTTTTTTTGTGTGTGTAATTTTTCCTGCGAGCGGTTTGGCTTCCCGTTTCAAGCAACGGGCATTTACAAGCTGAGAGGCTTGTAAAAGTCAAACCCGAGGCTCTAAAAATACAACATTTGCTTTCACCTTTTAGCCATCAACAAGTTTTCCTCCATCCTGCCTTGGGGCCTGACGTGTGCTCACGCACGCTCACACCTGCCCGGACACGAGGAGCCAATGTGCAAAGAGCTAAGTTGGAAATCACAGCAGTGGATGCAAATGGGCAGAGAAGGGAGGTGGGGTCCCTCCTTCTCGTGGGGTGGAGTAGAAGCAGAAAATGGGGAGGGTGGCAGAACAAAATTGGAAGGGACCTCCGAGGTCTTCTAGTCCATCTCCCTGCACAGGCAAAAAACTCCCTATCATTCCAGACAAAAGGTGGTCCAGTCTCTTTTTGAATGGAGCAGCCACACCTTCTGGTGGCAAGCTGTTCCGCTGGTTGATCGTTTCTGACTGTCAGGAAATTCCTCCTTAATTCCAGGTTGTTTCTGTCCCTGATTAGTTTCCATCTGTTGCTTCTTCTCCTGCCTTTAGATGCTTTGGAGAATATCCTGTTTCCCCAAAAATAAGCCCTAGAATGTTTTTACATTTGATCCAGTGGTGAAATCCATTTTTTTTACTAGTGGTTCTGTGGGCGTGGCTTGGTGGGTGTGGCAGGGGAAGGATACTGCAAAATCTCCATTCCTTCCCCACTCCAGGGGAAGGATACCGCAAAATCCCCATTCCCTCCTAACTCCAGGGGAAGAATATTGCAAAATCCACATTCCTTCCCCACTCCAGGGGAAGGATACTGCAAAATGCCCATTCCGTCTCCACTCCAGGGGAAGAATATTGCAAAGTCCACATTCCCTCCCCACTCCAGGGGAAGAATATTGCAAAATTCCTATTCCTTCCCCACTCCAGGGGAAGGATACTGCAAAATCCCCATTCCCACCTAACTCCAGGGGAAGAATATTGCAAAATTCCCATTCCCACCTAACTCCAGGGGAAGAATATTGCAAAATTCCCATTCCTTCCCCACTCCAGGGGAAGGATACTGCAAAATCCCCATTCCCTCCCCACTCCAGGGGAAGAATATTGCAAAGTCCACATTCCCTCCCCACTCCAGGGGAAGAATATTGCAAAATTCCCATTCCCACCCCACTCCAGGGGAAGAATATTGCAAAGTCCACATTCCTTCCCGACTCTGGGGCCAGCCAGAGGTGGTATTTGCCAATTCTCCAAGCTACTCAAAATTTCCGCTACCGATTCTCCAGAACCTGCTGGATTTCATCCCAGATTTGATCCCAATATAAGCCGTAACCCCTAAATAAGCCCTATTAAAGATCCAGCATGCCCAGCCGCCCATTCTGTCTCGTTTCTCGCTGTGCACCACCCGAATGGTTTGGTGGAATGACCCCATGTGGCCCACATTGGCTTTCCTCAAGGCCCCCGGAGCCAGACCATCCACGCCCTGACACCTGCCTTGTGGGCAGCAGTGACCGCAGCCATGAAACAGGAGCCCACATGGCCGCCGGCCCACTTCTTCTGCTTGTTCGCAGCCACAATGGAGCAGGAGCCAGCGTGGTGCGTTGTGGCGACGGCCGTGAGGCAAGGCAGGTGTCAGGGCGTGGGTGGCCTGGCTGCGGGGGCTCCGAGGTACGCCGGTAGGGGGGAGTGTAGGGAGGCTCCACCACCCCTGCCTCGTGGCGGCGGCACTGGTAAGCAAGCAGCAGAGGTGGGCCTCCTGGACATGAGGGGGAAAAAAATAAGAGCCTCCGAAAATAAGCCCCAGTGTTTATTTTGGAGCTCAAAAGAAAACAAGACCTGGTCTTATTTTCGGGGGAAACATGGACCCTCTCTTCTCCACAGCAACCCCTCAGATAAATTTTTCCCTAGTTCTAGGTTTATTGATTAACTTTGATTGACTTTGGAGGTCTTCTAGTCCAGCCCCTTGCTCAGGCAGGAGACCGTATATCATCTCAGACACATGGCTGTCCAGTCTCTTCTTTAAAAACCTCCAGTGATGGTGCACCTCCAACTTCTGGTGGCAAGCAGTTCCACTGGTTAATTGTCCTCACTGTCAGCAAGTTTCTCCTTACTTCTAGGTTGCGTCTCTCCTAGATTAGTTCCCACCCGTTGCTTCTTCTCCTGTGACACAAACACACACACGCAAAATACATCACAAAAACGGTAGTCAAATTGGGTCGGTCACAAGGATGCTTTGATTGACGACCATCATAATATATAATATATCGCGCCCTCGTCACTTCACGCCCGGACTACTGTAATGCTCTCTACATGGGGCTCCCCTTGAGGAGCACCCGGAGGCTCCAACTGGCGCAGAGTGCGGCCGCGCGGGTGGTGATGGGAGCGACCTGGCATTCCCATGTGACACCTCTCCTGCGCGAGCTGCACTGGCTCCCGGTGGTCTTCCGAGTGCGCTTCGAGGTTTTGGTGACCACCTTTAGAGCGCTCCATGGCTTAGGACCTGGTTACCTACGGGACCGCCTACTACCACCAATAGCTTCCCACTGGCTGGTACGCTCTCACAAAGAGGGGCTCTTCCGGGTACCGTCAGCCAAACAATGTCGACTGGCGGCCCCCAGGGGGAGAGCTTTCTCTGGGGGGGCGCCTACTGTTTGGAATGAGCTCCCCCTGGAGATACGGACGATCCCGGATCTGTGCACCTTCCGCCGCGCTCTTAAGACTTTTCTATTTCGCCAGGCGGGCCTGGCCTAATTTTTTCCCTTTTACTTCTTTTAATATGTAATTTTTAAATTGGTTTAAATGATGGGATTGTCTTAATTTGTCTGGCCAAATTATTGAATTCAACTTTATTTTGCGTTTTGAATTTTGTATTTTATTGTGTGGCTGTTCACCGCCCTGAGTCCTTCAGGAGTAGGGCGGTATACAAATCAAATCAAATGAAAATGAAAATGAAAAAATATGATGGAAATTCATGTCAATAATAAGTAAATAACGTGTAGATATGTATTAACACCACGGAACCGACAACGGCAATGAAAAAAGTGACTCACAGCCACTGTGGAACCCAGATTTCCATTGCTAAGCGAGACAGCCGTTAAGTGAGTTTGGCCTCATTTTACAACCTGCCTCGCCGCCGTTGTTCAGTGAATCACTGCAGTGGATAAATTAGTCACGTGATTGTTAAGTGAACCTGGATTCTCCATTTGACGTTAGAAGGTCACATGACCCCCGGGATATTGCAACCGTCATAAGTACACGCCAGTTTCCAAGCATGCGAATTTCGATCACGTGACCACAGAAAAGGCTGCAAAGGTCATAAGTGTGAGAAACAGTCGTGGGGCGCTTTTCTCAGTGCTGTCGTAACTCTGAATGGTCGCTAAATGAATGTCTGTATATCTCGAGGAGTCCCTGTATGGATTAATTTTAGCAACCAGGGTCACTTTTTAAAATTTGGTGGGCATGGAGAACCCAAATCGTTTAATACAGTGTTTCTCAATCTTGGTAGCTTGAAGATGGGTGGACTTCAACTCCCAGAATCCCCCAGCCGCTGGCTGGGGGATTCTGGGAGTTGAAGTCCACCCATCTTCAAGCTTCCAAGGTTGAGAAACACTGGTTTAATACAAGTTCATTTTCTCTGAATGTTGTCTGTGGTTCTCCAGGAAAGGCTGGGCTGCCTCTAACGTTATGCAAGGGAACTGCAGAAATACATCTCTCATTTCTTAGCGAAATAAAAAATAAGGCTGATTAACAATTTAGCATTGATTTTTTTTTTTAAAAAAGTATTATTATTTTTTGCATTTCCTGTAAATGCGTCTTTGGTGGGAAGTGAGCACAGAGGGAAAGCTGGCGTTTTTAAAGAAAGGAAATTGTCACCTGCAGATTCTTTTAAGTAGAGACTGCCTGGTTCATTTATTTCTCTATTTTTTTCCACCCTCTTTTCTTTTTAAGAAGGAAGCTTACCTGTCTCAATTTTAAATGTCCTTCATTTACACAGTTGTTCATATCCTGTCTGGTTTTTTTTTTTTAAATTCCTTTTTAAACGATGGGGCTTGTTTTTAAAAAAAACTCTGCAGCCAACTATGTCTCCGAAACTGGACGGGTCATCTTATGAAAAGATCTTTTCGCATAGGCCAGACCAGAGGTTTTCAGGGGATCAGATTAAACAAATATTTTAATGGTTTTTAGTGGGGTCCTTGGTGCTCTCTGACCTTGATGGATTTTGTACAGGGATTCCATTACCCTACTAAGTAATTTCATCAGTGTATTGGTTTTATTACCTAGTTTGGTAATAAAATATCTTCAAGAAAACTCAGAGGGCTCAGTGTTTTGTAAGGAAGAGGAGGAGGGGAGCTGAGGTCCTTGGTGTTCTCTGAGCTTGGTGGTTTTTCTTGAAAACATTTCATGACCCAAATAGGGAACATCATCAGTGATAAAGGGGATGGGATTGTAGGAAGAAGGAGGAGGAAGATGGGGTTTGGAGGAAGGAGGAGGAGGAGTTATGTGGGGTCCTTGGTGCTCTCTGAGCTTGGTGCTTTTCTTGTAGACGTTTAATGACCCAACTTGGGTCCCTCACTTTCCCTTCTGTCCTCCAGTCGGTACATCTTCCGTTCCTCCCATCTCCTCCTTTTGTCCCTCAGAAAAACCCGAGGAGGAGGAGGCCCAAATAATGCAGGACATAGAAAGTGGGAAGAAGTGTCTCAAGTTTCCTTACGGGTGGGACTTTCATCAAAACGAAGATAATACGGCTGTCTGGAGTTGCGAACTGCAGTCTTGTGGCACGCTTGTGTTCCTCTTTTGGGAACAACCTGGCCCCGTTTGGCATCCTGCGCCGATTGAGGTGAAAGTCACAGGACTGGAGCAGTGCCAGATCTCACATTTCAGCTGATGAAAAGAGGAGGAGATTTTATTAAATCATGAGTAGGCCTGATGGAAGAAGAAACGGAGAATCCAACAAATCCCCGAAAGACGTGTGGAAGGTTCTCTGTCCTGCTGGATCTTTCTTCCATCGAAGAAGGAGAAGCTGGATCTTCAGGACGTGCAGAACAGGAGATGAGATGGAGGACACCCAAGGATGAGAAGTCATCCAACTGCAGAAGTTCTAAAAAGGTGACTTGTGGGTGATTGGAGATGGACCACTCTGAAGAACAGAAGGAAAAGCCTGGGGATGAGAGGAAGGGAGAAGGTAGAATGAGTGCAGAGAAGAGCAACCAGGATGATGGAGGCTAAAACATACGATGAACGATTGCAGGAACTGGGCCTGGCTGGTCTAGGGAAGAGAAGGACCAGGGGAGACAGGATGGCAGCCTTCCAATATTTGAAGGGCTGCCCCAAAGAAGAGGGGATCAAGCTATTCTCCAAAGCACTCGAAGGCCAGACAAGAAATAATGGATGGAAACTGAACAAGGAGAAATTCAACCTGGAAATAAGGAGGAATTTTCTGTTGGTGGGAACAATCAACTCATGGAACAGAAGTTGCCTTCGGAAGTTGTGGGAGCTTCATCCCTGGAGGCTTTCAAGAAGAGATTGGATTGCTATCAGTCAGAAATGGTGTAGGGTCTCCTGCTTGGGTGGGGGGCTGGACTAGATCAGGGGTCTCCAACCTTGGCCATCCCTGGATTAGATGACCTATAAATTCCCTTCCAAATCTGTTAGAAGGTTTCACGGACATGGTCATCCCATCCTGTTCCATCCATGATCTTTTTCTTCTGAATAACTGTGCAAGCCCCAATCTCTCATCTTTAGAGGTCTAACGGAGATCGTCCATCATCCAGGCCATGGTTGTCCCGAAGATGCTTCTCCAAAAGACAACTGGAGACTTTCCTGGTGTTACTTTTTTTTCTTCTTTGAATACGTTTTGCTTCTCACCCAAGAAGCTTCCTCAGTTCTTCTTGGATGGGAAGCGAAACGTTTTCAAGGGGAGGAAAAAAAACCCCAAGAAAAGTCCAGGTTGCCTTTTGGGAAAAAAGCATCTTTGGGACAACCATGATCTGGATGATGATGGAGAATCTTCCTAGACATCCTAGAGATGGGAGTTTGGGACTTGCAGAAAGTATCGTATAGATGAACTACGTGGCCATGAAACCTTCCTGATTAGGGGAAAAGGAGACTAGAACGTATGAAGGACAGTTGCTGGAATTGGGTATGTCTAATCTAATGAAGAGAAGGACCTGGGGTGACATGATAGCATCTTTGAGGGGCTGCTCCAAAGAAGACCGGGGTCATCCTATTCTTCAAAGCCCCTGAAGGCAAGACAAGACACAATGGGTGGAAGCTAACCAAAAAGAGAAGCAACCTGGAACTAAGAAGAGATTTCCTTACAGTGAGAACAATTAGCCAGTGGAACAGCTGGCCACCAGAATTTACGAATGCTCCAACACGGGTTGTTTTTAAGAAGGGATTGGACAACCGTTTGACTGAAATAGTATAGCGTTTCCTGCCTGAGCAGGGGGCTGGACTAGAAGACCTCGGAGGGTCCCTTCCAATTCTTGTTATTCTGTTCTGTTTCTGTTAGTCAGCGTGGAGATGAATGTCCCATCACAAGCTTGGAAGATCCAACTCAACATGTTGGAAGCTCAGGTGGTCTTCTTTGTCCATTTTTCCAGTTCATAGAAGACCAGGGAGAGCCTGGATAGCTCAGCAGACTAATGCATTGTCATTAACTCCAGCTGTCTGCAAGAGCCTGAGTAGCGTAGGGGAGTAATGCCTCCTACAAAGGCAGCATTTAAGATCCAGCTGCTGCAATTACTTGCGAGTTCAATCCCAGGCAGGCTCAAGGTCGACTCAGCCTTCCATCCTTTATAAGGTGGGTAAATTGAGGACCCAGTTTGTTGGGGGCAATAAGCTGACTTTGTATAAATATAAATATACAAAAGTATGAAGGCTATTGCTTAACGCATTGTAAGCCGCCCTGAGTCTCCAGAGAAGGGCGGCATATAAATCAAATTTTTAAAAAATTAAAAAAAATACTGTAAGTTCGAATCTCACCAGGCTCAAGGTTGACTCAGCCTTCCGTCCTTTCTAAGGTGGGTCAATTGAGGTCCCAGTTTGTGGGGCAATAAGCTGACTTTGTATAAAATATACAAAAGTAGGAAGGCTATTGCTTGGCGCATTGTAAGCCGCCCTGAGTCTCTGGAGAAGGGTGGCATATAAACCTAATTATTTATAAATAAATAATAAATAATAAATAAATACAGAAATACAGAAATACAGAAATACAGAAATATACAGAGAGACCATCAACTGAAACTCTGCAAGAGGATAACCTTGGTTTCTTGAGCTTGCAGTTGGCTTTATTTGATGATAGTCTGATGGGATGTACCTCTGCCATATGAAGAATGGTTGCAGGATTTGGGTATGGCCAGTCTAGGAAAAAGAAGGACTAGAGGAGACATGATAGCAGTCTTCCGATATTTGAGGGTCTGCCCCAAAGAAGAGGGGGTCAGTTTATTCTCCAAAGCCCCTGAAGGCTGGACAAGAAGCAATGGATGGAAACTCATCAAGGAGAGAAACAACCTGGAATTAAAGAGAAACTTCCTAACAGTGAGAACAATTAACCAGTGAAACTGCTTGCCACTAGAAGTTGTGGGTGCTCCATCACTGGAGGTTTTCAAGAAGACAGCCACTTGTCCGAAATTGTATAGGTGTCAACCCTGAAGCCGGCCTGACCGAAGCCACCTTGGACGCTTGGATCTATTACTTGGAACCCTGGCATTAAGATCATCTGCTCCAAGATCCCTTCCAACTCTGTTATTCTGTAATTTGTAATCCCAGGCCCCTTCCGTTACTCTGTAATCCCAGACCAATTCATCAGTAGAACATCTTGCCCCCCAGACGTTGTGGGGTTGGCCTAGAAGACCTCCAAGGCCCCATTTCCAGCTTCATCCAGCTTGATGGAACATCACCACGACGCCCCTCACCAGGCCTTGCCCACAAATATTCGGCTAAAACGTGCCACGCGTCGGCAGGAGGGGCTTCCATTGAAATCCCCCGGAGGGTTGGCGGAAAAATAACTGGAAGTCATGACCTCGGAGAGAAAAACTCATTGCGCGCTGGAGAAAGACCTGGATTGTTGCTTTAATGGGGTTGATTAAACCATTCAGTAAGAAGAAGAGGAAAAAAACCCCAAAGAGAACATTGGGCTCGTTTAAGTTCATGGCCTTCATTGTCTATGCGCCGATGTTCAGAGTCTGGGAAGCAAAAGTTCTGGGCACTTGCAAAGCCGACATGATTTAATAGGTAGAAGGAGGACCTGGTGGGATGAATGACTCCAACCCACCGGAATAGAATAATGGAACGACACCCTTGGTACAATAACGGAGGCAGGCAGGAGTGGGAGGAAGCGACGGAGGAGTTGACCTCCCTTGTAGGTTTGATCTCTTGAACAAACCCAAGTCAGGAAGCTTGGCAATGCACCAGGAGGGGCTGCTAGGTTTAGAAGAAGTGAACGAGGGCACAAATTAATGCCCTGTGGAGGTTGGCGTCTTTTATCTCCCGGGCCAAGGGGGTGGGTGGGTGGGTGGGTGGGAGTGGGGTGCGGATAGCTTGCAGAACAGGATCGCAGATAGGATAGAAAGAGCAAGTTGGCAGCTCAGGGTGGAACGGTGGGGTCCCAGGGGCTCTCTGAGCTTGGTGGATTTCTTGCAGGAGTCTCGTGACCCAGCTAGGTGATAGCATCAATGTTAGAAGGAGAGGGGGGAGTTTGCAAGGAGGAGGAGGAGGTCCTTGGTGTTCGGCGGTTTTCTTGAAGGCGTTTTCACGACCCAGTTTGGTAACATCATCGGTGCTAGCAGGAAGTGGGCTTTGCCGAGAACCAGGGGACATCATCAGTGCTAGAAATGGGTGAGAACCAGCCTGACTAGGTGGCTCAGTGGCGAAGATGCTGAGCTTGTCAATCAGAAAGGGTCAGCGGTTTGGCAGTTCGAATCCCTAGTATAGTGAGCAGGGGTTAGAGTAGATGACCTCCAAGGTCCCTTCCAAGTCTGTTGTTGTTGTTGTTGTTGTTATTATTATTATTGAAGTGGGCTTTGCAGAGAACCAGGGAACATCATCATTGCTAGAAGGTAGGAGAAGTTGGAGGACTGTGGAGGCCTTGGTGCTCTCTGAGCTTGGTGCTTTTCTCACAGACGTTTCACGACCCAACTTGGTAACATCATCGGTGCTAGAAGGAAGCGGCCTTTGCAGAGAGCTGGAGGAGGAAGAGGGGGATGGGGGATGGAGATGGAAAAGGAGAACTCTGGAGTCCCCGGTGCTCTCTTGAGCTTTGCTGTTTTCCTGTAAACATTTCACAACCCGACTAGGCAACACTATCAGTGCTAGAAAGGAATGGGAATTCTCGTCGTATTTGTAGTTGTAAATCGAGGACTATCTAATGCAAATGGTGTCCTTTTGCCACCGCTTTTATCGTGAATTGAGGAGTTGCCCAAGGGGTCTCAGATTCTTACAAGCAGCCCCTTCACCTCCTGACTCCATGCCACCGGCTGATATTTTCCCTCCGATCAATTCAGCGGTCGCCGCCACCGTCTGAAATCGCTCACCCACGGGAAATATCTCATTGATGCCTTTCGGAGATTATTTTCCCCTGCTTTTATTCTCTCTCTCTCTCCACTTCGCTGAAAACCCTCGGCCTCCTCCGGCCCCCATCGGCACCGTGGGTGGTTCATTGCACTGAGTAACATTCACCCTACCCTCCACATTCCCCCCCACCCCAAAAGAAAGAAAGGAAACTGCAGGCGAGACATGGCAAGAAAGAGGCACTTAAGGAAGTGATAAACACCTTGCAAAAAAAAATGGAGAGGCACTCAGGAGCTGAGCGGTAATAAGGCAACGCGCTTATTTTCTTTATTTTCCCCGTCCATTTTGCAAAGAAACGGCAGACTCTCGCCTTTCTTGGAAAGAAAATAACTTCAATTATCTGTTCTCAGCCGAAGAAACATGGAAATTATCTTCCTTTCAGAGGGTAGAATTAGCCCATTTCGGAAGGAAGAAGCTGCCAAAAGAAAAAAGAATAAAGAATAAAAACCACACCATCTCAGGCTGGTAGGGTCCCTCGCCCCCTCCCCTCAAATTTCTTCCTGATATCGATTGCATTTGATGGATCATTTTCCAGAAGCAATGGTTGGGGAGGGGGGCTCTGAAAATTGGGTGCCCCTTTTTCTCACTTCCTTCCCCCATCAGAATGTTTGTGGTGTATGTTTTAAGAGGGCCAACATACATGATCTTGTCCAATCGGTCAGGATCTCCATCCAATCCTAGAATCCTGGAAGGACCTTGGAGGTCATCTAGTCCAACCCCTGCCCAAGATCATAGAATTCTAGGGCTGGAAGGGACCTTGGAGGTCTTCTAGTCCAACCCTCTGCCCAAGATCATAGAATCCTAGGGCTGGAAGGGACTTTGGAGGTCTTCTAGTCCAACCCTCTGCTCAAGATCATAGAATCCTAGGGCTGGAAGGGACCTTGGAGGTCTTCTAGTCCAACTCCTTGCCCAAGATCACAGAATCCTAGGGCTGGAAGGGACCTTGGAGGTCTTCTAGTCCAACCCTCTGCCCAAGATCATAGAATCCTAGGGCTGGAAAGGATCTTGGAGGTCTTCTAGTGTTTCAGTATCTCAGGGGCTGCCCCAAAGAAGAGGGGGTCCACCTAATCTCCAAAGCAGGACAAGAAGCAACAGTGGAAACTCATCAAGGAGAGAAGCAACCTGAAACTAAGGAGGAATTTCCTGACAGTAAGAGCAATTAACCAGTGGAATGGCTTGCCACTAGAAGTTGTGGCTGCTCCAACATTGGCAGTTTTAAGAAGATTGGGCAGCCATTTGTCTGGAACGGTATTCAGGGTTACGGTTAACAACCATTCATTTAGTGACCGTTACAAGGCATTGAAAAAAGTGACTTACGACCGTTTTTCACACCTACGACCGTTGCAGCCTCCCTGTGGTCACGTGATAAAAATTCGGATGCTTGGCAACTGACTCAGAGTTATGACGGTTGCACTGTCCCAGGGGTCACCGGATCCCCTTTTGCAACCTTCTGACAAGGAGTCAATGTGGAAGCCAGATCCGCTTAACAACCATGTTACTAAGTTAACTGCTGCAGGGATTCACTTAACGACAGTGGCAAGAAAGGTGGTAAAATGGGGCAAAGCTCACTTAACCACTGTCTCGCTTAGCAACAGAAATTTGGGGGTTCAGTTGTGGCTGTAAATCGAGGATGAGTTGAATTCATTGAACAGGTGAAGCTGTGGGTGCTCCATCAATGGAGTTTTCAAGAAGAGATTGGGCATCTGTTTGTCTGAAACGGTTTAGGATTTCGTGCCTGAGGAGGGGGTTGGACTAGATGACCTCCAGGGTCCCTTCCAGCTCTGTTATTCTGCCCTTCTCCTTCAGGCTGCCCAGCCCTGCCAAATCTCTCCTTGTTCTGCCAAGAAGTCTAGGAAGATTGCGAAGGTTCAGAGGAACAGCACTTGGGCCACATCCCAAGGTCCGTTCAAGGAGAAAGTGGCCATTGGCTTGCCAGGTTCTTCTCATTCATCTCAACCAGGCTACTTAAGGAAATCAACTCCTCCTTGGATGATGGCGGAGGCAGCTCTCTGCAGACTCCCCGAGACGTGATGTTTAACCGTTCGAAATGGCCTTTTGGGCACACTCAGAAAGTCCCCACTCGGCTTGTTCTCTGGCTGGCCACCCTATTGTCACTTACGGGAAGGATAGCAATTATAAAGATGAATATATTACCAAGATTATTATTTCTATTTCAGACACAATACCGATAAAAATCAAAAAGACTTATTTCCAATAGCTAAATATAATAACAAGGAAATGTATATGGCAAGCCAAAAAAGCAAGAATAAAGTTTTAAAAATGCTTCAGGATACGAGAGGATTATGAGGAGGATTCGGACTCCCGAATTGGGAATTATATTATCAAGCAGCAGCACTGACGTGGTTGAAAAAAATGGATTGAATTAAGAAATATAAGACTATTAACATTGGAAGGACATGATTTACAATTGGGATGGCATGCTTTTTCACGGTATGGTAGAAGTAAGATACACATGTACTTTCAAAGACATTATATAAGAAATGCATTATTATTGGTATGGGAAAAAGTTAGAGACAAATACTATGTGAAAATACTAATATGATTATCAACAGTGGAAGCGTTAATTCACCCAAACGTTTTTAATCTTGGAAATATTGTTAGATATAAAGATTTGTTAACAGACAAGGCGGAGTTGAAAGGGAAACATGAACTGGAAGAACAGGGAATTGAAATGGATTGGTTTATGTATGTGCAGATACAAACAAGATAAGCCATCATGGTTTGTTGGGATCAGACGTCCCACCACAACACAGCACAGCTGAGAGAAGAGCAACTAAGGTGGACTTCAACTCCCAGAATTGAAATAAAACCTTAGTAAGGCCACACCTGGAATATTGCAACCAATTTTGGTCACCGTACTACAAAAAAGAGGTTGAGACTTTGGAAAAAGTGCAGAGAAGATGATTAAAGGCCCGGAGATAAAAATATATGAAGAACGGTTGCAGGATTTGGCTAGTCTAGAGAAAAGAAGGACTAGTGGCGATAGAATAGCAGTCTTCCAATATTTGAGGGGCTGCCCCAAAGAAGAGGGAGGTCAACTTATTTTCGAAAGGCAGGAGAAGAAACAACGGATGGAAATTAATTAAGGAGAGAAGCAACCTGGAATTAAGGAGACAGTTCCTAACAGTGAAAACAATTAGCCAGTGGAACTACTTGCCTCTAGAAGTTGTGGATGCTTCATCACTGGGGCGTTTTAAGAAGAGACTGGACAGCCACTTGTTTCAAATTTTATAGGGTCTCCTGCTTGAGCAGAGGGCTGGACTCCGAGGTCTCTTCCAAGCCTAGGATTCTATGATAATGGAAGGAAGGAAAGAAGAAGGAAGGAAGGAAGGAAGGAAGGAAGGAAGGAAGGAAGGAAGGAAGGAAGGAAGGAATGAGAAGGAAAGAACAAAGGAAGGAAGGAAGGAAGTTAGAGAGGGAGGAAGAAATGAAAAGAGAAGGAAAGAACGAAGGAACAAAGGAACAAAGGAAGGAAGTTAGGGAGGGAGGAAGGAAGGAAGGTATGAGAAGGGAAGGAAGGAAGGAATGAGAAGGAAAGAACAAAGGAAGGAAGAAAGGAAGTTAGGGAAGGAAGGAAGGAAGTTAGGGAGGGAGGAAGAAATGAGAAGAGAAGGAAAGAACGAAGGAACAAAGGAAGGAAGGAAGTTAGGGAGGGAGGGAGGAAGGGAGGGAGGAAAAATTGAGGAAGGAAGGGATGGATGGATGGATGGATGGAAAGGAATCAAGGAGAGAAACAACCTGGAATTAAGAAGAAACTTCTTAACAGTGTGGGCAATTAACCATGGAACAGCTTGCCACCAGAAGTCGCAAATGCTCCATCACTGGAGGTTTTTAAGAAGAGACTGGACAGCCATTTGTCTGAAACGGTATAGGATCTCCTGTTTAAGCAGGGGGCTGGACTAGAAGACCTCCAAGGTCCCTTCCAGCTCTATTCTATTCTAGCTGTTGTGTCTTCTCAGGACATCTTGGTGTCCATCTCCAATGAGGCAAACTGGAGGTCAAATCTTTTGCCAGGCCAAAATTTCAGTTGCAAACTCTGGGCGAAGTTGGGTTAAATATCGGAGAGGGGTTTCTTGGGGAAACAGGTTGAAATAAGGAGAAATTTTGGAAGATAAACATATCAGCTGAATTTACACGTGTGTAAAAGGGGGGAGAAGGTCTTTGTTTAATCACGGACCCCCTCTTGACCTTGTTCAGGCTGTCTGTCCCTCATTCAGACCTCTTTCTCTGGCTTTGATTGAGTTCTTTTGTGCAGAACGGAAAATAAAAATAAAAATTACTGTCGGGGCCACTCGTAATTTTGCTGGCAAATCTAAGCACGGTTTTGTGATTCAGAATATTTTTCCGCGCCAGACGATTCGCTTTAGAAATAATGACTTGGAGAAGAAAACGAGGCGACGAGAGAGAGAGAGAGAGAAAAGAGAGATCTTTTCAAGAGGTAACTTAATAGTGACTTTCCCTCTTTGAAACTTTATTTATTTACATCTTCGACTCAGATGTAAACGAATAGAAATTCAGCAGGGAAGGGATTTGTGATATTCACAGGGTTCCTTGGCTATCTTATTGTGGTGACATCAAACCCTTTCCTGACCCTTCAGACTGAACAGCCCAAACATCTGAAACAGAATAGAAGGAAATAGAATAACAGGGTTGGAAGGGGCCTTGGAGGTCTTCTAGTCCAACCCCTTCTCAAAACAGGAGACCCTATACCCATTTCAGAAAAATGGTTATCCAATCTCTTCTTACAAACTTCCAGTAATGGGAGCACCCACAAATTCTTGTGACAAGTCGTTCCACTGATTAATTGTTCTTAATTCTCCTTAATTCTAGGTTGCTTCTCTCCTTGATTAGTTTCCATCCATTGCGTCTCATTCTACCCTCAGGTGCTTTGGAGAATAGCTTGACTCCCTCTTCTTTGTGGCAACCCCTGAGATATCGGAACACTGCTATCATGTCTCCCCTGGTCCTTCTTTTCATCAGACGAGACATGCCCAGTTCCTGCAACTGTTCTTCATATGTTTTAGCCTCCAGTCCCCTAATCCTCTTGGAAGGAAGGAATGAGAAGGGAAGGAAGGAAGGAATGAGAAGGGAAGGAAGGAAGGAAAGAATCAGAAGAAAAGAACAAAGGAACAAAGGAAGGAAGAAAGTTAGGGAGGGAGGGAGGAAGAAATGAGAAGAGAAGGAAAGAACGAAGGAACAAAGGAAGGAAGGAAGGAAGTTAGGGAGCGAGGAAGGAAGGAAGGAAAGAAGAAAAGAACAAAGGAAGGGAGGGAGGGAGGGAGGAAGAAATGAGAAGAGAAGGAAAGAACGAAGGAACAAAGGAAGGACGGAAGGAAGTTAGGGAGTGAGGGAGGAAGGAAGGAAGGAAGAAAAGAACAAAGGAAGTTAGGGAGGGAGGGAGGAAGAAATGAGAAGAGAAGGAAAGAACGAAGGAACAAAGGAAGGACGGAAGGAAGTTAGGGAGGGAGGGAGGAAGGAAGGAAGGAAAAATTGAGGAAAGAAGGAAAGAACAAAGGAAGGGAGGGAGGGAGGAAGGAAGGAAGGAAAAATTGAGGAAGGAAGGAAAAGGAAAGAACAAAGGAAGGAAGGAAAAATTGAGGAAGGAAGAAAAGGAAAGAACAAAGGAAGGGAGGAAGTTAGGGAGGGAGGGAGGGAGGGAGGGAGGGAGGAAGGAAGGAAAAATTGAGGAAGGAGGGAAAGAAGGAAAGAATAAAGGAACAAAGGAAGGAAGGAAGTTAGGGGGAGGGAGGAAGGAAGGAAGGAAAATTGAGGAAGGAACGAAAGAAGGAAAGAACAAAGGAAGGAAGGAACTTAGGGAGGAAGGAAGGAAGGAAAAATTGAGGAAGGAAGGAAGGAAAGAACAAAGGAAGGAAGTTAGGGAGGTCGGAAGGAAGGAAGGAAAAATTGAGGGAGGAAGGAAGGAAAGAACAAAGGAAGGAAGGAAGTTAGGGAGGGCGGAAGGAAGGAAGGAAAAATTGAAGGAAGGAATGAGAAGGAAAGGAAGGGAGGGAGGAAGGAAGGAAGATTTTATATAGTTGGGGGCTGGAAAGCCAAAGAGATTTTGGATGCTTGGAACCACAGTTCCCATCGGGCTCAGCCAGCAGGGTTTGCTGTGAGCCAGGGCAAAGCATTGCAGCCTGTCAGTGTGGTGGGCAGCATGCCATCCAAAGCGGCCTGGAGGAGATTTTTGGGGCAGGAAGCCCCATTGACCAATTTCGGTGCTTTTTGGTGCGTGATGCAATTTGCAACGGCTTTAATTTTTCACTTAAGGCAAGGTTGCGTTTGTTTGTTTGTTTGTTTGTTTCCCCTTGATTAATTCTAATTAGTTCGTTTCCTCCGCCTACGTTCAGCCCTTAGAAACAGAGGAAAGGAGAAGGAAAGGAGCTTAGGAGCCAGCCCAACCCATTTTTTAACAGACTTACAGAGTTGGAAGGGACCTTGGGGGTCGTCCAGTCCAACCCCCCACCCAAGCAGGAGACCCTAAACCATTTCTGACAAATGGCATTCCAGTCTCTTCTTGAAAGCTTCCAGTGTTGGAGCAGCCCCAATCTCTGGTGGCAAGCAGTTCCAATGGTTAATTGTCCTCACTGTCAGGAAATTCCTCCTTAGTTTTAGGTTGCTTCTCTCCTTGATGAGTTTCCATCCATTGTTTCTTGCCCTCCCTTCAGATGACACACACAACACATCACAAAAACGGTAGTAAAATTGTGTCGGTCATAAGGATGCTTCGACTTATGTCCGTCATAATATGCATTGAAAACTCTGGACTCCATTACAGCCATACATCAAGGACGTATGTATAATAAATGCAGGTAGTCCTTGATTTAAAACTGTTCGTTTAGTGACCGTCTGGAGTTATAACCATTTCTGACCGATGGCAGTCCGGTCTCTTCTTGAAAGCTTCCAGGGATGGATCTCCCACAACTTCTGAAGGCAACTTCTGTTCCGTTGAATATAAAATTGGAAGGGAGCTTGGAGGCCATCTAGTCCAACCCCACTCCCAAGCAGGAGACCCTACACTCTTTCTGGCAGATGGCAGTCCAGTCTCTTCTTGAAAGCCTCCAAGGATGAAGCTCCCACGACTTCCGAAGGCAACTTCTCTTCCATCGGTTGATTGTTTTCCCTGTCAGAAAATTCCTCCTTATTTCTAGGTTGAATCTCTCCTTGGTCAGTTTCCATCCATTATTCCTTGTCTGGCCTTCGGGTGCTTTGGAGAATAGCTTGACCCCCTTCCTCCTCTCTGTGGCAGCCCCTCAAGTATTGGAAGATGCTCTCCTGTCTCCCCTGGTCCTTCTCTTCCCTAGACCAGCCAGGCCCAGTTCCTGCAACCGTTCTTCCTATGTTTGAGCCTCCATCATCCTAGTTGCTCTTCTCTGCACTCTTTCCAGAGTCTCAACATCTTTTTTATGGTGTGGTGACCAAAACTGGATGCAGGATTCTGGGTGTGGCCTTACTAGGGCTTTATAGAGTGGTAGTAGTACCTCCCTTGATCTTGACTGTATCCCTCTGTTAATGCAATTTAGGATGGCATTGGCTTTTTTAGCTGCCGCCACACACGCTTGGCTCATATTTAATTTGTGTCCCTGACTTAACAACCATTCCTTCATTCGCCACTTGACGCTACGGTTGCACTGAAAAAAAAGGGACTTAGGACCCTTTTTCACACTTACGACCGTTGCAGCTTCTGCGTGGTCATGTGATCCAAATTCGGACGCTTGGCAACGGGTCACAGGATCAGTTTTTGCAAAAGCAAAAGAAATTTAATTCATTGAACCTAGTGAGCCCAAAATTTACGTCCTTAAGCGAGACAGCGGCTAAGTGAGCTTTCTCCCATTTTACGACCTTTCCTCGCCACAGTCGCTAAGTGAATCGCTGCACTTGTTCATTTATTAACCCGGTTGTTAAGTGAATCGGGCTTCCTCATTGACTTAGCTTATCGGAAGATCGCAAGAGCGGATCATGTGACCCCGGGACATTGCGTCCGTCATAAATGTGAGTCAGTTGCCCAGCGTCTGAATTTTGAATCGAGTGATCACGGGGACGCTGCAACAGTCGTAAGTGTGAAAAACGTCATGAGAGACTCATTGCTGTTGTAACTTCGAATGGTCACTAAACGAATGGTTGTAAGTGGAGGACGGAGAGTGTATGTGTATCCTTGGTGGTCTCTGAGCTTGGTGGATTTCTTGCAGATGTTTCATTACCCAACTAGGGAATATCATCCGTGCTAGAAGGTTCAGTGCTAACTCCCTCCCTCCCTGTAGCACTGATGACGTTCCCTAGTTGGGTCATGAAACGTCTGCTAGGAAAAGAACCCAGGTCAGAGAGCCCCGTGGCTCCTCATTTCAACCCTGAGCTACAAATATTCTCCTTTATGAGAAAGTAGAAGCTGGGGGAAAGTTTCCGTAGACACGAAGGGAAAAGTGGGCGATTTGCATCAGCCGAACAAACCTTTTCCTCTAATTGCAAAACTCGGATCAAGGTTGAGGAAGGATGAAGCGTTCGTTTCTCCAGATATTCTTGGAGGCGGCAAAAACCTCCATCCCTAAATTGCTTTCGCCCCCCACCCCTCCCCCGTGCCCAAGGTTTTTTAGCCGCCCCTGCTTAAAAAAAAAGTCACATTATGGAAATTAAACCTAGATTGATGCAGGTGTCCTTCCAACTGGGCACCGTTTCGGACTCTGCCGAGGGGGGGTGGGAGGGGGGCTCAGGATTGGAGAGAGGGAGGGAGGCAACCTGCACACGAGGCATTTTCAGAAAAATAAATGTTAAGATTGCCCTTAAGAAAGGGAGGGATGAGAATTAGGAGGGACTCTGGTGGAACCCTTCGTATTGGCACCAGTGCAGAAAAGCTGTTTGATAGAAGATGGATGGATGGATGGATGGATGGATGGATGGACAGATAGATGAGAGAGGTGATGGATGGATGGATGGATAGATATACAGACAGATAGATGAGAATAGATAGATATGGATGGGTGGATGGATGGATGGATGGATATAGGACGGATAGACAGAGATATGATGGATGGATGGATGGATGGATAGATGGATTTTTAACTTGTAAAAAAATTTTAATTTGTAACTTTTGTCAGACATTGGATGGGTGTTTACCATAAGGATGCTTAAACGCCTTTTTTTTTTAAAAAAAAAAATTAGATTTATATGCCGCCCTTCTCCGGAGACTTAGGGCGGCTTACAATGCGTTAAGCAATAGCCTTCATACTTTTGTATATTTATACAAAGTCCACTTACTGCCCCCACAAACTGGGTCCTCAATTTACCCACCTTAGAAAGGATGGAAGGCTAAGTCAACCTTCAGCCTGGTGAGATTTGAACTTGCAGTAATTGCAGACAGCTGGATGTTAATAGCAGGCTATCCAGCCTGTTGAGCTATTTGAGGCTCTACTTATTTCAACTTAGATATCTGTCTGTCTAGTATGATTCGGTATGTTGCACAATTAGTCCTTGACTTACAACCCCAGTGGGGGATCCTTGCTGGACAAGGTAGTTGTTAAGTGAGTTGCTCCAGATTTTATGAACTTTCTTGCCAGAAAGTGAAGTGTTCAGTTGTTAAGTGAATCACTGCAGTTGTTAAGTTAGTTGCACAGTCATTAAGCGAATCTGGCTTCCCCTGTTGACTTGGCTTGTCAGAAGGTCGCAAAAGGGGATCAAGTGACCCCGGGACACGGCGACTGTCGTAAATACATGCCAGTTGCCAAGTGCGCCAGTTTTGATCAGGTGACCTTCAGGATGCTGCGATGGTCGTAACTGCAAGGACTTGTCATAAAAGACACTTCTTCCAGTGCTGTTGTAACTTTGAATGGTCAAAGTTATGAATGGTTCTCAGTTCTACCTTAAAGGTGTGTGTTTATTTTGTTCACAACAATTTACAACAGTGTTGTGAATTCTCCAACGCTGGAAGTTTTTAAGAAGATGTTGGATAACGCTTTGTCTGAAGTGGTGGAGGGTTTCCTGCCTAAGCAGGGGGTTGGACTAGATGACCTCCAAGGTCTCTTCCAGATTCTATCCTATCCCATCCCATCCCATCCCATCCCATCCCCTCCCCTCCCATTCCACTCCACTCCACTCCACTCCACTCCACTCCACTCCACTCCACTCCACTCCACTCCACTCCACCCTACCCTACCCTACCCTACCCTACTCTACTCTACTCTATCTATTCTATTCTTCATTCCAGTATTCTATTCTATTCTATTCTATTCTATTCTATTCTATTCTATTCTATTCTATTCTATTCTATTCTATTCTATTCTACTCTACTCTACTCTACTCTACTCTACTCTACTCTACTCTACTCTACCCTAGTCTACTCTACTCTACCCTAGTCTACTCTACTCTACTCTATTCTATTCTATTCTTCATTCCAATATTCTATTCTATTCTATTCTATTCTATTCTATTCTATTCTATTCTATTCTATTCTATTCTATTCTACTCTACTCTACTCTACTCTACTCTACTCTACTCTACTCTATTCTTCATTCCAATATTCTATTCTATTCTACTCTACCCTACCCTACCCTACTCTACTCTACTCTACTCTACTCTACTCTACTCCTATTCTGCTCTGCTCTGCTCTGCTCTGCTCTGCTTTGCTCTGCTCTGCTCTACTCTACTCTACTCTACTCTACTCTACTCCATTCTCATTTTCTATATTCTATTCTCGTTTTCTATATTAATCTATTCTATTCTATTCTATTCTATTCTATTCTATTCTATTCTATTCTATTCTTATATGTGAGCGCATGAGTTTATGGGCGGAAGAGAAAGAGGTGAGAATTTTAAAGTCAATATAGGCATTACTTATTTTATTTCCTTGTTTCTTGGCTTAGTTATTCAATTTATATGTCCCTCTATCTCACTAATCAAAGCATAAGAGAGGCATAGGTGCTTTGCAAAGAGAGAAGGCAATGGAGAAACATTAAGAACGCAACGGGTATAAACTGCGTTTAGGTATAATTCTTCTTCTGTTTTCTTATACCACGCCCTTGCTTTATTTATCGTACTATTTTTTAATTCCCCCTCTGTGTCTTTCAAACTACTGTAGGTATGCCAGTATGCGTGCTTGCATGAGTTTAAAAATACATTCACATGGATGCGTTTTATAGTTTTTTAGTAGCCTTTATTAAGGTGCTTTAAACGTCAATATGGAGCCAACACGGGGATGACTGAGCTTCAAAACATGATGGGGAAAACATTACGCTAAGGCAGTGGTCTCCAAACTTGGCCCCTTTAAGAGCAGTGGACTTCAACTCCCAGAATTCCATAGCCGGTGCTGGGAGTTGAAGTCCACAAGTCTTCAAAGTGGCCGTGTTAGGAGATCCCTGAGCCAAAGCCATGTTGTCCGTTTGGAAAAGCTGTACGCAAACCTCCCCAAAAGGCGTGTCAAAAATTAGAAGCTGCGTTTTTCAAAATTTAGAAGTTGCCGGACCTCTTGAGGTCAACCAGATATGAATCCCAACTAAATGAGTTAATTCTGTTTTGGTGTGACCTAGGCTTACTGAGTCATTACAATACACAATTAGTCTCAAACAAACCTATTTTATTGTAACATCTGGGAATGAATGTAATTCTCCCAATTAGTTGCAAAACACGTCCTTCGGAAGAAGTCCTTCGGGATAATCACCAACCTTTATATTCTTTGACACGCTACCAAAGGCCTTACTTGGCAAAGCCCCAGGAAGTTCAGAAACAAACAAGAGATGCCGACCGGAAACAGAGTTAGCAACCTTGCTTTCCTGCAAAAGGCCCAAGTGCCTTTGTTTCTCTTTTAAGCCTTATGGGAGGGGCCAATCATCTCCAGGCCTTACTCCCTAGTCATCCCTTTTGCTTTAGCTGCTCTTGCCTTCTGGCAGCTCTGCGCATGCGTGCACTAGGAACAGGCTCCTCTTGTTTCTCTGCCTCTCTGCTGTCCGACTCTGGGGGCTCAGAGTCCGCGCATCACTCCCAGATGGCCCTGGCCCCATCTCTGCCTCCGACGCAGAGCCCTCATCCGGGCCTTCCCCAGCCTCCAGGACTGGTCCATGTTCCTCCCCAGCCTCTTCACTGTCCGACTCCTCTGCCAGCTTTGCAGGCTGCTGGCGGACCACAACAATTTTGTTGTAAAGTGACCTTGACAGAATCGTATAGATTTGAAAGTCCAAATCTAATTCCAAATCTAATTCCAAATGTAATTTCTGTGAGTTCAATCCTAGCCAGGCTCAAGGTCGACTCAGCCTTCCATCCTTTCTAAGGTGGGTAAATTGAGGACCCAGTTTGTTGGGGGCAATAAGCTGACTTTGCATAAATATACAAAAGTATGAAGGCTATTGCTTAACGTATTGTAAGCCGCCCTGAGTCTCTGGAGAAGGGCGGCATATAAATCAAATTTTAAAAAAAAATCTCCCGCTGTCTCTTATACAGCTTAAGAAACTGGGGAGCGTCCCTTCTGAGCCTCTTTCTCTGCCCTTTTATGCAACTCTGGGCTATGCTGTGTTTTATCTGATTGTTCCCTAAAGGTACACTAACACAAGACTTACATATTGTAACTCTGAAAGTACAAATCCCCCACCGTCTCCTTTTGGGTCTGAGAAACTTGGGAAGGTCCCTTCTGAGCCTCTTTCTCTGTCTGTTATGCAGCTGAGGGCTATGCAGACTCTTATCTACTGTTCTCTTGGCAGCATCTCTTAACTCCAGTCTCCCAAGGTCATTTGCACACATCACCATACCCACTCATCAGGTTTAAAATTCACCAGACAAGATGTTAAATCACCAATTCAGGTTGGAACTGTTTGGCAAGAGAATTGCTTGGGATCCTAATTTCTTTTTCAACCGACCTGAATAGGTACCAGTATAGACCATCTTGGAAAGCTCCTAAATCATTTATTTATTTATTTATTTATTTGTTTGTTTGTTTGTTTATTTTTTTCTTCTCTAGACTGAAAATGCTGCTCCGAGTCCGGGATCTGCATTTAGACCAGAGGATGAATTAGAACACTTGACTAAAAAGATGCTGTATGACATGGATAATCCACCTTCAGAAGAATACTTTGGTGAGTTTGATGATTGCCCTTGCATTTTTGCGACTGAAAAAAGTGACTTACGACCGGTGCTCGCACTTACGACCATTGCAGCATTCTCCCCCCCCCCGCCCTGTCACGTGATTTAGCAACTGACATGTATTTATGATCGTTGCGGGATCCTGAGGGTCACCTGATCACCAATCATGACCTTCTCAGCCGGCTTTAACAGTAAAAGAGTTGGAAGGGGCCTTGGAGGTCATCTAGTCTAACCTAGATTAGACTAAATTTCCTGCCTATACTAGGGATTCAAACTGCCGAACTGCCAACTTTTCTGATCGACAAGCTCAGCGTCTTAGCCACTGAGCCACCTGGCCAAGCAAAGTCAGTGGGGGGGAGCCGGTTTCACTGAACGACCGCATGGTTCATTAACAACTCCAGTAATTCATTTAACAACCGAGGAGTTCCCTTAACAACTGCAGTGATTCACTTAACAACCAGGACAAAAAAGTCATAAAATTTGGGACCGGCTCACCTAACAACCACTTTGCTGAGCCACAGAAATTCTGGTATCGATTGTGGTCATAAGTCGAGGACTACCTGTATCAAAAAAAAACTTGGGAGCTCTGTTGTTCAAAGGGGAAAAGAAGTATTTTAAGAAATCTGTACGTTTGCTTGTTCTCTGATCCTTGTCTTTAGAAATCTGAGACAATTATGGAATACCAGTGGCAGGGAGTTTCCCAGGTATTTTGTTTTAACATGGGGGGGGGGAGTTAATTTTCAGAGCCAAAGCGTTCGGCTGTGGCTGTCTAACACGCTTGGCCTGTAGGGTCTCCAAACTTTAAGACTTGGGGACTTCAACTCCCAGAATTCCTCAGCCAGCCATGCCTGGATTTTTTTTTCCCCCTCCTACCCCTAAAGCGGAGAGATTGCAGAGGAAGGGATTAGAAGAGAGTAAGCGATGCTGGCTGGGGAATTCTGAGCGTTGCTCTTCAGACTGGGCAAGATGTGCCCATCCCATGCCAGAAAATGAAAACCAAGAACCCAAAAACCTACCTTGACCACAACTGACGTTGGGCAATTCCTGCAGAGGAATTCAATGTCATAGAAACTTCTTCTCTCTGCCCAGGTTTGTGCATTCGAGCATTAGGTCAACTGCACTGGAACGCATTTTCAAAAATCTGTTGAGAGCTGCGATTTTTTTTTGAATGGAGGGACCTAATTAACTGAGCTGGAGAGCTTCAGGCCATTATCATAATTCATGAGTATAACTTGGTCCAAATGATTACATCTGAAAAGGCAAGCAGGATTGGAAAAGGTCATTGGCTGGTTCTGTTTTTTTCTGTCTTTCTTCCTTTTTATTTCCAACCCTCTCACCTGCCTCTTTTTCAGATAGTCCTCGACTTATGTTGACAGTTGTGACCAAAAGAGAGGGGGGGGAGAGAGAGGAAGGGAGGGAGGGAGGGAGAGAGAGAGAGAGAGAGAGTGTTAGATGGGTGGATGGATGGAAGGACAAACAAATAGATAAAGGTAGGTAGGTAGGTAGGTAGGTAGGTAGAGATAGATAGATAGATAGATAGATAGATAGATAGATAGATAGATAGATAGATAGATAGATAGATAGATAGATAGAGATAGATAGATGATAGGGAGAGTGATAAATAGATAACTAGAGAGAGAGATGATAGAGAGAGAGATAAATAGATAGCTAGAGAGAGAGAGAGATAAATAGATAGATGGATATGGACAGAGAGAGAGAGTGTTAGATGGGTGGATGTATGGAAGGACGGACAGATAGATAAAGGTAGGTAGGTAGGTGGGTAAACAGAGATAGATAGATGGATGGATGGATGGATGGATGGATAGATATAGATAGATAGATAGATAGATAGAGATAGATAGATAGATAGATAGATAGATAGATAGATAGATGTGGATGGAGAGAGAGAGAGAGAAACTTCAAATACCTATTCCTAAGCATTGCTAAGCACCCAAATTTGAATGGCCAGACTGTTGGTATGCTGCTATGGTCGTAAGTGTGAGGAGTGGTTGTAAGTCACTTTCTTCAGTGCTGTTGCGACTTCCAACGGGCGCTAACCGGATGGTTGTAAGGCGAGGACTTCCTATATTCAGCGTTCTGTGTGGCTGAATCTGAATGTTGCTCTTGTTCAGGGCCAGACCATTAAACCCCCAAGTAACTGCATTCACAAAACCAAGTTAATCATGGTTTGTTGTTAATGGGCCTTCTGTTTTGTAGTTTGAAAAACCAAAAACCTGTTCAGGAAGGCAGAGGTAATCCTCGGTTTACAACATTCGTTTAGTGACCATTTCAAGTTATAACGGCATTGAAGAAAATCGATTGACGACCAGACCTCACACTTATGACTGTTGTAGCATTCTCACATGATCAAAATTCGGGCATTTGGCAATCAGCATGCACAGGCAGTCCTCGACTTACAACCGTTTATTTAGCGACCATTCAAAGCTACGACGACACTGGGAAAAAAGTGACTTAGCACCATGTTTCACACTTACGACTATTGCAGTATCCCCATGGTCAGGTGACCAAATTCAGAGGCTTGGCAACAGACTCGTAGTTATGACGGTCACAGTGCCCCGGGGTCACGTGATTCCCCTTTTGACCAGCAAAGCCAATGGAGAAGCCAGATTCACTTAATGACTGGGTTACTAAATTAACACCTGAAGTGTTTCACTTAACAACTCTGGCAAGAAAGGTCGTAAAATGGGGCAGAATTCATTTAACAGATGTCTCGCTTAGCAACAGAGACGCTGGGGTCCATTGTGGTTGTAAATTGAGGACTGCCTGTATTTGCAACGCATGAAGCGTCCAGGGTTCACCGTTTATGACCTGTCCAGCCGGCTTCTGACAGGCAAAATCAAAAGAGGGAAATCGGATTCACTTAACAGCCGTGGGATTTGCTTAACAAATGCAATGATTCACTTAACAACTGTGGCCAGAAAGGTCATAAACTGAGACAAAACTCAACACTTGAATCGCTTAACAGTGGAAATTTTGAGCCCAGGGACTGACTGACTGACTATCTATCTATCTATCTATCTATCTATCTATCTATCTATCTATCTATCTATCTATCTATCTATCTATCATTTTTTTATTGTATTTATTTATTGGTTCGATTTATACGCCGCCCTTCTCCAGAGACTCAGGGCAGCTTACAATGCGTTAAGCAATAGCCTTCATCCTTTTGTATATACTTGCTTAGTAGGGCTTTCGTCCCCCACAAACTTTATACAAAGTCAGCTTATTGCCCCCACAAACTGGGTCCTCAATTGACCTACTTTAGAAAGGATGGAAGGCTGAGTCGACCTTGAGCCTCGAACTTGCAATAATTGCAGACAGCTGGATCTTAATAACAGGTTATTAGCCTGTTGAGCTATCTGAGGCTTTGAGCCATCCAGTTTTCTGGCTGATTGTGTTATTCGCAGGGGGTTTGTGTTATCAGCACAAATTCCCACAAACACACACACACACACATACACACGCAGGAAGGGGTGGGGGAAGCAGCGAACATTTCAAGGAGTCTCCCCCTCCCCATCCCGAACTTTGACGGAGAGAACAGATTGTTAGTATATTTAATATATATTTTCTTGGCGTGCAAAATGCACCCGGGAATAGTGTCAGGCTATATAACATGTGTGATGCACAAACACAAAATACGCAGGCAGTATATTTAGTGACTCGTCCGAAGTTACAATGGCACTGAAAAAACTGATTTAGGGCCGTTTCTTTCACACTTAATGACCGTTGCAGTATCTCTATCGTCATGTCATCAAAATTTGGACGCTTGGCCACTGACTCGTAGTTATGACGGTCCTTGTGTCCCCGGGTGATGTGATCCTCCTCGTGCATCCTTCTGACATGCAGTAGGGAAGCTGGATTCGCTTCAACTGAACAGTGGTCGCGATTCACTTAACAACAGTGGCAAGAAAAGGACGTAAAATGGGGCATGGCTCACTTAAAACCTAACTTGCTTCGTGACATAAATTTTGGCCTCAATGGTCGTTGTACGTAGAGGACTCCCTTATACATGGTAGTAGAGATAGTCGTCGACTTACGGCCATCCCTTATATTGGCACTAAGAAAAGGTCACTTATTACCAGTCCTCACATTTACGACTGTCGTAGAATCCCTACGGCCACATGATCAAAATCCCGGTGCAGTTGCAAACCAGCATGTATTCACAAGGGTTGCAACATCCCTGGGTCATGGGATCGTCATTAGCCAGGGAGTCACTGGCGAATGCCGGATTCGCTTAATGACAACGATTCTGTGTCTCATTTAACAACTGTCTTCCTCAACAATGGAAATTCTGCTTGCAATTGGGCTTGTAAATTGAAGACCACCTACTGTAGTTAAGGAAGGAAGGAAGGAAGGAAGGAAGGAAGGAAGGAAGGAAAAGATGGAGGGAGGGAGGTGGGATGGAGGAAGGAAGGAGAGAATATGGAGGAAGGGAGAAAGGAAGGAAAGAAAAGTGGGAGGGAGGGAGGAAGGAATGATGGAGGGAGAATGAATTGAGGCAGGCAGGGAAGGAAGAAGGGAGGAAGGAAGAAAGGAAGGGGAATATGAAGGAAGGAAGGAAGGAAAAGTGGGAATGAGGGAGTGAGGAAGGAAGGCAGGAGGGACAGAAGGAAGGAAGGAAATGATTGAGGGAGAATGGAGCAAGGGAGGCAAGGAAGGAAGAAGGGAGGAAGGGAAGGGAGGAAGGAAGGAAGGAAGGAGAGAATATGAAGAAAGGGAGAAAGGAAGGAAGGAAAAGTGGAAGTGAGGAAAGAAGACAGGAGGAAGATAAGGTAGGAAGGAGGGAGGCAGGGAAGGAAGGAATGAAGAAAGGAGGGAGGGAATAGGAAGGAAGGGAAAAGGAAAGAAGGAAAATGGGAGGGAGGGAGGAAGAACGGCAGGAAGGAGAGAAGGAGGGAAGGAAGGAAATGATGGAGGGAGGCAGGGAAGGGAGGAAGGAAGGTGAGAATATGAGGGAGGGAGGATGGGTGGGAAGGAAGGAAGGGAGGAAGGGAGAATATTATTATTATTATTTCATTATTATTTCAATTTATAAACCGCCCTTCTTGCGGACTCAGGGCGGTGAACAGCCAGAATAAAACATGGTACACAAAAGTTAAAAACAATTAAAAATTATTAAATATTATTTGGCCAAGAATTAAAACAACCCAATTTAAAATCAAATTCAAATTTAAAAACGGAGGATGGGCTCAGGCTAGCCCAGCTAGATGGAATAAATGGGTTTTAAGGGCCCGACGAAAGGTCCGGCGATCTGGAATCCTGCGTATCTCCGGGGGTAGGTCATTCCAGAGGGCGGGCGCCGCCACAGAGAAGGCTCTCCCCCTGGGAGTCGCCAGCCGACACTGTCTGGCCGACGGCACCCGGAGGAGGCCCTCTCTGTGCGAGCGTACTGGCCGGTGGGAGGCTATTGGCGGCAGAAGGCGGTCCCGCAAGTACCCAGGTCCTAAGCCATGGAGCGCTTTAAAGATGGTCACCAACACCTTGAAGCGCACCCGGAAGACCACCGGGAGCCAGTGCAGCTCGCGCAGGAGAGGTGTCACGTGGGAGCGCCACGTCGCTCCCATAATTCCCCGCGCGGCCGCATTCTGGACCAGTTGGAGCCTCCGGGTGCACCTCAAGGGGAGCCCCATGTAGAGAGCATTGCAGTAGTCCAGGCGGGAAGTCACGAGAGCATGGGTGACTGTGCGTAGGGAGTCCCGATCTAGAAAGGGACGCAACTGGCGTATCAGGCGAACCTGATAAAAAGCCCCCCTGGCCAGAATATAAGGAGGGAGGGAGGATGGGTGGGAAGGAAGGAAGGAAGGAAGGAAGGAAGGAAGGAAGGAAGGAAGGAAGGAAGGAAGGAAGGAAGATGAGAATGGGAGGGAGGGAAGGAAGGATGGAAAAGCACATGAGAGATAAAGGATTAACGGAAGAGGTGTGGATAAAAGTGATCTCAAAACATGGAGCTGGAAAATACCTGCCCAGCAGTGAGCCTGCAAGATGGTTTATTGGGACCATAGTTTATGGGGAGGGGGGCATATTCATCACTCCTCCCCCCTGCATTTCAAATTCAACAAACGTTTTGATTTTGGCTCTTGGTTGGGAAAGGAAAAATTAATCACTAAAGCTCCTTAAAGCCAGAACATTTGGTGCAGATTTCACAGGCTTTTATTAGTGTCCCTGTGACTCATAAAATGCATCCAGACTAAAGTTTTTACTTACAGTATTTATTTATTCATCAAGTTTATATGGACACCCATCTCATGAAAAAGGGACATTGGGCCACGTTGTACAAGATTCTAAAACAATTAACCTGTAAAACGTTCACTATATATTTTTTTAAATAGCAATTTTTTAAATAATGTATGTACATTATAAATAAAAGTCCTCGACTTACAACCACAATTCAACCCACAATTCCCATTGCTAAACGAGACGGCCATTAAGTGAGTTTTACCCCCTTTTTACGACCTTTCTTGCCGTGGTCGTTAAGCAAATCGCTGCAGCAGTTAATGGTCGTTAAGCGAAACGGACTTCCCCATCGACTTTTGCTCGCCAAAGGGGAATTGCCCAACCCTCCCGGGGACACGGCTACCGTCATAAATACGAGTCAGTGGCCAAGCATCCAAATTTTGATCGTGTGACCAGGGGGATGCTGCCGCAGTCATAAGTGTGAGGAACGGTCGTAAGCCCCTTTTTTCAACGCCACTGTGATAGTCACTAAATGAATGGTCGTTAAGTCGAGGAATCCCTGTTTCCAAGCTCCTTTTTGGATATATTTCACCCTGTAATGAAACATTGCCGTCCGGATGTGACCAATATACAGACTTCTGGACAATATTTTTGGCAGTCCGTCTTGAAGAGAACTTCCAAAAAACACAACTCGGAGATAGAGCTGGTTTCTTTCCAAACCACAATCTTCATAAATAAATTGGGGCGACGTTTTGAGCTTCCGTTTCTCTTCGAGATGCCATAAAACAATCGGACACTCGCCGGGGGAAAGTTCCAGCGGGTAGAAATTGTTTCCCTGCTTCAACACACCACGCGTTTCAAAGCAAGGATTGAAATTTTAAGGGTTTTTTAAATTTTAAGAGGAGCCTCAGATAGCTCGAGGGGCTAGATAGCCTGTTATTAACACCCAGCTGTCTGCAATTATTGCAAGTTTGAGGCTCAAGGTTGACTCAGCCTTCCATCCTTTCTAAGGTTGGTCAATTGAGGACCCAGTTTGTGGGGGCAATAAGCTGACTTTGTATAAATATACAAAAGGATGAAGGCTATTGCTTAACGCAGTGTAAGCCGTCCTGAGTCTCCGAGAAGGGCGACATATAAACCTAATTTTTTAAAAAAAAATGCAGAAGAGAAGAGATGAATAGAATAGAATGCAGAAGAGAAGAGAAGAATAGAATGCAGGAGAGAATGGAAGAATAGAATGCAGAAGAGAAGAGAAGAATAGAATGCAGAAGAGAAGAATAAAGATAGCTCAGCAGACTAAAGTCTGTTATTAATATTCATCTGTCTGCAATTATTGCAAGTTCGAATCTCCCCAGGCCCAGGGTTGACTCAGCCTTCCATCCTTTCTAAGGTGGGTAAATTGAGGACCCAGTTTGTGGGGGCAATAAGCTGACTTTGTATAAATATACAAAAGGACGAAGGCCATTGCTTAACGCATTGTAAGCTGCCCTGAGTCTCCGGAGAAAGATGGCATATAAATCTAATTTAAAAAATAAAAATAAATTAAAAATTAAAAATTAAAAAAAAAATTAACCTGGGAGCTCTTCCCAGGTTGAGAGGCTTCGTGGTCGGTTGGACGGCAGTCCCTGGTGGGTCCTGCTGCCCCCCCACCCCCAAAATGGCTGAGAGCTGTGGTCTAGGACAGTGATGGCTAACCTTTTTGCCATCACATGTCAAAAGCGGGGGGAGCATGGGTGTGTATGTGTGTGTGTGTGTGCATGCCCACACCCATAATTCCATGCGCCCCAACCCCCGCGCATGTGTGCGCGACCCCCTGCACTCCCCTCACTTTTGGCACGCGATGGCATGGTGGGCCCAGTAGGTCCGTTTTTCGCCCTCCCCAGGCTCCAGAGGCAAGTCTGGGGAGGGTGAAAACGGTCTTCCCCACCTCCCCAGAGGCCCTCCGGAGGCCGGAAACAGCCTGTTTCCCAACTTCTGGTAGGACCAGAAATTAGCTGGCTGGCACACACATGCGCGCTGGAACTGAGTTAGGTTAATGCTCACGTGCCCACAGATAAGGCTCCGTGTACCACCTGTGGCACATGTGCCATGGGTTCTCCATCACGGGTCTAGGAATTTTTTTTTTCCCTCCTCCTACCTCTTAAAGCAGAGAGATTGCAGAGGAAGGGATTACAAGAGAGTAAGCTTTGCTGGCTGAGGAATTCTGGGAGTTGAAGTCCACCAGTCTTAAAGTTGCCAAGGTTGGACACCCCTGGTCAAGGAGAGCTAAGGAGAACCTGGCTGGAGAAAGTGGCCATTTCTGTATCAATATATTGCCCACATTTTGATGGCCACCTTCAAGGAAATGTTCTTCCCTGTTGAGTTTTCCAGAATCGTATTGTTGGCTGTATCTGATGAATGAATGAATGATTTGTTTGTTTGTTTGTTTATTTATTGATTCGATTTATATGCCGCCCTTCTCCGGAGACTCAGGGAGGCTTACAATGCGTCAAGCAAAAAGCCTTCATACTTTTGTATATACCTGCTTAGTAGGGCTTTCAGCCCCCCCCCCCCCAGCGGTGTTCTTTTTTATACAAAGTCAGCTTATGGCCCCCACAATCCGGGTCCTCATTTTACCTCCCTTGGAAGGATGGAAGGCTGAGTCAACCTTGAGCCTGGTGAGATTCGAACTCGCAGTAATTGCAGGCAGCTGGCATCTAAGTGCTACTTTAACAGCACTTTAGTCCTCTATGCCACCAAGGCTCTTTAACTGAGTTGCTGGGGGTCGTCTAGATCTTTGGGGCCAGAAATGTACCACATGAGCTGAATTGCAGTGATGATGTTCCCTAGTTGGGTCATGAAACGTCTGGAAGAAAATAGCCAAGTTCAGAGAGCACCAATCACTTCACAGTCCTTCTCCTCCTCCTCTTCCCTGTACACCCCACTCCCTTCTAAGACTGATGGTGCTACCTAGTCAGGTAATGAAACATCAGCGAGAAAAAGAGCACCCAGGATCCCACAGTTCAACCCTGAGCTACACATATTTCCTTCTATTAGACCCAACATTTTTGTGCAGCTGCCAAAACGTCTTACCACCCAGCTCAGAGAAAGCACCAAGGACCCCACAGAGCTGAACTTTGCACCACGTCCTAGGCCACAGAGGAACAAATCAACCAGGGTTAGCCCTCAACACACTTAACAAGTTGTGTGAACGTGGAGTCTAGACTCGGGAAAGGGTGTCATGGAAGCCAAAGGTTCGATCAGATGGTGTTTGATTGACTTAAATCCGTCTCTTTGTCCCTCCCAGGTCGTTGTGCCCGTTGTGGAGAGAACGTGGTAGGAGAAGGAACTGGTTGCACCGCGATGGACCAGGTCTTCCACGTCAACTGTTTCACCTGCATGATTTGCCAGAACAAGCTCCGGGGACAACCTTTCTACGCCGTGGAGAAGAAGGCCTATTGTGAGCCTTGCTACATCGTGAGTAACCCTCTTCCTTCTCCATGTCAAGCGTGGTGGGTGAGCCTCGGGTGAGCTTCAGGTGTCTCGGACCTCAGCTCATCCTTCCAAAGCTCAGCCACAAAATTGTGTTGGGTGTGCAAGATCCAGTTCCACGTTGGAAGTTCCAGTTAAATTTATTTATTGCTAATTGTGCCTGGCGACAGGATAACCAGGACCTGGATGACTGGGATGAAGGGAGAGTGGGATGGTTGGGTGGATGGAGGGATAGAGAGATGAAGGGATAGAAGGATAGAGGGGTGGGGGGAAGGATGGAGGGATGAAAGGATGAATGGAGGGAGCGAAGAATGGATGGATGGATGGATGGATGGATGGATGGATGGATAGTAGAGGGAGGGAAGGATGGAGGGAAGGATTGATGAGTGGATGGAGATAATGGATGAAGGGAAGGATAGACAGAGACATGGAAGGAAGGAAGGAAGGAAGGAAGGAAGGAAGGAAGGAAGGAAGGAAGGAAGGAAGGAAGGAAGGAAGGAAGGGAGAGATGGATGCATGGATGGATCTTTGCCCACCAGCCCTTCCCATTGTAGACCCAAGAGTTGAGGGGTGTCCTCCTGCATCTCACCAGAAGATTTTCCAGTTTTGGTGTCAGCCATGCCTTCTTGGCTCTTCTGGAGCTTGAAGGCCTCTCTGCATCGGGTTTTGTGTCATCAGAAGGGTCAAACATTTCATAATCGTATTACTCAACACGCTTCATTAGCCTGAGTGGAGTCCTGGCAGGAGCTCAGCAGCCGGTCTGTCGGCCTGGGGGGGGAAGAAGATGAGCAGGAAAATGGAGGAGGACTTGCTTCCTCCCTCCTCCTCCTCTTCCTCCTCTTCCTCCTCCGATTCATCGTCAGATCTTCAGTAAGGCATCAAAAATATTAGTTCAGGTAAAATGGAGCAGAAGAGGGGGTGGCTGGCCCACTGGACCCCGTGCAGGTCCCACCCATGGCTCCAGAGAGGACAGTCAGATGGTCAGACTAAATGTAATAGAGAGAAGGATTTCTCCTTCTCCATCTCTACCTCCACTATCACATTTTCTCCTCCTCTTCCTCCTCCTCCTCTTCCTCTTCCTCCACCTCCATCTCCATTTCTCCTCCTTTTCCTTTTCCACCATCACCATTTCTCCTTCTATAGCATTTCTCCTCCTTCTACATTCTCATCATCTTGTTCTCCTTCTTCCTCCTCCTCCTCCTCCTCCTCTTTCTTCTCCTCCTCTTCCTCCTTCTCCTTCTCTTTCTCCTCCACCTCCTCCTTTTTTTATAAAAAGTTTTTTATTTTAAGCATAATTTAAAAAAAGACATACATAGACATACAACACATAACATATACAAAAATCTTAGTTTCTTTTTCAGCTTCTTAACAGTGATCCATTTCTTACTAAATATTAAATATTTACAGATATTATAATGTTAACTTATTCAGCCTTTTTCTCCTATTATATTTCAATTCTACCAACACATTAAATGATCTATCACATTATCTTCCTTCCATTCTTCCTTCCTCTAATTTATTTCCCTATTCTTCAACCACCTCCTTCTTATTATCCTCCTTTCTTCTCCTCCTTTCACTCCTCCCCCTCTTTCTTCTTCTCCTCCTCTTCCTCCATCTCCTCCTTCCCCTCCTCCTTTTTCTTCTCCTCCTCCAGCTCCTCCTCCTTCTTCCACTCCTCCTCTTTCTCTTTCTCCTCTTCCTCCGCCTCCTCTTCTTTCTTCTTCTTCTCCTTCTGCTAATCCTTCTCCTTGCAATCCCTCCTTCGTTCTAGCACTGATGATGTTCCGTATTTGGGTCATGAAACGTCTGCCAGAAAGCCCCCCTCCCCCCCAGCCCAGAGAGCCCCCAGGACCCCTTATTTCAATCTACAAATATTCTCCTTTAAATTTCTGAGGATAACTCACCGTCACAGAGCACATTAGTGGCAACGTGCTGCATTTGGGAGTTATTATCTCCGGGGTTGGAGGTGTTGCGTGGTGCATGTTGCATATGGCAGATGCCTCTGTATGTGTGCGTGTGAGTGTGTGATTTAGCATATTGTGCCACCTCAGCTTCCCTGACGATGCCCTGTATCGTGTGAACCCAGAAAACGGGTGAATCTGCTTAGCAGATGCCGTGGATTGTCTGAACGCAGCCTGGGAGTCCCCAGCACTGACCAAATTATCAGAAAGGCTTCCTTCCACGACACAGAAGAGAATGAAGTTTCCAAAAAACTACTTCCAGCAGGCGATGAACAATTTGTATTCCTTTCTAGAATGGAATAGAAGAGAATATAGAACAGAATAAGAATAGAATAGAATGGAATAGAATAGAATAGAATGCAATGCAATGCAATAGAATAAAGAAAATATGGAATGGAATGGAATGGAATGGAATGGAATGGAATGGAATGGAATGGAATGGAATGGAATGGAATAAAGAAAATATGGAATGCAATGCAATGCAATGCAATGCAATGCAATGGAATGCAATAGAATAAAGAAAATATGGAATAGAATAGAATAGAATAGAATAGAATAGAATAGAATAGAATAGAATAGAATAGAATAGAATAGAATAGAATAGAATAGAATAGAATAGAATAGAATAAGGAAAATATGGAATGGAATAGAATAGAATAAAGAAAATATGGAATGGAATGGAATGGAATGGAATGGAATGGAATGGAATGGAATGGAATGGAATAAAGAAAATATGGAATAGAATGGAATGGAATAGAATAAAGAAAATATGGAATGGAATGGAATAAAGAAAATATGGAATGGAATAGAATAGAATAAAGAAAATACGGAATGGAATGCAATGGAATGGAATAGAATAAAGAAAATATGGAATAGAATGGAATGGAATGGAATGGAATGGAATAAAGAAAATATGGAATAGAATGGAATGGAATAGAATAAAGAAAATATGGAATGGAATGGAATAAAGAAAATATGGAATGGAATAGAATAGAATAAAGAAAATATGGAATAGAATGGAATGGAATGGAATAAAGAAAATATGGAATGGAATGGAATGGAATAGAATAGAATAAAGAAAATATGGAATAGAATGCAATGCAATGGAATGGAATGGAATGGAATAAGGAAAATATGGAATGGAATAAAATAAAGAAAATATGGAATGGAATAGAATAGAATAAAGAAAATATGGAATGGAATGGAATGGAATGGAATAGAATAAAGAAAATATGGAATGGAATGGAATGGAATAAAGAAAATATGAAATAGAATGGAATGGAATAGAATAAAGAAAATATGGAATAGAATGCAATGCAATGCAATGCAATGGAATAAGGAAAATATGGAATGGAATAAAATAAAGAAAATATGGAATGGAATAGAATAGAATAGAATAGAATAGAATAGAATAGAATAGAATAGAATAGAATAGAATAGAACAGCCTCTGCACCCCCCAGACCCGTTTTTGGTCCCAGGAGGCTTCAGAGAGGCCTCTAGGCCCAAAATGGGGTGGGGGGGGGTCGCCGCATCCCCCCCCCCCCCGTGCATGCATGCATACATGACCACCCCTGTCCAGTCCCCCCCTCTGCACATGGGAGACATGCACGCATGTGTGGTGGAGCTGACCAAGGGTGACACTCACGCACCCACAGAGATGGCTCCGCGTAACACCTGTGGATTCGAAGATCAACGGCCCTGAAAAAACCCCGACTTACGACAGCTCCTCATATTCAAACATGGCAATCGTAACCAATAAACGAATTGTTCCTGTATTTGTGACCGTCGCAACATCCTGGGGTCACGTGACTCTGCCTCCCAGCCGCTTCTGACAGGGGGAAGCCAACGGGAAGCCGGATTCGTTTTATGGCCATGGGATTCGCTTATCGACGGTGGTGATTTGCTTAACCGCCATGGCAACAAAGTGCGTAAAAAGGGTAAAAAAGACTTGCCTAACGACCTCCTCGCTTAACAACGGGCATTCTGTTCTCCAGTGGTGGACGTAAGTCGAGGACTACCTGTCGAAATGCCCCCCCCACAAAAAAAAGGCAGATCACAGAATTCTCCTAAAAAATAGAAAGAAGAACATCTGCCATTCGCCTCCATGACTAGATATTCTTCACTTTCTTTGGGCTCAGCAGACAAACGGATTCATTTAGAGAATTGACACCAATGAACAGAATAACAGAGATGGAAGGGACTTTGGAGGTCCTCTAGTCCAACCCTCTGCCCAAGCAGGAGACCTTATACCATTCCAGACAAGTGGCTGTCCAGTCCCTTCTTGCAAACTCCCAGTGTTGGAGCATTTACAGCTTCTGGAGGCCAGTTGTTCCACTGATTAATTGTTCTCACTATTAGGAAGTTTCTCCTTAATTCTAAGTTGCTTCTCTCCTTGAGTAGTTTCCACCCATTGCTTCTTGTCCTGCCTTCAGGGGCTTTGGAGAATAGCTTGACTCCCTCTTCTTTGTGGCAACCCCTGAGATATCGGAAGACTGCTATCCTGTCTCCCCTGGTCCTTCTCTTCATCAAACTAGACATGCCCAGTTCCTGCAACCATTCTTCCTATGTTTTAGCCTCCAGCCCCCTAAATCCTCCTTGTTGCTCTTCTCTGCACTCTTTCTAGAGTCTCCACATCTTTTTTTACATCGTGGTGACCAAAACTGAATGGAGTTTCCCAAGTGTGGCCTTTCCAAGGCCTTACAAATTGGTATTAACACTTCACGTGATCTTGATTCTCTCTCTCTGTTGATGCAGCCCAGAACTGTGTTGGCTTTTTTGGCAGCTGCTGCACACGGCTGGCTCAGATTTAAGTGATTGTCCACTAGGACTCCAAGATCCCTCTCCCAGTTACTACTATTGAACGAGGTACCACCTATACAGTACCTGTGCATTTGGTTTTCCTTGCCTAAATGTAGAAAGCCTTACTTTTCTCACCCTTGAATTTCATTTTCTTATGAGAGGGGCGTTGACAGCTTTCGTTCTGCATTGCAAAATGCGATCAAGTGAGCAGGAAGCTCCCAATTCTTCATATCTGACCGGGCTGTTTGCTAGAAATTAAATGTCAGATGAGCAGAAATAGCTTTTTTTTTACTTACTGGTGCAGAAAATCAGCTCTCGGTTCCCAACCACAAGATAGCTGCTGTGTTTTTGGAGGTTTCTCTCCCCCCACCCCCCTTCTGGTAAAAGATTAAAAAGGACCAAAATAGCAACCCAGAGAGATTAAATAAATAAATAAATAAATAAATAAATAAATAAATAAATAAATAAATAAATAAATAAACGAGATGCAAAAGAATACACACACGCACGGATACACAAAACGCACCCAGACACTCCCGTTGTTAAAATCCCTTATTTTTGTTTTTATCCCCCAACCAAATTGGAGGGTAATTTACCGAAAGAGATTGTCAGCACAATGCAGCTCGACAATTTGAATGTTAACGGCTTGTGGAAGGATCATTAAAGACAATTATCTTCGTTTTTCTCCCCCCTCTCCCCCCACCCCCGAAGGGGCTGAAGAATCCTTAATGACTTACCTGCAAAACAAGAAATATGAAATTCATTAAAAATACGGCGCGTTTTAAAGACACGGCACAGCCACTGCAGGATGTGTTTGGGTTCGTGTTGGATCAATTTGCAGGGGGTCCTCGACTTACGACCACCATTGAGCCCCAACGTTTCCGTGGCTCAGCGAGGCGCTGGTTAAAAGTCAGTTTTGCACCATTTTATGACCTTCCTTAGACCGCCGTCGTTAAGCGAACCACCGTCGTTCTTCCGTCCGTCGCATGGTTGTTCAGCGAATCCGGCTTTCCCCCCTTGACACAGAAGGTCACAAAATGCAGAATTGCGGGACGCCGGGACAGTGCAACCGTCGTAAATACGAGTCAAATGCCAGGCCATCCGGGAGGAGTGCTGCAAACGGGTCATAAGTGTGAAAACAGCGATGAGTCACTTTGGTTGCTAAGCGAATGGTCGTAGGTCGAGGTCTATCTGTACCCATATTAGTGTCCGGACTCTTGAATTAGAGCCAGCCAGCTCGGTGTCTGCCAAAATCATGTCGGTGAATTTAGCTCCATGATGGAAATGGTGGGGGGGGGGGGGGGGGTGTCATCTTTTGGTGTCCATACTTTGAATTTTGGGAAGGGGCTGATCATTGCAGCTTTTCAACAAACCTGAGTTTGGGAGAGCTTATCTTTTATTTTATTTTAGTCCTGTTAAGAAAGAGCATGGTTCTCATGGACTAGGTCCGTGATGGCGAACCTATGGCACGGGGGCCCATATCGGTGGGCACGCGAGCTCAGCTCTGGCATGCATGCGTGTGATTTTCGGGCCTTCTGGGCTCACCAGAAGTCAGGAAACACACTGTTTCTGGCCTCCGGAGGGCCTCTGGAGTGTGTAGGAAGGCAGTTTTTGCCCTCCCCAGGCTCCTAGGAAGGCTCTGGAGCCTGGGGAGAGCAAAAAACGGGCCCACCATGCCAAAAGCAGGGGGAGCATGGGGGGGGCAGGGCGCATAGAATTATGGATGTGACCCCACCATGCTCCACCCGCTTTTGGCACGCGATGGCAAAAAGGTTAGCCATCACTGGACTAGGTTAGCCACCTTGTGGAACAAATTCACTTTTGGGGTATGTCATGCCCCCGTCATAGCCTGAATCTGCAGAGGACGATAAGCTGGAACTGGAGACAATGGAGATTGGCTTTGGAGGGAAATGGGGAGGAGCAGGGTCAGTTAGGCCAGAGCCTTTCAGGATTGGGACAGCTTGTAGGAAGGGGAGATGGGGGGTTGGGGGGCAGGATGACCAAGAGATTCTAAGCGGTGAACATGAGAGACAGAGCTCAGGCAGTGAGGAAGGACCATCCCCTCCTGATCCTCAAACATGGAGAGTGGAGAGAAGGCGAGAACAGCACAGACTGACCCGGCTGCTTGGGAGGAGAGTGCCGCGCCCCTCTTCACAAGGCACACCTGGGGACTGAGACTTAAGGAGAGGCTGTGGGGAGGGGCAGTAGTCGGGAACAAACGCTGAATTCCTGGAGCATTGAGTGCCGACGTTTGAGCTTTCCTGGAATCCTTGCATTTTTTCTGGCTTTCTGGATTCCTCGGCTTGCCCTGCTGGATTTCTTGCTTTGCAGCCGTGATGCTCACAGCGTTGGGCTGGACTATTTGCAGCCAGAGGCTGCTTGAGGTGTGCATGTGTGCGTGTCATCACTTTGTTCTGGGACTTGCCAGAAACGAGGGAGCGTTTGGGGGCAATTTGGAGGAATAAAGGGGCAGTTTGAACTGCCAGCTGCCTGTGTCGCCTCCGTGCCATGCCCTGGGTCATCACAGGATGCAGACAGCAGGACCACCAAGGAACCCAATACTTAATCCTAATGTTAAGGACTTCAGCTCCCAGAATCCCCCAGCGAGCATGCTTGGGACATTGAAGTCCATGCCTGTCGACTGGGGCATTCTGGGAGTTGAAGTCCACACCTCCTGAAGTCCCCAAGAGTGAGCAACCCTGGCTTAGATATCCCTGTTTGCAGAGGTGAATATTTTGGGCTTGTCAGGAAGAAGCCGTGTTTACCATGCCAAGCAGGTTTTAAAAACTGTTCCTGCTGGTTGCTTGTTTGCTGTTCTCAGTCCTTAATCTCATTAAATGTGAGTAAATGGAGGCAGGATGTTTGCATAAATTCCCATTTACAGAAATCAGTGCAACGGTGGGTAATAAAAGACCGGTCGGCCGGGTGGGAAGCCAAATGGAGCTGCAGAAGGGAAAAATATTAAGAATGCCGGGTTCACATTGTCAGCTTCCTTCTCTTCCTTCCTTTCTTCCTTTCTTTCTTTCTTTCTTCCTTCCTTTCTCTTTCCTTCTCTTTCTCTCTTTCTTTTTTTTTTTGTCTCTCTTCCTTTTCTTTTTTTTTTCCCCTTCCACCCTCTTTCTATCTTCCTTTCTCTTCCTTTCTCCTTCTCTCTCCCTCTTTCTCTATTTTGGTCTTTCTTTCTGCCTTTCTGTTTCTCTTTTTTCCTTCCTCTCTTTCTTCTTCTCTTTCTTTCTTTCCTTCTTTCCTTCTCTTTTTCCCTTTCTTCCTCTTTTTCTTTCTTTCCTCTTTCTTTTTCTTTCTCTTTCTTTCTTCCACTTTCTTTCTTTTTTTCTCTGTCTTCCTTTCTCGCTTTCTTCTCTCTTTCTCTTCCTCTTCCTCTCTTTATTTTTTCACTCTCTTCTTTTTTTCTTTCTCTTTCTTTCTACCATCCCTTTTCTTTCTCTCTTCCTTTTTCTTTCTCTCTCTATTTCTGTCTTTCTTTCTGCCTTTCTTTTTCTCTTTTTTCTTCCTCTCTCTCTCTTCCTTCTTTCCTTTCCTTCCTTCCTCCTGTCTGTCTTTCTCTTTCTTTCTTTCCCTCTCTTTCTTTCTTTCTTTCTTTCTTTCTTTCTTTCTTTCTTTCTTTCTTTCTTTCTTTCTCTGTCTTCCTCTTTTTCTCTCTCTCACCCAGTAATCATATAACCTTACAATCCCGTCCCTCCTCTAAATGGGCTCTGAACATCCCCTCCCAACTCTCTTCTTTTACGGTGCGATTCCACCGTTAATAACCTTCCCTCTCCATTCACTCTGAGCATTTCATCGCCACCTGGAATAAAAATTTAATCAGGTGGAATTATCCTCCTTCTAACGTTCTCTTAACCTTTGTGTTTCAGATCTCCCCCGTTATCACTTAAAACTTTTAAATCCTCCTTTGATCGGTGACTTTTTCCCATTTTCCACTGAGTCGAGGCTGGAGCCTGGAGTGCCCAGGTCACTGGCAATTTTTAAGAAGTCTTAATTCCCGTGTGCGCTCCTGTTCCAACCGTGTTTCCTTTGTGCCCCGTTAATTACTTTAATGGCAACACGCAGCTTTAAAAGACACCTTTATTAATCCCCCTAAATCTTCCTTTTTATTGTTATTTAAACTCCCTCTCCCCATCCATTATGGAGAGGTGTTTACAGCCTGCGCCCCGTCTCCGAGAATAGATGGCTGGCGTAAATTTAGCAGCCAGCCAACTGACAATTTGGCTTTGCAGATGAGGGGAGGGAGTAGAAGGGCCATGCATGGAGCATCCTGGGTGCAAGAAGTCACATTTTCTTCTCTCCCAGTAAGTCTCGTCTTCCCAATTGCAAAGGGCAACTTCTGGGCAAGGAAGCTGGGGAAGTCAGCACCCTGCTCCAAACCAGAATTTCTCCCTCTTATCCAGGGTTTATCAAGCTTTGTAACTTTAATTCAGGTGGACTTCAACTCCCAGAATTGAAATAAAACACCAGTAAGGCCACACCTGGAATATTGCAACCAATTTTGGCCACCATACTACAAAAAAAGGAGGTTGAGACTTTGGAAAAAGTGCAGAGAAGAGCAACTAAGACAATCAAAACATACGAAGAACGGTTGCAGCAATTGGGTCTGGCCAGTCTAGAGAAAAGAAGGATTAAGGGTGACATGATAGCAAGATTCCAGTATTTGAGGGGTACCTGAAAGAAGAGGAAGGGGTCCACTTATTCTCCAAAGCACCAGAGGGCAGGACAGGAAACAATGGTTGGAAACTAATCAAGGAGAGAAGCAACCTGAAACTAAAGAGAAACTTCCTGACAGTGAGGACAATTAACCAGTGGAACTGCTTGCCACCAGAAATCATGGGCGCTCGATCACTGGAGGTTTTTAAGAAGAGTCCTCTGAGTGTAAGTAAAGTCACCTAACTGAAATTGTCTAGGACTAGGTTTTCCTGCTGGAGGAGGGGGCCTTCCAGATCATTCATTCATTCCAAAGTCCCTTCCAGATCATTCATTCATTCTGTATATTAGATATTAGGTAATTCCCCAGACAGCAATACCGGCTGGGAATTCTGGGAGTTGGTCTCCACATCATCAAGTTGCCAAGATTGGGAGACACTGCTGTGACCCAAAGAATGTAGATAGTTGAAAATACTCTCAGGCTTCCCAACCACCATGCCCCAGTTGGGTTCCTGAGCACGTGAAGAGAGCTTTTTTTGCAGCAGTTTCTATGCATTCAGCGCAATGCATAGAAACCTACCCTGATGCCATTTTGGGATAGAAAAGGAGCAGCAGAACGAACAGGAGGAAGAGGAAGAGGAGCTGGAAGAGGAGGAGGAGAAAAAGAGGAAGAAGAAAAAGAAAAGAAGGAGGAGGAAGAGGAAGAAAGAAAAAAAGGAAGGAAGGAAGGAAGGAAGGAAGGAAGGAAGGAAGGAAGAAAGAAAGAAAGAAAGAAAGAAAGAAAGAAAGAAAGAAAGAAAGAAAGAAAGAAAGAAAGAAAGAAAGAAAGAAAGAAAGAGGGCTCCTTGGTGCTCTCTGAGCTTGGTGGTTTTCTTGGAGACATTTCATGATCCAACTAAGGAACATGATCAGTACTACTGAGTGTGGCTTGCTTCCTGTTTATATACAGAAGCTGCAGGTTGGTTTATTTGCTTGCAGATGTTTCATTATACAACTCAACACTTCTAGCACTGATGATGTTACCTTGTTGGGCAACAAGATGTCTGCAAGAAAACAACTACGCTCAGAGAGCACCAGGGACCCCAAAGATTCACTGTTATCAATATTTCAAATATTCCCCAAGAAGAACAGAGAAGTGCTACTTTCCTTCCTTCCTTCTTTCCTTCCTTCCTTCCTTCCTTCTTTCCTTCCTTCCTTCTTGCCTTCCTTCCTTCCTTCTTTCCTTCCTTCCTTCCTTCCTTTCTTCCTTCCTTCCTTCCTTCCTTCCTTTGCTGACTTAATAGTTGTTTCACTTAGCAACAGAAATTTGGGACGCCATTGCAGTCGTAAATCAAGGACTTACCCGTATCTGTGCCGTTCAACCCAGAGTTCTGCTTTGTATGTAACCCAGCATCTAAATGGCGGTTTGCAGAATTGAGTGGCCCGTTTCAAAGACCGTCGGAAAGGCTTGTAAAAAGACATCCAGAAAAGGGCAGAGAGCTCATGAAAGAATGGAGACTTTTCAGCTCGGAAAAGAAACTCGATTCAGTTTTTGCAATATTTAATCTGTTCAGGGCCCTTTTCGCCCCACCAGATAATTATCAGCCGAATGGACTCCATCTCTGGCTAATTAGACCTCCCCCCGTTTCTCTTTCATGGCCTCGTTTATTCTTCTCTCTGCAAACTGGGAATTGCAAGCTAGCTAATCATCTCTATATAGGCAGTCCTCAACGTACGGCCGCCATTGAGTGTTGTGGCCCCGTCCTCTGAGCCTATCCCTTTGGAGGAAGGCAACTCTGAGCAGGAGGAAGAGGAGCCAGCCAGATCTCCCAGCCCTCCCCCTCTGGCACCGGCTCAGGTGCCAGCTGAAAGAGAGCCAAGTAGTGGGGAAACAGGTGTCTCAGATGAGAGTGAGGGAGAGACGTCATTCCTGGACGCACGCCAAAGAAGGCGAGAGAAAAGGGTACTGCAGCTGCGGCGTATGAGGAAATCCTGAGTCATTGGATTGGAGTCATAGGATCCATGACTCACTGGACCACACCCAGAAGCATATCTATTTAAGACAGTACAATGGGTCACGAAGTTCGTGACGAACAAAGCTAACTGCACAGCTAAACAAACGGAGCAACCTCGTAGTCTTGGAAGCTGGATGAACGGCAAAGCTACGTAGGTGATTTTCTTGTTTGTGTAAACCAATAAAGTCCTTGGCAGACGGTGTGCATATCGCTGCCAAGGTTGAGATAAGAACTGCAGAGTGTGCCAAGTGAGTCTTAACCCTCGGCTGGCTGTGTTTTTGTGGGTCTCTGAAGGGGGGGGACAGATCATCTTGTTCGTCACCCAAAACTCCATCGTTAACCCACGATGGACCAACAGCTGCAGCAGCAGGTACAGCAGATGCTGGAGGCCAATCAACTTCTGCAACAGCAAGTAGCACAGCTAACTGCACAACTTGCTTTGGGAAATGCTCCTGTAGCAGCTCCACCTGCTCCCCTTCCCCGTCCAAGATGCCCAGTGAACATGCCAGATAAGTTTTCTGGACAGCAGGAAATGTTCCCGGCCTTCTTGGGACAGTGCCAGCTGTACATGGCAATGCGGCCGGAGGATTTTCCGGATGACCGGGTTCGGGTGGCTTTTATTATCAGCTCCCTCTCTGGCACTGCCGCCCGATGGGCCACGCCCCTGTTGCTGCAAGACAGCCCCTTGCTTCTGGACTATCAGGGCTTTTTGCAACACCTGCGCACCATGTTTGAGGACCCCCTCCGGGTGCAGACGGCAGCGAGGCGCATCAAAGACCTCCGCCAAGGCAAGCGCCCCCTGCAGGACTATATTGCGGAGTTCCGATTGCTAGGCCAGGATTCGGCCTGGAATGAGGCGGCGCTGATGGATGCCTTCCAGGACGGCCTCTGCGATGAGATGCAGGACGAGCTGGTTCGGGTGGAGGCGCCACAGACCCTGGACACGCTGGTGACCCAATGCCTGCGCATCGATGCCCGCCTACAACGGCGACGGCCCCGTAGGGCTCTTCCGGAACCACCGACAGTGCCGGCACCCCCGCGTTTCGTACCAACAGCGCCCCGGACCGTACCGCGTTTGGTGGCGACGGCTGAGGAGCCCATGGAGCTCGGAGCAGCCAGACCTCAACTGACGGCCCAGGAGCGGATGCGGAGACGCCAAGGGGGTTTGTGCCTCTATTGCGGCGAGGCTGGACATTTCGCCGCCTCGTGTCCCCGGAAGCGGAGTGGATCGCTCAAGCCTGTTCCGGAGCCTCGGCGTGACCAGCCGGGAAACGGGTCAGGCCTGGCCTAGGGGAAACTCTGGGTCAGGCAGGTGACCATGCCCCGCCGGAGGCGGCGGCTGTGGACTGTGAGCCCCCTCGGCACCTGATTTTGAACACCCGGGTGTTGTTGGCTAACCGGTCGGAGGGGCTCCAGGCGCACGCGCTGGTGGACTCGGGGGCCACCACGAACTTTATGGACCAGGCCTTTGTGGCCCATTACAAGGTTCCCTTGGTTCCAGTGGACCCTCCGTTGAGGGTCGAAACTATTGATGGGCGGGAACTTGTGGCGGGGCCCATCAACTTCGCTACTCAGCCCTTGCGCCTTGCCATTGGGAACCATGAGGAGGCGATCCAGTTTTATGTGACGGCGGACCTGCACTTCCCCTTGGTCCTGGGGATGGCCTGGCTTCGGGCGCACGACCCTCAGGTGGCGTGGTCGAGAAATGCCATCTCGTTCCCCAGCCTGCAGTGTGTCGACCACCTTCGCCACACCTGTGCCGGCCAGGACGTCTCTGCCCCGAACGTCTCCTTGCCTCCGGAGCTGACATCCTTCGCCGACGTGTTCAGCGAGAAGGAGGCGGATCGCTTGCCCCCGCACCGACCCTACGACTGCGCGGTGGACTTGATGCCCAACGCGCCCCTGCCCTCGGGACGCCTGTACTCCATGTCGGAGCCCGAGCTGGCCGCCTTACGGGACTTTCTGGACAAGAACCTGGCCCGTGGGTTCATCCGGCCTTCGACCTCCCCGCTCTCGGCCCCAGTCCTCTTCGTGAAAAAGAAGACGGGGGACTTGCGCCTGTGTTGCGACTACCGGCGCTTGAATGCCATCACGGTACGGAATCGCTATCCCCTGCCGCTGATCCCGGAGCTGATGGAGAGGTTGCGGGAGGCCTCGATTTTCACCAAGCTCGACCTCCGGGGAGCCTACAACCTGGTGCGGATGCGAGAGGGGGACGAGTGGAAGACGGCATTTGGCACCCGATACGGACACTTTGAATATACCGTCATGCCGTTCGGGTTGACCAACGCCCCCGCGGTCTTCCAGCACTTGATGAACGACGTGTTCCGGGACATGCTGGATCGGTTCGTGGTGATCTACCTGGATGATATTTTGATCTATTCCCGGACCCCGGAGAGTCACCTCCAGCATGTCTGCCAGGTCCTGCAGCGCCTGCGGGAGCACCAGCTCTATGCGAAGTTGGAGAAATGTTACTTCTTCCAGACTTCCATAGAGTTCCTCGGGCACATCATCACCCCCGAGGGCATCGCGATGGACCCACACAAGGTGGCGGCCTTGCGCAGTTGGGAACCCCCGCGTCGGGTGAAGGACGTCCAGCGTCTGTTGGGATTCGCCAACTACTACCGGACCTTCATCCCGGGCTTTGCCACCCTGACCGTGCCGTTGACCCAGCTCCTTCGGAAGAAGGTTCCGTTCCAGTGGGGGCCCCCGCAGCAGCAGGCCTTCGAGGTTCTCAAGCAGGCCTTTGTCACGGAGCCGGTCCTGAGGCACCCCGATCCACACCGTCCGTTCGTGGTTGAGACAGACGCGTCCAACGTGGCGATTGGAGCGGTGCTGCTACAGGCTCCGGTGGATGGTGGCACTCTTTTTCCCTGCGCTTACTACTCCCGGAAACTCACTCCTTCCGAGCGCAACTACACCATCTGGGAAAAGGAGTTGCTGGCTATCAAGGCCGCGTTCGAGGCTTGGCGACATCACCTCGAGGGGGCCCGACACCAGGTGGAGGTGCGGACGGACCATCGGAACCTGGAGCACCTCACCACGGCCAGGAATTTGAACCAGCGGCAGATCCGGTGGTCGTTGTTTTTCGCCCGGTTCAACTTCCACGTCACATACATTCCGAGCCACCTCAACCAGAGGGCGGACGCGCTATCCCGTAAGCCGGAATACTTTTGCCCAAAGGACTCCCTTTCCCCCCGGACGGTGCTGCCAGCGGACTCCTTGGCCGCGGTCCAGGAACCGGTGGACCTGCGGACTCAGGTGCTGGAAGCGCAGCGACGGGACGACTGGTCGCAGCAGCGGAGAGCGGACGTCGGCCCCGCGTCCCCATGGACCGTGGAGGAGGGCTTGCTCAGGCACCGGGGTCGGCTGTACGTGCCCACAAGTCCGCTCCGAGCCCTCGTCATGAACCAGTGCCATGACAACCCCGCGGCGGGGCACTTCGGCTTCTTTAAGACCTTGAACCTAGTGACGCGGACTTTTTGGTGGCCTCGGGTACGGCACGACGTGCACGCCTACGTGACGTCCTGTGTGCCATGCCGACAGGCCAAAGCCGCGTCCGGCCCCCCTCCTGGACTCCTCCAGCCGCTGCCGACACCGGAGAGACCGTGGGGAGCCATCTCCATGGACTTCCTGACTGACCTGCCCCTGTCCGCTACGTTCACGACCGTCCTCGTGGTGGTGGATGCGCTCACGAAGATGGCACATTTCATCCCGTGCCGCGGCCTGCCCTCAGCTCGTACCACGGCTCGCCTGTTCCTGCAACACATCTTCCGCCTCCACGGCCTGCCGGACCGGGTGGTTTCGGATCGCGGGGCCCAGTTCACGGCCCGCTTCTGGAAAAGCCTGATGGCTGCGCTGGAGGTGCAGGTGTGCCTGTCGTCATCACACCACCCGGAGACTGACGGGGGCACGGAGAAGGTCATTGGCATACTGGAGCAGTACCTCCGCTGTTTTGTCAACCAGCAGCAGGACAACTGGGCCGAGTACCTTCCCCTGGCGGAGTTCGCTTTTAACAACTCCCAACATACCTCCACCCAGATGACACCGTTCCATGCCAACGTCGGGTACCATCCACGTTTTTTTCCGTTGACCATCATGGACTCCCCTGTTCCTGAGACCCGGGACTTCCTCTCGGAGCTGCAGGCGGTGCAGCAACTGGTGCGGCGGCAGCTGATCCGGGCGAAAGAGGACTATAAACGGTTCGCCGATCGCGGCCGCCGGGCGACGCCACCGCTGGAAGTTGGAGATCGGGTGTGGCTGTCCACGAAACACCTCCCCACGGACCAGCCGGTGAGGAAACTGGGCCACCGCTTTATCGGTCCCTTCCCCATCGAGGCGGTCATCAACCCGGTGGCCTATCGGTTGACTCTACCCCGCTCCATGCGGCTCCACCCCGTTTTTCATCGGTCCCTCCTGGTCCCTGAGACTCCCACTAGCCGTCTCCGCCGCCCGCCGCCGCCTGCCCCCCCAGCCGCAGCCGACGAGGACGACGCCTCGACGTATGAGGTGGACAGTATTCGGGACTCCCGTTGGCTGAAGGGGCGCTTCCAATACCTCATCGCTTGGAAAGGGTACGGGGCCGAGGATTTCACCTGGGTGGACGCATCTGCCGTTCAGGCCCCTGACCTGGTGCGGACTTTCCACGAACAGTTCCCGTCCCGACCCCATCCCGACCGTCAGACCCGGGGGAAGGGCCCTGCGGTGGGGGATAGTGTTGTGGCCCCGTCCTCTGAGCCTATCCCTTTGGAGGAAGGCAACTCTGAGCAGGAGGAAGAGGAGCCAGCCAGATCTCCCAGCCCTCCCCCTCTGGCACCGGCTCAGGTGCCAGCTGAAAGAGAGCCAAGTAGTGGGGAAACAGGTGTCTCAGATGAGAGTGAGGGAGAGACGTCATTCCTGGACGCACGCCAAAGAAGGCGAGAGAAAAGGGTACTGCAGCTGCGGCGTATGAGGAAATCCTGAGTCATTGGATTGGAGTCATAGGATCCATGACTCACTGGACCACACCCAGAAGCATATCTATTTAAGACAGTACAATGGGTCACGAAGTTCGTGACGAACAAAGCTAACTGCACAGCTAAACAAACGGAGCAACCTCGTAGTCTTGGAAGCTGGATGAACGGCAAAGCTACGTAGGTGATTTTCTTGTTTGTGTAAACCAATAAAGTCCTTGGCAGACGGTGTGCATATCGCTGCCAAGGTTGAGATAAGAACTGCAGAGTGTGCCAAGTGAGTCTTAACCCTCGGCTGGCTGTGTTTTTGTGGGTCTCTGAAGGGGGGGGACAGATCATTGAGCCCCAAAATGTACGTTGCTAAGCGAGTCAATTGTTAAAAGTTTGCTTTGTCCCATTTTACAACTTTTCTCGCCACAGTTGTTAAGTGAATCACTGCAGGTGTGAAGTTAGTCACTACGGGTCGTTAAGGGAATCCGTCTTCCCGTTGACTTGGCTTGTCGGGAGGTCGCAAGAGGGGATCCTGGGACCCCCGTGACCGTCACAAATATGAACCCAGTTGCCAGGCCTATGAATGTAGCTCACAAAAATGGGGTCACATGACCCCAGGACACTGCAACCGTCATAAGTACATGCCAGTTGCCTCTGAGTATGGATCACGTGACGACAATGGGGATGCTGCAGTGTGAAAAAAGTTCCTTTTTTTTCACTGCTCTTGTAACTTCAAACGAACTTTTGCAAATTGAGGGCTATCTGTACATCCTCACGCCTGCCATTTTGACTTTTTTGATCGTATCCCAGTCTCGGCTCCAGCAATTTTACAAATTCTTCATTTGCCACATTGATTCCACAAACTGAGTGCTCTGGTGTTTTGGCTTTGCAAGCAGGATCTGTCCTCGGTTGGAGAAAAGAAGTGGGAAGCCTTGGATGCTAGCTTTCTCGGTGCAGATGTTAAGAGATTAACAGAGTTGGAAGAGACCCTGGAGGTCATCTAGTCCAACCTCCCTCCCAAGCAGGAGACCCTAATACACCGTTTATGACCGATGGCAGTCCGGTCTCTCCTTGAAAGCTTCCAGGGATGAAGCTCCCACAACTTCCGAAGGCAACTTCTCTTCCATCGGTTGATTGTTCTCAGTGTTAGAAAATTTCTTCTTATTTCCAGGTTGAATCTCTCCTGGATCAGTTTCCATCCATTATTCCTTGTCTGGCCTTCGGGTGCTTTGGAAAACAGCTTGACCCCCTTCCTCCTCTCTGTGGCAGCCCCTCAAATATTGGAAGATGCTCTCCTGTCTCCCCTGGTCCTTCTCTTCCCTAGACTAGCCAGGCCCAGTTCCTGCAACTGTTCTTCCTATGTTTCACCCTCCATCATCCTGGTTGCTCTTCTCTGCACTCTTTCCAGAGTCTCAACATCCTTTTTACATCGTGGTGACCAAACCCGGATGCAAATAATCCAAGTGTGGCCTTATAAAAGACTTCATAGAGGGGCGGTTTGGTTTTAGCTGTGCAAAACGCCTGTGGATTTCATTTTTCCCTTCTGAAGAAGCAGGAGAGATTTTCCCAGTGAAATTGTGGTGCATGTTGAGCGGGCAGCTTTACATCCCTGCTGGAGAGGTTGTAATTTACGACGGGCCGATGGGTGATTTTTATCACCCAGCTAATAATTATCATGAAAGAGCCGAGAGGAGGACTGACTCCCAGTGTTTTTATGCTCTTTTAATGAACTTAATTAATCGGGTGGCCGCCCTGGCTTTGACGGCCCTCGGCTGTTCCCACCCACCACTACACCCCCCTACCCCCACCCACCCGCCAGACCGTCTGGAAGAGTGGGGGAGGGGATCGTGTTTCTAAAACCCTCCAGGTTCCATACAGGCAGTCCTCGACTTACGACCGCGATTGAACGCGAAATTTATGTTGCTAAGTGAGAAATTGGTTGTGAGTTTTCCCCCATTTTACGACTTTTTACGTTTTTTTTTTACATGTTCAGGTTTTTTTTACATTTTACGACTTTTTACATTTTTTACCTTTTCACTTTTTTACATTTCTACGTTTTACATTTTTTACATTTTACAACTTTTCTTGCCACAGTTGTTAAGTGAATCACTGTGGTCATTAAGTTAGCAACCCGGTCGCTAAGTGGATCTGGCTTCCCCATTGGCTTTGCTTGCCTGAAGGTAGCACAGGGGCATCATGTGACCCTGGGATACTACAACTGTCGTAAAGGTGAGTCGGCTACAAAGCGTCTGTAAATCACGTGACCATGGGGATGCTACAACAGTCATAAGTATGAAAAATGGTCGTAAGTCACTTTTTCAGTGCTGTTCAAACTTCAAACTGTCACTAAGCGAACTGTTCTAAGTCGAGGACTACCTGTATGGATGATATTGTCTGTACAGGTGGTCCTTGAATTATAACCATTTGTTTAGCAATTACTCAAACAAGGCTGAAAAAAGTGACTTACGACCACTTTTCATATTTACAACCTTTGCAGCCTAACCCTGTGGTCACATGATCAGAATTAGAATGCTGGGAAACTGGCATGTACTTATGACAGTTTCAGTGCCCCAAGGTCACGTGATTCCTCGTTTGCGACCTTCTGGCAAGCAAAGTCCATAGGGAAGCCAGGTTCACTTAACAACTGCAATCATATGCTTAACGGTGGCAAGGAAGGTCGTAAAATGGAGCAAAACTCACTTCACAACTGTCTCGCTTAATGACAGAAATGACGGGCTCGGTTGTGGTCATAAATCGAGGACTGTCTGCATTGGGAGCCTCCCTCCTAGATCAGTAGAGTTTGGAAAGATAGGTTTATTAAAGAGAGCTAATAAAATTCCAGCAGTCCTCGATTTACGACCACGTTCAGAAGTAACATTTCCATTGCTAAGCAGGGTGATTGTTAACAGATATTGGAGAACAACAGAGTTGGAAGGGACCTTGTAGGTCATCTAGTCCAACCCCTGTTTTGCACCCCTTTGGTATAGAGACGCATCGCGACGGTTTTGCAAAGCACGCGTAAGCAAGCTCGGCCCCCCAAGACCAAAAGGTTCCTTCTCCCCCCCCTTTTGCACCTACTGCCCAGAGTTTTTTAAAAAAAGATGTAAAAACAAGGAAGTTACATTTAACGTCTAGCTTCTCCGAGGCTGTATGGCTACGTGCAGAAAACACAGAGAAATTGTTCTAGGATACCCATCAGGGGAAGCGGGAATCCCGATTTAATTTGCAGCTTGCTTGCAGGCATTCAGAGTTTTCTGCCAATAAATTTGTCCTTTAATGAGTATTCATAAACCGGGCTTTCTCCAGGGTGGGTACCCCAAAGTGGATCATATTGGATTTCAGTTCATACCACTGCCCATTACCACAATCCAGACGTAGGATCCTGGGGAAAAGCTGCAAAGAGGATGCTTTAAGCTTTGAGGGGTCTTGGCCCTCTCTGAGTTAGGTGGTTTTCTTTAGACATTTCATTACCAAACTAGGAAACATCATCAGTATTAGAAGGGTGTGAGAATATGAAATTGCTTCATCTAGTCTCTGTTTATTCTCTAAAAAGGTAATGAGGCTTTCCTGTTTCTCACAAAGGGTGAGGGGTTTGTGGGAAGGAGGAGGAAGAGTTGGTTGTCCTCTTGCAAACATTTTATTACCAAACTAGGTAACATGATCAGTGCTAGAAGGGAAGGAGTTTGTAAGGAGGAGGAGGAATAGAATTGTAGGGTCCCAGGTGCTCTTTGAGCTTGATTTTCTTGCAGATATTTTATTGTTTCCCTGAAAATCAGACCCTGTAATTTTTTTTTTGAACCCTGAAATAATTGCTTGGCCTTATTGCCATGCACTCGAAACCCCGATTGGGCTTATTATCAGGGGAGGTCTTATTTGGGGGGAAACAGGGTAGGTAACATCATCAGTGCACTGAGGATGCACTGAGGATGTTCCCTAGTTGGGTTATGAAACATTTTAAAGAAAACAACCAAGCTCAGAAACCACCAAGGACCCCATAAACCTCCTCGTCTCCACACACCCCTCTCCCTTCTGGCACTGATGATGTTCCCCAGTTGGGTCATGAAACGTCTGTAAACTCAGAAACCACCAAGGACCCCACACTGCAGCCCTGAGCTACAAATATATTCCATCATGCAGCATCTTTTGCAAAGCTGGCGTGGGGCAGATCCAGGGACGGGGGGAACTCTTAACAGTGCGCCTGTCATTTTTTTTTCCCAAAAGAGAGTCCTAGAACATGAAAATGACACGGCAACCAGCGAAGGCTACTTACTCAGTGCCACTTTGGCATAAACACCTGTCTCTCACCGAAAGGGATGATTAGTCTTTCACACAGGGGGAGGAGAAAAAAAAAAGGAAAGGAAAGGAAAATGTTTTGAAATGCGACCATTTGGTTTGCATTTCTCTCCCCTGCCTCCTGTAATTGTATACAGGCGGCGTGGCGAGCACAATGCCCAGCCGACGCGGCTCCCGTCTTCCAATCCGGTTATTATAATTCCGTGTTGAATAGCGGAGGAAGCAGATTGCGGGTTCAGTTGTGCTAAAGAGCGAGTCGCGCCGGCTTCATGGTAACCATCCCTATTTGCAGTAACTGCTTCTAATCTCCAAAGCTCCGGTGGGGAGGAAGAGGAAGGGGTGACGGGAAAACAGAGTCGGAGGGGACCTTGGAGGTCATCTAGTCCAACCCCTGCTCAGGCAGGAAATCCTGTAGTATATAGAGCCTATACCATTCCGAATGGGTTGTCCAATCTCTTGTGATGGAAGTCTGTAGAGATTCTCAGTCATCCAGCTCATGGTTATCCCAAAATGCTTTTTAGCTACACAATTTGGGATGAATTCCCTTCGAATGGGGTGGGAGGAGGAAGGGATTTCCAGAGGAAAAGGTGCAGACCACAGGAATCATTTGCACCACTCAGGCGACCCGGAGGACACAGAGAAAACTCCAAGTGGCCTCAATGACCTTCTAAAACAGTGTTTCTCAACCTTGGCCGCTGGACGATGTGTGGGAGTTGAAGTCTGTCACTGCGTTTTGTATTTAGATAAGAGCTAAATAAGAGCTAAATCAAGATAAGAGCTTGCCAAAACTCTTATCTCTAATCTACTGCGCATGTCTACATTCTTTTCTTTTTCTCTAAAACTTTTCTTTGTTCGGCTGCCAAGAGGTAGCCGGGGCATTTTGCCAAGATGTAACTAATTTAGATTAGTAAGTTGTTTTATTTTCTTTACAATAAATATGAGTTTAATTAGAAAATATATCTTCGGTTTAGTTTTTTTCAAAGTATACACAAGGAAAACGCCACTGTCCGACTCTAATTGAAGGCAATTACCCCAGGCAAGGTAACGGGGCTGATTGCCACACTGACAAAGTCCACACATCGTCCAGCGGCCAAGGTTGAGAAACCTTGCTCTCAAAGCATGCAAATGACCAGCTGCCTGCAAGGAGTATCAATCCTTCCCTTCACCACCATCCCGGTCAGAACTGAAGAAGCTTCTGGGATGAGAAGCGAAACCTCTTCAAAAGAAAAAAAACCAGAAATCCAGTTACCTCCTGAAAAACCATCTTTGGAGATCCAGTGTTGGATTACCCACAGCTTCTTGTGGCAAACAGTTCCATTGATTAATTGTTCTAAGTGTCAGGAAATTTCTCCTTAGTTCTAAGTTGCTTCTCTCCTGGATTAGTTTCCATCCTTTGCTTCTTGTCCTGCCTTCAGGGGCTTTGGAGAATAGCTTGACTCCCTCTTCTTTGGGGCAGCCCCTCAAATATTGGAAGACTGCTATCCTGTCTCCCCTAGTCCTTCTCTTCACTAGACTAGACCTATCCAGTTCCTGCAACCGTTCTTCATATGTTTTAGCCTCCAGTCCCCAAATCATCCTGGTTGCTTTTCTCTGCACGTTTTCCAGAGTCTCAACATCTTTTTTTTATTGTTGAGAGCACCAAGAACCCCACGGTTCAATCCTAAACTATAAATATTCTCTTCTATGGCTTCTGTTTTTTTATATATATGCCTGTTTATGTCTCCATCCACATTCATGATTTAAGGAACGTGAACCCAACACGTGCAAATCTCACAACTAGACAAAAAGCATGGAAGCTTTGGTTAAATTTCTTGGCCTCGTAAGATACCAGCCTTCCGGAAAGGTTCAAATGACATGGGGTAGGAAGTCCATCTCTCCAGGAAATCCTAGCGGACGACCACTTAAATAGGAGCCAGCCTTCTGTTGCAGCTGCCAAAAAAGCCAACACATTTCTGGGCTGCATCAACAGAGGGAGAGAATCAAGATCACGTGAAGTGTTAATACCTCTTTATAATGCCCTGGTAAGGCCACACTTGGAATCCAGCATCCAGTTTTGGTCGCCACGATGTCAAAAAAGATGTGGAGACTCTAGAAAGAGTGCAGAGAAGAGCCAAAAAAAATTATTAGTTCTTTATTGCAAATTAATGAGGCAGGGTGGCGCAGTGGTTAGAGTGCAGTACTGCAGGCTACTTCTGACTGCCGGCTGCCTGCAGTTTGGCGGTTCGATTCGCACCAGGCTCAGAGTTGACTGCCTTCCCGTCCTTCTGAGGTGGATAAAAAGAGGAGCCAGATTGTTGGGGGCAAGAGGCAGACTCTGTAAACCGCTTAGAGAGGACTGTAAAGCATGGTGAAGCAGCATATAAGTCTAAGTGCTATTGCTATTAGGGGGCTGGAGGCCAAAACATATGCAGGAACTGGGTATGTCTAGTTTAATGAAAAAAAGGACTAGGGGTTACAGGACAGCAGTCTCCCAATCTCTCAGGGGCTGCCCAGAGAAGAGGGAGTCAAGCTATTCTCCAAAGCACCTGAGGACAAGACAGGAAGCAACGGGTGGAAACTCATCAAGGAGAGAAGCAACCTGGAATTAAGGAGGAATTTCCTGACAGGGAGGACAATTAACCAGTGGAACAGCTGGCCACTAGAAATTGTGGGTGTTCCATCACTGGAGTTTTTAAGAAGAGATCAGACAGCTACTAGCTACTTGTCTGAAATGCTAAGCAGGGGCAGAGGTGGATTTCAGCAGGTTCTAACCAGTTCTGGAGAACCGGTAGTGGAAATTCTGATTGGCCCCGTCTCCATCTATTCTCTGCCTCCTGAGTCCCAGTGATCGGGGGGGGGGGGGGGGGGGGGGGGGGATGGAGATTTTGCAGTATCTTTCCCTTGCCACGCCCACCAAGCCACACTCACAGAACTGGTAATAAAAAAATTTGAAACCCACCACTGAGCAGGGGGTTGGACTAGAAGACCTCCAAAGTCCCTTTATTCCAATTAATTCCCTTCTCTTCTCTTCTCTTCTCTTCTCTTCTCTTCTCTTCTCTTCTCTTCTCTTCTCTTCTCTTCTCCCCTCCCCTCCCCTCCCCTCCTCTCTTTTCTCCTCTCCTCCCCTCCCCTCCCCTCCCCTCTCCTCTCCTCTCTTCTCCTCTCCTCCTCTCCTCTCCTCTCTTTTCTCCTCTCCTCCCCTCCCCTCCCCTCCCCTCCTCTTCTCTTCTCTTCTCTTCTCTTCTCTTCTCTTCTCTATTCTGTTCTGTCTGTCCTCTCCTCTCTTCTCTTCTTTTCTCCTCCCCTCCCCTCTCCTCCTCTCCTCTCCTCTTCTCTATTCTTCTCTTCCCTTCTCTATTCTGTCCTGTCCTGTCCTGTCCCCTTCAAATCAGGACGATGCATCTCCATCTGTCTGCCAAGCCCTACAGTTTTCTTAAGGCTACTTCATGGCTGGCTGCAAGGAAGCCCAGAGAGTTTTGCAGGCTCCTTGCAAAAGGGAAAGGGAGGTTTTGAATCGCCCCTGCTGGTGCGTCTCCAAGAAATGTCATTCTGCTCCGGGAATCCGGCATTTCCCCCCCCCCCCTCCTGAAAATGCTTCTCTTTCCCTGTCGGTCACCCTGTGTGAAGATGGGAGACTACAAAAACAGTGAGTCATCAGGTGCCGAGAGATGGTTTTAAAAGTCATTTGCAAACAGCAGGCCTTCTCCCTCCCTCCCTCCCTCCCTCCCTCCCTCTCTCTCTCTCTCTCTTCCCCATCTGTGGCTTTGAGTCATCCTTCCAAAACAGCTCCACCAATTTATCCGACCACAGCAAACTTTTATGAGCCGAGTCTTCTGGGGCAAGTAAAGAACAGAAGCTGAACAGATTTTTTAAAAAGGGAGAAAAACACCAGCGCTTGACTGAATCGCAGAGTTGGAAGGGAGCTCGGTGGTCTTTTAGTCCAGGGGTCCCACACCTTTCAGACCTCAGGGACCACTCAATTTATAATTTAAAATCCCACGGACCACTAATATGATCTGCCTACTAACCAGCTGGGTGGGCGTGGCTAGGTGGTCATGTGACTGGGTGGGCCTGGCCAATTCAATGTCACTCATGTCAAGGGGCGCCTCTCCAGGCTCCACTCGCCCCTCCCCTCCCAGCCCCTCCTCCCCTCCCCTCCCGGGCTCCTTAGGACCCCAACAGGAAGCAGTTGTTGGAGCTAAGCAGCCACCAAGAGAAAGAGTTGGCGAAACAGCTCAGTTCCAATTGGATCTGATTGAGAAGGAGGCTCAGCAGAAGCACCTCACTGAGGACTAGGAGCATGGGCTTTCCAAGCAGAGGGAAGAACTGCAGGAGTGCAAGGCCAGGTACCGGTGCCTGGAGGCTCAGCGGGCTGAGATGGTCAGCCAGTTCCAGGCCATGATGCAGCCCCACTGGAACGAGGCCCTCCGGCTCTTCGCCCCCAGTGGTGCTTCCCTCCAGCCTTCGCCCAAAGCCCCACCCCAGGAGGCTGAAGCAGACCCCAAGTCAGAATTTCTGCCCCCCTCCGACCCACCCAAAAAGACCCCAAAGGGGAGACTCTCTGCAGCAACACAAACACTCATTGCACCTATCCATCCCAGGGGCCGTAGTTTGAAGACCCCTGATTTAGTGCAATATTTAAAAAATGCAAATAATTTTTCTGCGGACCACCAAAATTTTCTCACAGACCATCAGTGGTCCATGGACCACCAATTGGTGACAGTTGTTCTAGGCCAACCCCCTACCAAAGATTACAGAATCATAGGGTTAAAATGCTCCTGGTTCAGACCGGATCACCCAATCCGGTAGCAAAAATCCCTGCCCCCCACCCCCCATGCCCAGCTGAGCCACGCAATCATCAGAGGCTTTTTTTAAAAAAAATTTAAAAATATTTTTTCTACAACCTCTTCGGCTGAAAAAGTGCTTTTAAAAGATTTTTTAAAAAGCCTCTGATGATCGCGCGGCTCAGCTGGGATCGTCAAAGGCTTTTAAAAGCATTTTTTCTACAACCTCTTCCGCCAAATGGTTTTAAAAGTAAAAAAAATGGCCACGCCCACCCAGTCACATTACCACCACCCCCCCACCAAGCCACGCGCACATAACCGGTAGTAACAAGTTTTACATTTCACCATTGGTTAAAAGGGACCTTGGAGGTCTTCTAGTCCAACCCCTACTCGAGCAGGAGACCATTATATCTTTTTGGACAAAGGCAGCATTTAACATCCAGCTGCCTGCAATTACACCAGTTCGAATCTCCCCAGGCTCAAGGTTGACTCAGCCTTCCATCCTTTCTCAGGTAGGTCAATTGAGGACCCAGTTTGTGGGGGCAATAAGCTGACTTTGTATAAATATACAAAAATATGAAGGCTATTGCTTAACGCATTGTAAGCTGCCCTGAGTCTCCGGAGAAGGGCGGCATATAAATCAAATTTTTTTTTAAAAAAAGTGCTCTCCAACCTCTTCTTAAAAGAGTCCTTGTCCTTAAGGAAGGCAAAGCCAAGCAGAAAAATCTAAATCTTGCACCAAGGGATTTGTTTGTTTGTTTTTTTAATCTATAAGCAGTCCTTGATTTACAACTGTTTGTTTAGTGTCCGTTCAAAGTTACCACCACACTAAAAAACAACAACTTATCACCGTTTATTTTTTTTACACTAAACAACCGTTGCAACATCCCTATGGCCACGTGATCAAAACTCAGACGCTTGACCACTGATTCATATTTATGACGGTCGCAGCGTCCCGGTGTCCCTTGATCCTCTTGGGCGACAGTCTGACAAGCAGGAAGCCGGATTCATTTAACGGCCATGTGACTCACTTAACAACGGTAGCGATTCCCTTACCAAGAAGGTTGTCGAACGAGGCAAAGCCCACTTAACAAATGCCTCGCTTAGCGACCTAAATTTGGAGCTCCATGGCGGTCATCTGTTCGAGGATTACCTATCACCACAACCGCAATTTGCCCAAAGCACACTGAACGAACTTGGCCTCCGGTTTCCGTGGGGAAAAACACCGGTTGTCTGTTGAGTGAATCAAAGCTTGTGCTTGTCCTTGGTGACATTTGCGTGGTTTCCCCTGGGATGCACCAGTGTGTGTTGTGTTGTGTGTGTGAGGTGGGGGGGGGGAGGCACACCGGGATGCCAAGATGTCAATCTGTGCATGTCGTATGCGGTGCCAGCTCAAACAGAGTCGCCAGCTGTGATTTGACATCTTAACTGTTGGAGATGCTGGGCAGGGAAATTACCAGGATGTCTTGTTTTGTCCTCTCTTGGGGGGCTGGCGGGAGGGGGGGGTGTTTCCTAGCCCAGAGAACTACGGACATTGGATGAAACGGATTATCTGGTTCCTTTTCAATCTGGCTACAGCCCGGAAACTGCTTTGGTTGCGCTGATGGATGATCTCTGGCGAGCCCACGATGGGGGTCATTCCTCTATCGTGGTGCTACTTGGCCTCTCGACCATGGCATCCTACTTGGCCGACTAAGGGAGCTGGGAGTGGGA